>CM067361.1:8920341-9145341 GCA_034401795.1 Chaetoderma sp. LZ-2023a | reverse complement strand
TTACGGACACATTGGTCACTGCTAAATTCACAGACCCAAGGAAATTTGGACAACAAGGGAAAAGCATAGCGAACCCTATACATCCATGCGCCAAAAACAACTGCATATTTTGTAAAAACATGAACAGCACAAACTGTTTCAAAAGCTCACACACTGGGCTAAAATATTACATCAAAACAAAAACATTCTGCCACACCATGAATGTCATTTACTTACTCACCTGCAAGAAATGCCTTAAACAATATGTAGGTGAAACGAAACAGGAATTCCAGGTTCGCATCAAAGAACACATCAGGGATATTAAAAACAACAAAGACACACCTGTAGCACAACATTTTAATCTTCCCAACCACGGACCCACAGATGTCAACCACAGAATCATTGAAGTATTATGTCACGATCCCGATAGCATGGAAGCCACTGCTTTCCGCAAGGACCGCGAAAAATTCTGGATTCATCAACTACATTGTATGGATCCAATAGGCATCAATCACGCAGATTGGTAATCATCATCTACCTCTGGCAGTAAAACTTTTATATTCAGAAATTGTTCAGGAACTCTTGATGGTTTGTGTAAATGTGTCCTTGCCAGATATAATGTAAAATCCCAGAATTATATTTTCCCTTAATTATATAATAAAAGGGGTTCTGAAAGCAATCAGCGTGTTGCAAGCTAGGACAAGCGACAGCTGTCAGCAGCATGGCTTTCAAAATTTACACCAGCCCTTATACTAGCTCCTTTAAAATAATTATTGTATTTCAGCAGGATATTAGTCAGCTGCTTTACATTAAATCCTTAAATTGCTGCTCAGTTCAGTTAATGATATGTGGATAAATAGATAAATTGTTTGTATCCTTTCAGCTTGTAAAGGAAAACACAAGTGGACAACACAAGAAAAAGGCTGTGACAAGATAAATGAAGAGATTTGTTTAGCGGGAAAAATTCAAAAAGTTCATTATCACATTGCTAGTTAGTTACTCCGTTAAAACACTACTCAGCTTATGCCTTCTTTTCAAGTTAAATCTGAGGAGTTTTTGGCTCGCACCCAGTTTTCATTGGATCAATCCTTTACCCACAAAGCAGTTTTGTTGGGTACAAGTAAAGGTTTCATTTTGAAAAGGGCTGATCAAACTGGGTTTGTTGAGTATTGGTGTAAAAGCGGTGGTACTACACAGGACCTGGTTAATATTTTGCAGTCGAGAATAGCCAACGCCGTTCAGAAATTTCATCGTATCATTTTCTATATCTGGGCCGGAACGTGCGACCTTACCGAGAAACGAGGTGACGGTTTTGTCTATTTAAGGACGGCCGATGATGAACTCGCGGTAGACCGCATTTGCCAACACTATCAACGTGCGATAGATATACTAAGGCATTAATATGGTCCTGTATAATGAGCAACTTCACCATTTGAATCCCTGTTCCTTCAAAGACCAAGAGCTGCAACTACATGACCAACTCTCTCTCTTCTCAATGATAGAATCGAGAAAATTAATGCAGATATTGGTGTACACACCATCAAATGCAGTGTAGAGTTAATACTCAGTAAAAAATCTAGTGCACGTAAACGCATCCGTTATCATTATACTTTCGAGTTTCTGAAGGATGGTTTGCATGCAGGTACGCTACTGAATCTGGTTTGGCTTCGCAAGATTCATTTAGACGTTCTCCGGAGTTGCACCACCATCACTACTCAGTGAGTTATATTTTTCAGTAAGCATACGCTTACAACTTATTTCAGTAAGTGATATTACTTTTTTAGTGAATATTAATTTTGCATCCTCGGTATAAATCAACAGGTGACCCATAATGACGAAACCTTTGTGTATTAACACTGCAACCGTGGAGGAACTTAGTGCACTCCATAATATTGGTAAAATTCGAGCTGCTGGCATAGTAAGTTTTCGTAAGTCCAGAGGAGGTTCCATATCTCTGGCCGACATTAAGGCAGATCTTGATCTGCCTGCCACAGCTAGAGTCCTTGCACGATTGCTCCATGCTGGGGACGTCGTATTCGACATCAATGATGAAGGCGCTGTTGGTGGGGTCGACTCGCACCCAAGGGAAGAATCCCTGGAAGAGCAAGTAGCTAGACTGAACTTGGAACTGCTAGCTCAAGGTATCAAATACAAGGCACTCCGTAACTCAACTAGTCAACAAAGGGGTGATCAGACCCTAGTTGATAACCTGGCTCCTAGGGGGTATATACCCCTAGAAAACCTAAGAGGGAGTCGCGATCAGTTTCTCACCATGACACTAGGACGTCATCACCAGTTCGTAGAGCTTACTTGGATGGCTCTTCGTACAATGACTCTAGAATGTCATCACCCGGTCGTAGAAGCTACTCTGATGGCCCTTCTCCACCTAAAATGTCAACTTTTGATGGAAAATGTGAGTGGAAACCATTTTTCATACAGTTTGAGCATACTGCTTCAAGGTACCGTTGGTCTGATACATATAAATTAGACATGCTCATCTCAGCTTTAAGGGACAAGGCCTTAAAGTTTTACTGCATCTGTTCTGTGCAAGTCCAGAATGATTACTGTGACAAATTAAGGTTGCAATTCGGGAAGAAAGATCTGCCCCACATCATCAGGAAAAAAATGCAAGATATTCGACAAGAGGGTAACTCTTTAGAAGAATTTGCAGATATCATTTGCCTCAGAGAGTTTGGGCGAGACAATTGCCATTGATGCATTCCTACGGGGTGTTGAGCATAAGCGAGCCGCTCTGATAGCTATGGATAAAGATCTGAGCACCCTGGAGGAGGCTGTACAAATGGTCAATGCAGCTATCCATAATCAAAGATTGATCATGGGTTCCAGAAGACCTGAGGTCCGAAAGGTCCGTTTTCCGGATGATGCTTCTGGTTTGATGGAGGCAGATACTCCTGAGCAGTTGAGGGGCATAACGGCTCCAAGCAGGATAGATAAATTGGAAAAAGATGTCGAAGGACTTAGGAAGGATATGGCGGAGATGAAGGTAGATGTTGCTAAGATTTTGAATCTTATATCTGGTCAATTCGGTCGAGGTCGGTCTCCTCCAAGAGGGAAGGTCGTTCCATCGTGTTCCCCTTCTCCTCTCAGATCGGTAAAGTGCTTTAATTGCAATTTAGAGGGGAATTTTTCCCGTGAGTGTCCAGAACCGAGGCGTACACGATCGCCATCACCTTCTGCTTCACCGAGGTCTTCGCCTGTGTGATCATATGATGTTCGCATGTATGAGTTTAATCGTGACCCTATGACACTGTCATTCCCATTAATGTAAATGGTGTTTCCGTTGATGCAGTGGTGGACACTGCGGAACAAGTGACAGTAATTGGCAATTTCTTTGCAAATAAATTACCTTACCCTTTAAAGAAGTTGGAGTCTATTTCATTGAAAGGTGCAGGTAGAGACAATATTATCCCTGCAGAAAGTGTTTAGCCAGTCACAATTGCATAAGGCTCTATGATGTTCAACTGGCCAGTCCTTGCCAATATTAATGATCCGATTATATTAGGCCTGGATTTCTTGAAGGCACACAAGGCCACCATTGATCTGACTAGACTGTGTCTGACAATTAATGGAGAACCGGTTCAAGCATCAATGTTCAGAGCTCATGGGAAGGAAGCCCAAGTAGCTCGGATAACATTGAAGCAGAAAGTGGTCGTTGGTCCTTTTGAAGCCGTGAAGACCACAGGCGTTCTGGATCAGGAGGTACAGAATGATGTTGTGCTCCAGCCCTCATCTAAACTGGAGGGTCTGGTTACACCTCATACAGTGGCCACTGCCAAAGATTCGCAGATTCCTATTTTGTTAAGGAACCTGTCGGCCCAATATATTACTCTGGAACAAGACCACAACCTTGGTATTGTCACAGAAATTGAGGCGGTTTTAGACCCTAGAACATAATTTCAACTTGCTGATAATCCCATAAACCAGGACGGTTTACAGACTTCTACAGCCACTGAGGTGGACATCCCTGTGTTCTTACAGGATCTGTATGAGAGGTCGACATCGCGTTTATCGGAGAAGCAGTCTTTGCAAGTTAAATCCATGTTAATCGAGTATCAGGATGCATTTGCAAAAGATGATCTTGATTTGGGTTTGTTCAAGGGGATAAGACATAAGGTTGACACAGGTAATGCACAACCTGTTCGTTCTAAACTTAGACGAACTCCTCTTGGTTTTGAGAATGAGGAAGAGAAACACCTTGCGGAAATGTTAGAGAAAGGTATCATAGTGCCGTCAAAATCTGAGTGGTGGTCAGCCCCGGTATTAGTTCGGAAGAAAGATGGTACCGTGCGGTACTGCGTCGATTTTCGAGCTTTAAACAGTCTAACTCGCAGACCTTTACCCCCTACCAAACATCGAGACATGTCTGGATGCACTTGGTGGTGCTAAGTTCAGCAGCACACTTGATATGGCAGTCTGGTATTGGCATGTCGAGGTTGACCCACAGGACCGCCACAAGCTCGCATTTATCACAAGATATGGGCTCTTTGAATTTGTCCGGATGCCATTTGGTACATGCAACAGCCCGACTATCTTTCAGAGGGTTGTTCAGCTGGTGTTGCAAGGTCTTAACTGGTGCGAGTGTCTTGCATATTTAGATGACGTGGTAGTGACAGGGACTGACTTTGACAGTCATATGACCAACTTGAAAGCTGTCCTTTCCCGATTCCTGTCGCACAACCTTAAATTAAAACCTAAGAAGTGTAATTTGTTCCATACAGAACTCTGTTTCTTAGGTAAGTTAGTGAGTGATAAGGGAATCGCTGTTAAGCCAAACAATATGGAAAGCGTCGCTAATTGGCCTGTTCCTAAGACCAGGAAAGAGCTGGAATCTTTCCTAGGGTTCATGAATTACCACCGAGAGCACATACAGGGTTTTGCTGGTATTTCTGCTCCTCTCTCTGCACTTACCAGTTCCAAAGTAGAGTATGACTGGACTCTAGAGCATCAGGTAGCTTTCGAAACACGTCAGGGTGCTATGGCCAACCCTGCAGTGTTAGGTTATCCGACACCGGATGGTACCTTCATACTGGATACTGATGCTTCAGAGGCTGCTATTGGTGCAGAGTTATCCCAAATTCAGAATGGGAAAGAGGTGCTTATTGGTTTTGCGAGCCGAACGTTGACACCGGCTCAGCGTAAATATTGTGTTACACGCAAAGAGTTGCTAGCCGTGGTAGCATTTACTAAGCAGTACTGTATGTACTTGCTAGGACCGTCATTTATTGTGCGGACTGACCATCACAGTCTCACGTGGCTGCTCAGTTTCAAGCACATTGAAGGACAACTAGCTAGATGGCTAGAAGAACTGTCCCAATATAATATGACGATGCAGTACAGGCCCGGTAATCAGCACTCTAATGCTGATGGTCTATCACGAGTTCCAAGTGATTCTTCACCTTGCCACTGTTATAAAGCTGGCCAATCTCTTAGTTCATTACCATGTGGTGGGTGCAAATATTGTACCAAGCTTCAGCAGCAATGGTCTCAATTCGAACAAGATGCTGATGATGTAATTCCTTTGGCTTTTCAAACCATAAGGGCCCTTCAACTGAGTAATAATGACCTATCAGACAGCGACACAGACAGCAACGATCCAGATGGACTGCTGAATGGTGTCCCCCAAGCAGACCAAGTTATCGGAAGGTCAAACTGATTAGACGCATTCTCTTCGGAAGATCTAAGGGAGCGTCAGTTGGAGGATCCTGATCTGAAGACAGTTGTATCATGGATTGAGCAGTCACACACACCTTCTGAGGCGGAGCTATATTTAGCTAGTCCAGCTGTCAAGTTTTGGTGGGCTCATTGTGATCAATTGATTTTTGTCGATGGCATTTTGCACTATCTCTGGGTAGAAGCAAATACCACACGGAATCTGCTGGTAGTCCCAGTCTCTCCAGAAGCTGATTTTGGAAAATTGTCATGATTCCAAGCTTGCCAGTCACATGGGTGAGCAGAAGACATTAGAGAGAGTGAAGGCTAAATATATCTGGTACGGATACTCTTGTGATGTGGTGGCGTATGTGAAATCCTGTCGGATTTGTAGCTGTAGATAAAAAAAGCTTCCATCCACCCTAGAGCTGCTTTGGGCGAGTTCCATGCCAGTTTTCCCTTGGAACGGGTACATATGGACATTTTGGGCCCCTTTATCACATCTGCATTGGGAAATAGTGTTGATGAATAGATCAGTTCACTAAATGGGTTGAGTGCTATGCGCTCCCTGAACAAGGGGCAGAACTGGTCGCCAAAACGTATGTGGAGCGTTTTGTCACCACATTTGGCTGTTCATATTTCTTACACACCGACCAGGGTTGTAACTTTGAGAGCAGCCTATTTACGGAACTGTGCCATTTACTAGAGATTTCAAAAACACGCACCACAGCTTATAGACCATGTTCAAATGGACAGATTGAACGTATAAACCGTACTGTCTTGCAGTGTATACGGTGTTACCTGCAAGAGCATGACAGACAGAAAGATTTGGACAAGTGTATTCCTTTCATCGCTGGAGCTATACGATCTACTGTAAGCTGACAGACGGGGTATACTCCCAACATGATGATGCTTGGTCGAGAAGTGCTACAGCCTATTGACATAATGTGTAAATGCCCTGTGTCTGCGACTGCAGAGGATGCCCCTTCAGATGCCAGTGACTTCGTCCAACAGTTACAGCAAACGTTGCATGAAACTCATGAGATAGCACGGGATAACCTTAAAATGGCTCAGAAGCGCCAGAAAAAAGAGTATGATCTACGTTTGCATGAGCGTGCCTATCATGTTTGTGATGTAGTTTATCTTACTAATTCTGCAACTAAAATAGGCCAGTCCAGTAAACTACAACCTCCTTGGACTGGTCCATATATTATTTATAAAAAGTTGTCAGAAGCACTGTTTGGTATCAAAAACCAACGCCGGGAACTAGTTGTTCACCATGATAGATTAAAGCTATGCAGAGATCATGATTTACCTCTCTGGATATTGCGAATGAGACGTGCTATAAGCTCTGAAGATCATGGCGATGATGATGACTTATTATCCCCCGATAATGGCCGTAGGTTATCTGATGATAACCGTGTTTCCATTTTTGAAGAGGATTTGGATGAAACCATTCCATATGGTATTGATCCATCCTCATCAATTCTGCAGAATGATCTAGATGCTGTTTTGACAGATGACCTGGATATCGACTCTGTTTTACCCATCCCACAAACACAGCATCACTCTCCTAGGCGCATGAGGTGTCAGGTCCGAAGAGAAATGCATAACACTTCCCCTAGGCGCATGAGGTGTCAGGTCCGAGGGGAACCGCATCACACTTTTTCCCCTAGGCGCATGAGGTGTCAGGTCCAAGGGGAAATACATCATACATCTCCTAGAGATGACCAACTCCAAACAGGAAGGCAGTGCCGTCTTCCCAACAGGTTCCTAGATTATGAAATGTATTAGAATGATCTTTAAGCATTCGTGAATTAGACTATGTAAGTCTTCATGGACCCTACTTGTCCACCTGAATAAATGTTCCTCTGGTTTCGTCTTATTTCAGATTCATTTGGTCATGGTATTGTTGCGGACTGCAGTTAGCTTATCGTTTGTAATACAGTACTACAATAGTAATGTGATAATGTACAATGGTAACAGTAATTCAACATTAAGAGAATTACTGTAATCCAGATGATATGAAATTATGACTTCAAATTTTAACATTCTGCATGACACTGAAGACATTCAACTTGTCCGGAAAACATTTATAATCATTGGCTTATGTTCCGTTTCCATCTTAGCTTTAGTTTCAGCAACACCAAAATCGTGATGTTCTATTCTTTGTAAGTTTTTGGGAAACTAAATTAGTTGGACACATAAGCACAGTGGCTTTTTTCCGGCAATAATATGCCTTGAGATACTAAAAACCAACAGGGGTCCATCGCTGTATGACTCACAGAACGCGTTATTATAATTACGTGTTTTTGCAAATGACGCGTGAATAATTGCGCGTAGTAATGCGTGGTTATATTTACGCATTTCTTGATCACACATTACAAATATGCGTTGTCAAATGATGTGTAAATTGTTACGCATTAATCATACGCATTGTATTGTTAACTGTATTTATTGTCCGTCATGACGTGTGGTCATAATAATGCTCTCTGTTTATGTGTATATGGATTAAATCCATGTACACGCTTTTTATAAGTATATGCATCATATGTTATGATGCAAACTCATCTATGTATAGTGAAATTCTGTATAGGTTAGCTATTTAATGCCAGTTCTACATTTGTCAGCTCAGATATTTTATAGGGTAGCTCAAATATATTATATATAGTTTTATTAGGTCAGCACAGATATTTTATAGGATAGCCCAAGTATATTAATTCTACATAGGTCAGTTCAGATATTTTATATTAGGCCAACATATTATATACTGCCATACCTAGGTATTTCACTTATTAAACGTGTAACAATTACATGTTAAAATGATGCAATGATGCATTATTACTCTATAATGCATAACTCATGCATATTTATAATGTGCATTACTCTATAATGCAGAAGTCTTGCATATGACAGCATATTTATAATATGCATTTAGCAGACTGCATAAATCGTGCAGATGCATTTCCTGCGCTTACCATTTCATAATGCGCGAAGTAATTGGCGCGTTAGTCATAGCGCAAATTCAAATGTTTCTTTCCTCTGCTGTATTATCCATTCCGTTTTAGCTTCATTCAGATATCTTTATTGTGATAGGGATAGTGGTTTTCCGGATTTCCTAAATTTGTGGATTCAGATCCGTTTCAATTATATAAGAGGTATATCATAAATGTTAAGGTTAAAAATGTTCACTAAATTAAAAAATATGCAATATTCATAGGTTTTCCTCGAATCTCACATATGTTAATTTCAGATAACACTTCCACTAAATTCATGTGAGATTATTTTTATTACTTCTTTATCAATTCGGCAATTCCATCAATTCTGCCAGTTTTCTGCTGTGGTGGAAAACCTGTCCTTAATTTTAGTTAGGATGCTATGCTATTTTAAAATCTGTAACGATGGCAATCGTCCGGCAGCTGTTGATCTATCCATCTGTTTTATTATTAACAGCTCATTCTTTCTGGATGGATCAGCACCTACTATGGGAATTTTTTTTTTTTAAATGGTAAATTCTAATTCTACCTTTAGCAGTTGAGCGTCAATGTGCCTGTGTGTTTTTTATGGTGTGTAAATTTTTAAAGATTAGATTTTTAGATAAAATTTTTAATTACATAACCATGTTTTTATAAACTGGGGAGAGTGTTGTGCCGGCGGTATCCCGCAATTCGGTAGTTCGTGTTTTGTGGCTGCCGGGCTAGCTGATTCCCGCCGTTTCTACGGATGCCCGGCAGTCGTACCTTGGAACTAAAAACGTGAGCACCTGCCACTGGTTCCATGGGCCAATTCGAGACCTCTGTTGGGTGAGTAACATTTTATACATACCTTCAAATGTTTCAGGAAGTTTGAAGTACTCGTCTTACATCCAGATATCTGTGTCTGTCAGTGTTTACACTTTGCTTTGTTTACACTTTGCTTTGTTTACACTTTGCTTTATAATTACCCTCTCCAACATTCTCAGGAACTTCAAAATGGTCAAATACAACAGATGATTGACCTTTAGCTGACATGTTTACACAAATTAGCAATGACGATTTGAAAAAGACTTCTAACTAATCATGAGAAAGCTCTATGTATCACTTCATATTATCAGTTGAGGTTAGTGTCACTGTCAAAATTTATTTATATCTAACTTAATAAGGAGAATTTAACTGTATTTATAGGGCTATCTGATCATTTCAATTTGCCCAAAATAACAATTTAACAAGCTTTATCCACAGCTGTTAAGAAAACAATCTAAAGGTGTGAAGTCTTGAGCAGTGAAAAGTCAAATAAGCTCATTAGAATTCATTGACTGTGTAGGATATTAGAAATATCTGAACCTATTGTTTTGAATTAAAATGCTAAACTAAGAAATATCATCAATAGGCATCAATAGTTTAACCCTTTAACACAAATTTTGCTCAAGAAAAATTTTTTTTAATAGAAAATGTTAATTTGCAGACCTTGAGAAGAAATATTTTTTAGAATTTACCACTGGAAAGACTGGCTTGCTTTTATTCATTTTCAAAATTAAATTGTTATGTTTACTTAACCATTTTGTCTCAATATGAGGAATGTATGACAAGAAAGCTGGACACTAAATATTTAAAACTAAAATTTTGAGACTGATTTGACTGGAACGTTGTTACTTTAACCCTAAGGAACCTACGAGCCATCTAGACAGCGCGCAAAAAGCGTACAAATAAACCTACGAGCCGTCTGGACGGTTTTCAATAATTGGACGTGGTGTCCTACGCGCCGTCTGGACAGTTTAAGAGCACCAGTTTTCGATCGCTAAATACGCAAGCATTACAGGTGTTTTATCCAATCAAACTTAGCGTTACATTACGTCAGATGATTGAATTTTATAAATCCACTCTTGATTGGTCAATTCAGTTTGTTTACAAAATTCTACGGGAAAATATAAATAGTTTTCTGTGAATGAAATTCCTAGCGTAAAATCGTCAACGATAGCGTGTCGATTCCCTTATTTAACTGAGTACTCGATTCCCTGATGGCCGGAATCGCTTAGTGAGAAGGTCTAACCTAATTTATAATTTTGTTCGATAAAATATTACATACAGCTGAATAGCTACACTGACGCCTAAAAGATTTAAAGTGTGCATCCTTACATAGCTTGCCCATTAATACCATTATATCACACCCGTCATTTAGCTTCTAGGGAGATATTGGCGTGCTTCTAATTTCTGTTCCTCAATCATCTATCCTGATAACGCATGTTATGGGGCTGCTACTGGGTCAATACGGGCCCATAACATGCATTATTAAAGTAAGGACAGTCATGAGCATATTGGCTTGTTATTGCCCTTTGAAATCACCTTTATTGACTGTTCCAGATTTATTTCCGTTTTCTATTGTTCTTTCATCTTGTAAATGTTTCTCTTCTTTTTTTCTTCACGATAATATGGCCAATAGGACAGTTATCTGGTTGAGATTTCATGAAAATGATGATTCTGTAAATCTATCTTCTGCACTATTTTATTAACCCCTACCACTCTATGTCAAAATTTTAAATTTTCAAATTAAATTAAAAGAACTGGTGTTCTTTTCTTAACAGATTTGGTGGAAGATGTTGCTGTCGTAGATAGCAACATCATCTACCAAACCAAAATTGTTGAAAAATGCACACCAGTTTCTATTAGTAGAAGTAGAGCAGTACCAGTTTTCCAGGCTATTGGCACATTAAAAGATAGAATATTGACATCAGAGTGGTACGGGTTAAATCTGATGCGCTTGATGTAAATCTACTGTACCATTTTATTTCGAATAACTTATTGTATAAGCTGCCATTGTAAACTACATGCATGTCAAATACAGTTTCTTCTATGTAAGAGTGTCATATTACTTAGTAGGACTGGTGATTAAATTGTTGAATATTTTTTTAGATCGATTGGACTGGAAGATGTTGCTGCATTAGGTGACAACATGTTCCAGTGGTAAAGCTTGCATGTTAAAGGGTTGAATACTGTATTATTTGTAAGCTATCAGTGTAAATATCAAATAAAGTTTACTCGAAGTCAGAGGGAGAGAGAGAATCTCATCTTAGGTAATCAGACTGGACTATGTATAGTAGATTTGTTGAATATATCGAGTCCAATTTGATTGGAAACTGGTGCTGTTTTGGACAACAATAGATTTCAATTAAATTTGTCAAAATATACTCAACAGATTGTTTCTTTAGATTGCAGGTACTTTTGATCTTTATTCCTATTCATTCCTGGATTATTACCCTTGCCCTAAGGGGAAAGAGGGTATTATGTGTGTGCATGTGTCCGATTCGTTCAGAATTTTAACACAACAAACCAACATAACCTAAACAAGGGTTTCCAGACTTTGGCTGTGATCTGTGTGATCATACAAAGATTTAACAAATTTGGATATGACAAAAACGGTAGCGTGGTCTCGGCGGTGGTTTACAATCTCTGATTACTCCTGTTCATAATGTTATTTATCAAGCATCAAGTCTTCGACAATGATGGTAAGTAAGTGATAACTAGATTGCTTGGTCGATGAAGCATTAAAAGCAAATCCCCATGCTCACCACTTTGACCTCTTTACCCATTCCATCCCTGGGGGGGGGGGGGGGGATCCTCTGCACTCCATAATCACATACCAAATTTGTTTGTATTAGTTTCATTACACAGACTTGAGTGGATTGTTGTGGAAAATCTGGATGTCATCAGGGGAAGTGATCTGTGAGAGCAGGAGTTAAAATTAACACGAGCCAAAGGCTAGTAGAAATTGACCAGGATTAATACAATGACCAGCCCAATGGTAACAATTTCATTTGTCAACCCTTTAATGGTCATGGTGGCCAAAGAATGCCCCTGCTTAAGAAATGTTGATTAGCAGAGCAAGACTTTTTGAAAATTTACCACTAGAATGCTCGGTAATTGACCCAGTCATTCCAGTTGTAAAATTTCAAAAATAGTCTTCCCTTGGTCTGTAAAGAAAATTTGAAGGGCTAAAGTAGAATCTAGTAATCACTAGTCCTATCTGAATGTAGTGGCTCATTTGGCTTAATTTCAATTCATGGAGAGGGTGTCAACTGGTGTGCGAGAGTGGTCTATGAAAAATCCAGAAATCTAGATAAATCTGGAAGACTCCAATCTCTGCTTACAATAAATTTCTTGACCTTTTAACCCCTTCTCCAACCCAAAGAAATAAATGTCAGGCAATCCACAATTATATGGGCAACCCACACACCAAATTTCTTTGAATTCCACACAACAGTTTGGGAGTAAAGTATGCGACATTTTTTGGGGATATTTGAACTTTGGACCCCACCCCCTGACCTCCAGTGGGCGCGGCCAAATCTAAATGTTGTCTTGCAAAGCGCAATCATATGGGTAACCGCCATACCAAATTTGGTTGAAATCGACCCAACTATTTGGGAGGAGATAGCATGATGGGCGTACAAATAAGTGGATGGAGGCAATTATATCCCCATTTTTTCAAAACATGGAGATAATGAATGGACTCAAGGAGACAAGGTAGGTATGGGGATAATGAATGGACTCAAAGAGACAAGGTAGGTAGGTATAATTAATTCAAAGTCATCATACTAAAATGTCATTTTCTTTCGGATTGACAAATTAGGCTACAGCCATCATTTGCCATGCCACATTGTTTTCAGGTCTTGTCACGAAAGGGTTAAACATAGTAAAAACTGGAATTGACAAAAGGAAGGACAAAGCAGAAATTTTGATTTTCAAATGGATACTTTTAGCTGTGCCCTGCCCATCTCTACATAAGCTCCGTCGATGATTTGCGCGTGTTGGGATCAGTTTATATACTTTGAATCCTGAATTCCAAATTTCATGGTAACCATAGATACTGCTAACTTTCATGTACTTTGATTTGACTGAAAGCTGTTGCTGCCCAACTCACCAGGGCAGCAAGGGCACACTAATTCTAAAATATTCACCAGCTTTCATTTATGGTAACATTAAAATGACATAGGGGCAATTCATCTCTTACCGTGATCTTGTACACGTTACATTGTGTAGATTTCACTCTGCTGTCGCCGCTACTCACATAACAAATTCAGTTGACGTTTTGCCCCTCCCCATCAGCCCCTTCCGACCCAAGCAGTGTCACAGCCTAATGTATTAGGTTGTCTCACATTCTACAACCATTGGGCCATGATATGGTAAATCACCAGATTTGGTTATATTCCTTTAACTTTGACAGTCTTCCATCAACACCCCCCCCCCCCTCCACCTCTGGGAATGGAGCCTAGTGTAAATGGTGTCTCCCAATCCACAAGCATATCGGTAATTTACACAATAATTTTGATTGAATTCTACCAAAAGCTTTCTGAGGAGATGGATGGACAGACAGATACATGGATGTGATTGTAATATTCCTGCAGTTCTTTCAAAACGTGTGGGAATAATCTCAATCTCAAATGATAAATAGAGCTTATGTGAGATATACATTAGCTGAGCCCTCAGGAATACGGTTGATAACAGTCGGCAGTAGATCCGGAACAGCCACCGGCATAGCTGTCAGCCATTGATGTGTGTAGTATAGCTGTCAGCCATTGATGTGTGTAGTATAGCTGTCAGCCATTGATGTGTGTAAGTCGCTGATCATGTTTCGAACGTACATCATCATGTTTTAGTTTCCCTACAGAAATTAGATTATAGAGTAACACAGGTAATCAAATTTTTATTTTTATAAAATCCATGTTAGTAAATCCATTAGCCATAGCAGGAAAAACTGAGTCCGTTCCGTTTAGAAGCCATCGCCCATCAGTCACCTGCAAAAAATAGGAGGGATAAGTTAAAAATATACAAATTCTAGAAGTGTTATATTAAGACTTTAACAATCAAATTTTTTCATGAAAATTTAAATTTTCTCATAGACAATGCCCATATGCAGACCAAGAGCAAGTCATTGCAGTGATACATTTTCAAAAATAATCTTACTTTGGTCGGAAAATTGACATTTTCCTCGACAACTGCAGCAGTTTTGGTCTGACTCAAATGTTAGATGGTTAACAATATACATGTACGGCGCAAGGTCATAGGGATATATAGTCCGAGTCTGACAGTCTGTCCAAATATCTGTCACAGGGGCAGATTGAGTCAGAACAGACTCAGACTAAGGGATATACTGGTAAACATTATGACCCGACAACGGGTGTTATGGTCATACACCGCCCTCAGATTTTAGCGCAGAAATGAAATGAATAATATAATAAATGGTGGGCATATATCATCCAATGAGGGAGTATGACTACTAGTTACTGGATTAACCTTTCCAATCGACAAGAGCGAATAATAAATTTGCTACGAATGTTTCAAAATTCTGTTGAATATTTTGAATCTAATTAAACTGGCTAAGGCAGCACCAGCTTCACATTGATTAATTTGATCCGGTGAGGCTATCTCATAACAAAGCTTAATTGTCTCACAATTCCATCTGGCAATCGTAGATTTTGAGACCGGCTTAGTTAACTTTTCCGCGTAGGAAACCCATAAATGGGATGGATCGACTCTTAAAATCGGTTCGCTGTTTGTAGGTTCTTAATGCCCTAACAGGATACCAAAATTTATCCGATAGCGAAAAAGACGATAAGGATTTTAAAATGATCGGACTAGCAGGAAAGCGGTTAGACTGAGTTTTTGATAAAAAGTCCCTTCTGGGATATAAAACCAAACCGTCTCCTGAAACTAAAAATCTATCCTTTTCAGCAGAAAGATCATGAATCTCTGAACACCTTCTAGCAGCGGCAGCAGCAACAAGAAAAAACAGCTTAGAGAGTTAAAAGCTTAATACTGATAGAAGAAATAGGTTCAAAATGGCGACCTGCCAAAACTTGAAGAACCAAAGCCAAATTCCAGGAAGGTAAAGGCTTAGCAATCGGAGGACGAATATTAACTAGACCTCTAATAAAACTATTAAGAGTCTTAGTATCCTTGACATCAGCAATCAGAAGACAAGGAAGGGAAGACGCCAGAGAAAATCTATCCCCTGACCGTATTAGCTGACAAATGTAAAGAATCAAACAGATAGGATCAAAAATCTATTACTTGTGGCATAGAAACAGAATCGGGCATGAAACCTTGGTCTGAAAACAACTCACCAAAATTTTTTTACGTCAACCCTTGTAAACTCGACAGGTCGATTCCCTTCTGGCAGAGTCAATAATTTCCTGAGATCTTGAAGAAGCCTTATTCTCGAGGACCTCAGACTCGAGATTCTCCAAACGCACAGATTCGAAATTTCTGGATTTGGATGCACACAAAGACCTCTTACTTGAGATAGAAGATCCTGGAATACTGGAAGAAGACGAGGGAAGTCTACCAGAAGATCTAGAAGGTCTATAAACCAAATCCTCTTGGGCCAAAAGGGAGCTATCAGAAGAACCTCGCAATCTTGGTCCTTGACCTTCTTCAAGACTAACGGAATCAAATGTTGGAGGGAAGGCATAGGCGAACATTCCTGTCCAGGACTGAGACAGAGCATCCACCGCCAGTGCTTAACTGTCCGGAAAAGGAGACATGTAAGAGGAGATCTAGGTATTCAGAAAGGTCGCGAACAGATCTACTAGAGGACGATCCATAAGACTGAAAAACGCGCTGACAACCGACTTCTTTAACTGCCACTCTGTGTGGGCGAACTTGCTGGGACGTGACAGTTGGTCTGCCAGAAAATTCAGACTGCCTGGGACATGGGAGGACACTAGAAAAATCTGCCTCTTGCGGCACCACAAGAGAAGATTCCACACTTCTAGACAAATGAGAGACGACCTTGTACCTCCCTGCCTGTTGATATGACACCACTGTCGAATTGTCCGACCGAATCGAGACTTTGAGACCTATCACAAGATCTGACCATGAAAGGAGAGCCTTCTTGACAGCCCACAACTCCAGAATATTGATATGGGCTATCGACTCCTCCAGGGACCAAAGGCCGGAAACTGACAGGGAGTCCCAGACTGCTCCCCAACCCTCCTGGGAAGCGTCTGTGAAGATAATTGCCTGAGGGGAGGACTTTACCAGTGGAACACCCATCAGAAGCAGAGAACGATCCCTCCAAAAATCTAGATGATGGATCAAATGTTCTCTGATGGGAATCTGATGGTAAATACAGTGGACTGACTGCTTCCAAAGGGACATTAAATACATTTGGAAGGATCTTCTCATCAGCGCCGCCCAAAGAATTACTTTCTCTACGCTGACCATCAGTCCTATCACTCTTAAAAAGAATCTAGCTCTTACCATGGGAGAAGAAGACAGGATTTCCATTGCCACTGATAAAGCCTCTATTCTTGGATATGAGGGGAAGACTAGACCCCGGGCCAGGTCGAAAGAAACGCCTAGATGCGAAAGTATATGAGATGGAACTAGGCTTGATTTCTTTAGATTTAAAATCCACCCTAGGTTGCATGCCAGACTGCAAACCGCAGGAAGAATTCCTGAGAGAATTGAAGAAGACTTACTTTACTAACCAATCGTCTATATAAACGTGGAGATGGATAGAATGACTGTGAAAATTTCTGCCACGGCTGAGACTATGTGAGAAAAGACAGGGAGCCGTGGTCAGGCCAAAAGACATGACGCGAAACTGCCAAACTCGATCTTAGTAAGCAGAACTCAGGAATTTACTGAAGGAAGGGTAAATGAAAACATGAAAGAAGGCGTCATTTTGGTCCATGGAAACGACCACATACCCTGATTTAGACTGGAAAAGATCTGGAAGATGGTCTCAATCTTGACTTTGGAGTAAGAATCATGAGAGCTAATCATGACATACCCCCTTGTTAAATTAAAATTAATGCAGATATGAATGTTTCAGAGTGAATAGAAATCATTTTACTAAAATTTAATGACAGGGTAGGAAAACCTACCCTAGGCTGAACGCTCTCATGTATGTATAAATTCCTTAGAATTAACATAATTCACAAAGAGCTAACATGATAATGACCAAAATGTCAATTGAAAAGACCAGAGGAGACAAGAAAAAGGAAATTAAAGAGGAAAGAGCCGACACAAAAGAAGGAAGGTCTATAGAAAACTTGTCCTTAAAAAGAAGAGAAAGAGTCTAAGCAATCCACCAGAGAGACAGGGACCAGTCATCCGAAGAGACCCTGACTGGACAAAATCTCCTCAGCCCTGACCGACTAGGGAATAGAAGAATAAGAAGAAGGATTAGGAGATGAAGAAGAAAAGAGATGAGAAGAGACACCAGAGGCCATAGAATCAACAGATCAAATGGAAAGAGGAGAGCAAGGCCTCTTGGAAGCTAGAAGGTTAGAAAACGTAAAGAATCAGAAAAGGAAAAAGATTGATCAGAAGGAATGTGAACAGATACAACATCCTGACCAGAGGACATGGAAAGAATAGATAAAAAATCTGACATGAAAGAATGAACAAGGGACGAATCCCTAAAAACAAAAAACAATGAGAAAAACAGACCTTAATCAACAATTAGAAACTCAAGTTCAAAAGAGAGAATGACAGAAACAATCAGATCAAGATAATCAAAAGAGGAAGAAGAAGATGGAGGAAGAGAGGAATTAAGAAGAATGGAAGATGAAGAGGAAAGAACAGGACCAGAAGATCCCAGGAGAAGATAGATAGACGATGAAAAACGGGAAAACCCCCAGAGGAGGGAAAAAAGAAGAGAGAGAGAGAGGAAGGAGAACATGACTAGAAGAAAACTTTGGCAGGAGAAGGAGCAGAGGATGAAGGAAGAGACCTATACTAATCTTACTCATTATTATTAAAGACTTAGAACCAATATTATCATCATGTAAAGACGGATGTAATTGAGATTGATATGCTAATAAAAGGAATGATCGATAGAATGATAATGAATCCCGGGAACATCTGGATGTTAAATACACAAAACACTAATACTTGATTATGATTAAACACTACGAGATGGAAACACAAAACAAAACGCTGAAAAACAGAGGCGATATAAAATCTAAGCAAAAAAACTCACCTAAACCATGACTGTAACAACGCAGAAGAAAAAACTCGGCTTTTATTCCTTCACCATAATCTTATTTCTCTATTCTCAGCGTTTTCTAGCGCTTGTAATCATTAATCTTAGAGCCATTCTCTTCCCTATAAATCCACTACTGAAAACTATTCCTTTCAGCATCTGTCAGAATTAGACTAAGAATTACGCTAGAAACAGGAATTTTGTTCAAGAAATTAATTCCTTTGGTTAAAATAAATATGTCAACCTGCCAACATAAGAGGAAAAAAGAGCGCGAAGGCTGAACGGCCCGAAGACAACTGGCCATCTAAAGTTGGATGAAATTAAAGACTAATTTTAATTGCGACATCTAGTGATAATGCGTAGAATACAGACCGACTTATCGACTGCAACAAAAAACCCATCCGGCAACCAGTCGGAAGAGTCTTTAATTACGTTGAAATGTTTCACTGATAAAAGAATAAAGAGACTTCAAGACTGGCAATGTCTCGGAATTAGTATTTTCAGCGATAAAACATTCCGATTTTAAAAGCACTTACTGAAATAAGACTAACCTGGAATCTCAGTAAGAGCTATCACCTGAAATCCAAAAAAGGAAAACAGAACCGGAACTTAACCGTAGAACACCATGAAACCGGTAATGACCCTATCCCCGGATGTACGAATCCGGAAGTGAAAAAATAGGAAACGGAAATGCGCAAACCGGAAGAATACAACCGGAAACTGAACCCGGATGTCCAGTAAAAAACCCAGAATAAACAAAGGAACCGGAAATACGCAAAACCGGAAGTCAGACTGGATACGGAAAGAACGGAGGTAGATCCAAAAAACGGAAGTAACCCCTGTCCTGAGGACGGAAGTCCATCCGAGTCTGAACGACCCGGAAGTACACCACTAGAAACAGAAGCGGAAGTGTACAGACAGGAATCCAAACCGGAAGCGGAAGCGCTTCTACCGGAGGACGAAAATTAATAGGAGTCCACAGACCCCGGATATCCAACATCACCAGAAGCACTGCTAAAACCGGAAACGGAACTGGGAACCGGATCTTGAAGACCCGGATGTCCTACAAAAACGGAAGACATACCGGAAACGGACGGAATGGAAGTGGTAACCGGATCTTGACGACCTGGATTACCTACTAAACCGGAAGTCCTACCGGAAACGGATGCCAGAGAAGAGAAAACCAGATCTTGAAGACCCGGATGTCTTGCTAAACCGGAAGTTAAAACGGAAACTGACGGAGCGGCAGAAAAGGGAAGTAAACCCGAGTCCAAAGGACCCGTGTCCACCACAACGGAACCGGAAGAACTAGCAAGACTAGAAATCAAATTCTTGGCAATGGGAGATCTACAAAGTACCTTGACGACCGGTACAATCGAAAAATTGCCATTTTCATACGGTCCAGCCGTATGGACGTCAGCCTCAGCCTCCGCCACCACTGCTTGTGGGTTATGCCCGTCACCCTCAAGTCTTATGTGGGTTTGACCCGGTGCACTAAGCGAGCTCACCTTCGAGAGCTTAGTCGCTCTAGACTTCTGCTTCAGTGATTTCTTAACCTGCATGGAGGTTAGAGGGACCGGTTTCCGCCATTTGCGGGAACGCCCGCTAGCCTTAGGGCTATCATCGGAACTTGAAGAAACATCCTGTTTCCTAGCCTACTTGATCGCAGAAGATATCCTTTCGTCAAGGAATTTAGTCAAGACAGATGCGAACGATTCAAATCTCGCAAAAAGAGCTAGCACAGCATCTGAATTCGCCGAAGAGGCTCCCCCCTCAGTTGCTACCGATAAAGGTACATTAGATTGTGCAAAAGACACAGCTTTTGCCTTGCTAGCAATGGAGGTAGGGGAAGGACGACCAGAGGGCAGCGGTTGTTTAAACGGTAATTCTTTGAAAAAAGCCATTGAGACAGAGACCGGCCACCCTTCACAAATCCCACACATCGTAGTGAGGGTACAAGTGGTACATTTCGCACAGACATGCCCGGCAAATTCAACTGAGTGATGGCGATCACATTTTGATGACGTACACTTTGTCTTGTCTGACAATTTAGCGGACTCCTAAAAACGAAAAAACATAACAATGAAGCATACCGCTTAAAATTGTAAAAGGGAGCCTAGAAAGATAAAATTCATTTCTTAAAAAGGCGGGAAAGTTCAAATCAAAAAACAAAATCCCTACCGACAAGAAAACAAACTTGCAAAGGGATAAAGAATAATGCTTATAATGCACTAGTAGTAAATTGATAATGGCTCTGGGTGAATACTGGAGATTATTAAATGATGATGAATGATATAGGCGGGTCATTCCATCTCATATCACCCAAGGGCGGAAATGGCACCGACACCAATATTGACTAAATTTTGTCTATATATTATGTCTGTCACAAGAAACAAAAATATTAATTTTTATCGCGATCTGCCCAACCATTCAAGAGTTATGGCCCTTTAAAAGTTGTGAAAAATCACAAAAAACGTAAAAAATGTCCGAACAGCAAAACTTCAAACAACTATATCTTTTGAACTAGTGGACCGAATTGGTTGTAATTTGTGTCATTTGAAAGGGAATAACACAAGGATTCTAAATATGTGATCAGAATGAGAATAGGACTAGGTTTATATATGATGACCTTTTGACCTTTGATTGACCTTGAATTTGACCTTGTGGGCAACCTGCGAATAAAAAATTTGATATGACAAATTACACCTATACATGTTTTCTACATTATGTTAAAATTTAACAGGTATAATGTTCCTAGTTTTTGCACATTTTATTTATGAAAATGGCATGCACCAGTAAAAGAACAAAAACACATTCATTTTTGTTCTTTTACTGGTGCATGCCATTTTCATAAATAAAATGTGCAAAAACTAGGAACATTATACCTGTTAAATTTTAACATAATGTACAAAACATGTATAGGTGTAATTTGTCATATCAAATTTTTTATTCGCAGGTTGCCCACAAGGTCAAATTCAAGGTCAAAAGGTCATCATATATAAACCTAGTCCTATTCTCATTCTGATCACATATTTAGAATCCTTGTGTTATTCCCTTTCAAATGACACAAATTACAACCAATTCGGTCCACTAGTTCAAAAGATATAGTTGTTTGAAGTTTTGCTGTTCGGACATTTTTTACGTTTTTTGTGATTTTTCACAACTTTTAAAGGGCCATAACTCTTGAATGGTTGGGCAGATCGCGATAAAAATTAATATTTTTGTTTCTTGTGACAGACATAATATATAGACAAAATTTAGTCAATATTGGTGTCGGTGCCATTTCCGCCCTTGGGTGATATGAGATGGAATGACCCAGGCATAGTAATTAAGATACTACGAAACGAGAACGATCTTTCATGAAAACCGGTAACAATATGAACATAGTTATAAAATACCATATAACCACGAATATACTTCCTACACGTAACTTAGGGAGGATTGACTTCATATTAGGCATAATCATTATAATATAGAAGGCAAAAGATGTAGCTGACACAGCGCAAACCACAAAAAAACGTAGACGAATATTTTAAGCAGTTGTTCTGCAAGCAGAATAATTGAAAAGTGAATCTGTTTCCTATTTGGGCTCCAGTGCGCATGCGCAAGCGCGCTTAGTGACAAGCGTAACTATGGGGTGAGTATAGACTGGTGCCAGTCTATAGCTGTCAGTATGCTGGAGATGGACTTAACCAGTAGCCGGGTTGAGGGTCCATATTAATAGGAATAGGCATGGGGAGGTGTGTATGCAGGCATAAAAACCTTATTCTGATAGCTAAATGCAGATAATTGATTTAGCAAGTAGTGATTGAACGGTAATGGATGTTTTTGTGGTGTATTAACAACTGATGTACGGGATGCATAGAACAAACATGAGAGTTATTAATTAAAAACTGAAATAAAAGAAACGAGATCAGATTGCATCAATAAATGATTAAACGTGGATGGATGGATGGATGGATGGATGGGCGCGTGGACTGACGGACGGATGGGCTGGCAGATGGATGGATGGACGAAGGGCAATGCAGATGATTTAGTGTAGTTGTAAACTGTTCAGGCAAACAACTTAGTCAGGCACTGGGATGAGTGACGTTCAGGCGGCATAATCCTACAATGTTAGGCTATGCCTATCATCTAATTACGAATGAGTTCAGAAGCCAAACATCATTAATATATGATTTCCAATCATCATCAAACAACTGAATGTTGTCAGTTCATTTTTCTTTGAAAATTGCCGACACCAATATCCTATATAATATTCGACTTCCAGTTGAACAATCCATAATATCTTACTTTCATATCGCTTCTCATCATTTAAATAAATTACGTCATTTAAGATAGCCTATAGTACACATTTTTTGGAAACTGTCCGGGAAACTGTCACTATGGAGAATCTGTGTATTTTGTGTAATCAGGAAGTTCGTCGTCTTCAGCACGGCGTGATGCGTGATATTTGTGATAGATGGCAGCACCCCGAACATGTGGAACAGGTAATCATCATCATCATCTTCGGCGATGACGTCGTCATTATCATCATCGCCATTTCATCGTTGTTGTTATCGTCATCGTCGTTGCCGTCACTGCATAGTCGTTTATCATCGTCATCATCGTCGTTTATCATTTTCGTCATCATCGTCGCTGTCGTCATGTAGGCTGATACTGTTGTCTTAATATTCTCACCATCATTAGTGAAATGCTTACAACGCTATCTTCTTATTCTTACTACCGGTATTTCACAACAACAGTATAGAGACCCCTCCGCTCTTGGTTGCAACCTCCCCGCCCCACCCGCCACCTCTCTTTGCGCATTAACCATTCCACCAGATCATCTCTCCTCATTTCTTACCACGAAAAGAAAAGAAAGTGAAACGAGGAGTGACCATTCTCTTCTTCGTCTACACTTTCACACCAGAATGCTGATATCAATGATGTCAATCCAACGCGCTTTCAGACGCTCAAATCACATACCTCTATATAACTAAACAAAGTAACTTCTACACTGAAAAACATGTATTAGGTTCATTTGGGAGGATATCACAACATGTCAAATACTCAGGTTCAAGCATCTGAATTACACAAATCAACAAATCTATTTTAGGCATTCTGGCGTGAAAGCGCACCCCAATACA
Source organism: Chaetoderma sp. LZ-2023a (assembly GCA_034401795.1). Taxonomy (NCBI): domain Eukaryota; kingdom Metazoa; phylum Mollusca; class Caudofoveata; order Chaetodermatida; family Chaetodermatidae; genus Chaetoderma; species Chaetoderma sp. LZ-2023a. The sequence continues at coordinate 9,121,597 of CM067361.1, read as the reverse complement.
TCTATTTACATTAACATGAACATCTGTGTCATCGTCGTCGTCACCACCACCACTACTATCATCACCACCATCGCCTGGGGTGGGAGTGGGTGGGGAGATTTATCGATAAAAGGGTTAAGAAAATATGTATCTAACTGTGAAAACTGTCTATGATTACATTATTATTTCATTGCATTCCAGGTTGGCATCACAAGACTGAATTGCAATGCTGGCCAGGCTGGTTTGCTCCAATGATTTCTTGATGATAACTACGTAATCAGATCGGGAAACCAATGTTGTAGGTATTTTAGCCTGACGCTTGGTCGCAAATGTGAGACCAAAAGTCTGAATGATCTGGACTGGAATTCTTGTCCCTTTTATACCCTTCCTGGGTGAGCCTGTGGATTGAGTAAATCTTGACCATATATGGGCAGAGAAAAACCAGATTGGCGGTTTTCCCAATGGAGGTTTGGTCAGACATTTTTGCTAGTTGACCTTCATTTTACCGGTTGGGGTCAAGTTTACCGGTTGTGACTTTTTACCAGGTGTGTCATTTTTGGCGGTTGTGGCCGTTTTTGGCGGTTGAGTATTTTTTGGCGGGTATGAGTTTTTTTGGCGGTTCTCCCATTTTGGCGGTTTTTACAACTTTTTTGCCGGTTGTGGTTATTCTTGCCGGTTGTGGAGTTTTTACTGGTTGTATCCATTTTGGCGGTTTTGGAAAAAACTTTGTTTTGGCGGCTCAGGTTTTTTAACGGTTGAGTTTGTTTTTGGTGATGAATGTCTTAAGGGTCTCTGTCGGTCAAGTTTGTGAGTCTCTTTACTCCTTTAGTGGAGAATTTTTTGGGCTGTTTTGTGGGTAATGATCATGTGTAGTCATCACTGTTTTTGATTCAGACTTTATGGCGTTTCGTTCCTTGAGCGGAACTCATCAGAGGCGAAGTTTTGTCAACTGGGAGTGGGCATTTTTGTGCTCCACTTTTTTCTGATATAGCATCTGTTTTATGGGCGTTTGATATCTTAAAATCGAAGTAATGTTGGTTGTCCTCTATTGGTCTTGGGAGTATTGGGAAATCCAAGGATAAGTGTCAAGTTTTTACAAAATCGATATACATATGTATTATTATGTATAATGTATTTTTTCAATGATGTATGAAAAGTTGTAAATAAAGTGAATGAAAAATAAAGAGGATGACTCAAGGCCTGGTGAGTACAGGGTTGGAAAAAAATCGATTTTTTTCAAAAAAATCAAATCAATCGATTTTTTTGATTTAAATCGATTTCAATGATTTAAATCGATTTTTATTCGCGACATCCCAGGAAATTACGTAAAACTTATACAGTGAAACCTGTATTAAGACACTGGCTGTGGGAGTCGCAGAAGGTGGTCTCTTAAGACAGGTGGTCTCTTAATACAGGTCCAGATGCATTGCTAAACTGTATTTTGGAACTGAATAAAGTGGTATTTTTATGACTTATTTTTAACTGAATTTTAAGCTTGCTGGTTTCTTAATACAAAAAAACTTTGTTCGCTTAAGCAGTTTTAACAGTATTATTATTGCATCATTTTTTATTGCATCATTTTTCTATTGCATCATTTTTTTTAAATGATGCAATAGAAAAGCATTTTTTCATCCTTGAAAAATACAGTCAAAACTGCTTAAGTGACAAAGGCTATGAAATATTTTCAATTCCATAATTAGCAAAATGTCTAACTCCGGCCGAAAACAAGATCCAATATGGATTCATTATGAGAAAGTGAAGACCCCAGATAAGGCCGGTGTCCGGGCTGTCTGCAAGGTCTGCCGACACGAACTCCAAGGTATCCCAGAGCGGTTAAAAAAACATGCAGCCAATTGCACAGGTCCACCAACACCAGCACTTCAAGGTCTAGCTGTAGCCGCAACAGAAACGGGGACTTCATCTCAATCTGAGCAGCAGCAGCGCGTTGAAACTGTTGTTGATCAAAACGATGTGGTGGTGATGGAAGTTGAACCTCTGTCAACTTCAAGTTCTGCTTCAGCGGCAGTGAAGCGCCCAGTGCACGGTCAATTAGCTGCTGGTACATTGGCCGCTAAGATACCCAAGCTGAATTATGGTCTACAGAATTATGTCATCAGAACTTCAGCAGAAAAACGTGGTGAATTAGATCGTGATGTAGCTAGGATGGTGTATGCTACGAACTCCCCATTTCGCTTAGTAGAAAATAGACATTTTATAAACCTTGTAAAAGATTTACGACCAGGCTATCAACCACCATCCAGAAAGGACATAGGGGGGAAATATTTGGATGTTATCTACACAGAAGAGCGGGAGAAGGCGAGAAAAAATTTGGAAGGTGAACTTGTCTGTCTAGCATTAGACGGTTGGAGCAATATTCATAACGAGCCTATCGTATGTGCTACAGTGACGACCTGCTTAGGTGATATTTACTTAGTGGATACTACGGACACCTCTGGACATCCTCACACAGCGGAATATCTTTATGACATTGCGAAGCAGACAATTGAAAACACGCACAATGATTTTGGGTGCATTATATGTAGTATCGTCACAGACAATGCTGCTAATGTAGCAAAGATGCGAGAGTTCTTGAAAGAACGACTGGGTTTCAACATGATTGCGTATGGATGCACGCCTCATCTTCTAAATCTGACTTCAAAGGACTTAGAAATGGGTAATGTTAAGGAGCATGTCACACAAGTTGTGAAGTATTTCCGAAATAACCACTTTGCTAGTGCCCAAATACGCCAATCATCGTGCAGAAAGTTAGTGATGCCAGCAGATACAAGGTGGAACACAATGTACGATTGTTTAAACTCGTATTGTGAGGCATGGCCGACACTTGTGACAATCTGTGATGGACATACTGACCGCATAGATGTTGCCATTGCCAATAAAGTTCGTAATGTAGTAATCAAACGTTCTGCAGATGAATACCGACTTTGTTTGAAACCAGTAGCTTGCGCTCTCGATAAAGCTCAATCGGACAATTGCACAATAGCAGAAGCAGTTGAATTATGGAAAGATGTAAAAACGGCCCTGCATAATGACACTAATAATTCAACAAAGCGTGCGGCCGATAAGCGTTATCAACAAGCTGTGACACCTCACCACATGCTGGCCAATCTACTCCACCCTAAATACCGTGGTCGAAACTTGACTCAGCAAGAACGTGAAACTGCACTCACCGTAGCATCCGAAATCCCTGGTTTGATGACTTTGGTAATCAAATTCGAGGCCATGGCACCACCATTTCACATTCTTAAATTTAACGACGAAGTTGTTAATGGAGTAACCTCTCTTCATTGGTGGAAGTCGCACAGACGTGACTTCGAGGATGATCTGCTGGAAGCATTTGAATTCACTCAGCGTCTGATGTCAGCTGTGGCGGCGTCAGCTGGTGTCGAGCGCGTGTTCTCCAGCTATGGGCTCGTGCAGAGTAAGTTGAGAAACAAACTTGGAACTTTAAAAGCGGCTAAACTAGTATTTCTTTTTCGGTCCCTAAACTGTGACAAAGAAAATGACTTCCGGTTTCAGTTGAATGATGATTGTTGACTAGACTAGTGAAGTACAATTGCAGCATTATTGAAAACTGAAAGTGAAAAGTGATGACAGACACATCTATCTGTGACTCAGTTAGGTTTGCGCGATATTGCTTGAGAGAATATCGATATCGTTATTATAAAAAAATTGCGGTATCTCAATAGTCAATATATCGAGTGTTCTGGTTAATCACTTAATTGTGAATAATTAAAGAATATGCATCCCATCATTCATAACATATTGAATATTTTGAAAGCAATTTCACTGGAAGCCGTTGCTGCCTAAGTCAGCAACGGTTTTCAGTGAAATTGCTTTCAAAATATTCAATATGTTTATTATGTTACGAATGATGGGATGTCTATTCTTTAATTATCACTGTTTGAACTAATAATATATAGAGTTCAAAATTTATATATTACGTCATATTAGCAACGATTTTTCAATTTTGTTCACAATTGCATCACAGATACAGTGAGTAGCAATAGGACAGAAATGATGCAATGCATAAATCTAACGAATTAGCCCTAATTAGATGCACAAAATCTATGAAGGTATGCAAAAGTCATCATTGTCTAAGTCTATCAACCTTGTTAACTTCTGTCTTTAAAAATATGCTCAAATTAAAATTGATAAACTGGTGTACATTTTTCAACAATTTTGGTGGACGATGTTGCTGTCTGCGACAGCTCTATCATCCACCAAATTTGTTGAAAAATGTACACCAGTTTATCTTTAACCCTTAGCACACTGATGTCGAAATTTTTAAATTTCAAATTAAATTTAAAGATAAACTGGTGTACGTTTTTCAACAAATTTTGTGGAAGATGGTGCTGTCACAGACAGCAGCATCGTCCACAAAAATTGTTGCAAATTGTACACCAGTTTATCTTTAAATTTAATTTGAAAATTTAAATTATCATGCTCCAGAGTGCTAGGGGTTATGTTTATTTTGAAAAATTAAAACTCCTACATCAGTGTGCTAAGGGTTAATGTAATGTAATGATGTGTTTACGTGTTACAATGTATATAGTTTCTTGCCAGTTTCAGCAATTACTGATTTTGATTTTTGAAGTTGTAGTAAACTACTTAATTTAATAACATTTCAATCTTTATTGTTTTAGTGTTAAATAAAATGGAGCCCAAAAGTCCAACTTGATAAGCACTAGCCAATAGTAATCGAGACACTCAATGACACTCCAGAGTGACTCCAGACGCATGTCATAGCTGAAAAAAGAGACAGTGTCTTGCTTTAAAAGAGTGTGCTTTTGGAATTAGACTAATAGTAATAGCCATACTGGCCCATACATGACTTTTCATGTACACTATTGCTTTAATGGTCATGTAGTGACATGTACGCACATGGAATTCTCCTCTTCTTTACAGCTTACACATACTTAATGATCATACTTTGTACACATGTGTGATGTACTGTGTACATGAACCTCAAGTATGTAGATTGTAGATGTGGACTCGTGCACTGGGTCTAGTCTTGCTGATGACAAATATGAGCAATTAAGTGTATAATTCTATTTTGTGTTGATGTTCAAGTGCCATGGAAGCAGTAAAATAATTATGTTACTTTAATTTAACAAAATTACTGTTAATTGTATTAATTACTTGAAAATTCCTCTATTTTTGCAAAACTGATTTAAATCACGATTTTTTCGATAAAAATCGAGTGATTTAAATCATGATTTAAATCATGATATAAATCAATTGATTTAAATCAAGCCAACCCTGGGTGAGTATCTGTCTTTGTTGTTGTTTCATAAAAATAGAGGGAGACAGAGCATTTGCGCTTGTATCCATATTGGGATGCCGTAATATTGAAGGCATCTTTAAAAGATGCTAAAGTGATGACAATGGCTTTGACGTCATGGGGTTTGTTGTCAGTGGCGAAAATGGTGACGTCGCTATAAAGTGTGTGGTTTACCTTTTCTGATTTAAAAGATGAGCTGTGGGAGCACCCATTTTAAAAAGTGTAATAACAACGTACTGGGCATGTTCGCCTATAGCGGGCGTGTTGGTCCAGGTAAAGGGTGTTCCCTAACCTGCTAGATAGATAGGCATCAATCTAGCAGGTTAGGGAACACCCTTTACCTGGACCAACACGCCCGCTATAGGCGGACACACCCAGTATGTTGTTATTACACCAATGATTTCTTAGCAGTTTCAAAACGGCGAAACTCTGTATTAGAAGCCCACCACCTAACTCAGCAGACTGTATAGGAAAATATTTTTTAAGAGCAAATTTGTAAGAATAGCGTGTATAATAATAACAATCGTGTTACACAGGGTGTGTTTACTTCAGACCGATCTCTGCCCTGATACATTCCCGGCCCCTCTAGAAGTCAATATAGGCCTCGGATTTGTAAATCTCGACCACCTATTAGATTAATACTAATAGTAGGCCACGTATGTTCAAGATATAATAAAGTTTATTCAACACTCGTGTAGTCAAAATGCGCGTAAAACACTCTTGGCGTGATTAAATACTTTCCTTATTATAAACATATTTTAAGACCAAATTTTTGTACCAAACAAGCACGGGAGAAAATGTGCATCAATTTTGTAACGCCGATCAACATTAAATGATCCAAATTGAATTATTACGAATGACAATATAGCTGGCTTCTTAAGTTGGCGAGCCAGCGGCTCTTTTGCGATGAGAGGCGGCATGTTCTCGTGAGATATTATACGCTAACGGGAATTTATCAAATGGGTACCCCTTATTCAGATCAGTATAATACTCAGTTCCTATCGCGCAATGATAATATATAGAAATTCCCGAGTTCCGAATATTTATATCCGAGTACTCGCTCTAAAATAAACTCTTCAATTGGAGGCGAATCATGTGATTTGTATTTTTCGCGACGCCATTTTATGTCCAATTTTGGATTAATTTTTATTTAATAAATGACCTTTATTAAAGGATAAGCAATATTTAGGCGCTCAAATCAAATAATTTCACTTCCCCGGTGATGTTTTGAGGTATACATTAAACATAGGCGTAGGCCGTGGGAATTTTTACTGGAGAAAATGCGATCAATTTCTGTGGTACCAGTTTTAGAAAACTTTTTTGGGAAAACTCTAATATAAGCCCACCCCCTTTCTCAGAGATGTTGGGTTGGAAATTGAACACCTCTTGTCCTAATAGAAGCCTTTTCTCCCTAAGAATTGACTTAGTTAATATACAAACAAATCAGTTATTTATTTAGTTTATTTAATCATTCACACATTCGCCAGATGTTTGTTTCCATGATTGGTAACGCGAGCAGAGTTTCACAAGCGTAAAAGTGTCTTGACAAAAGTTTCAACATGGCGATTATACGATTATTTAATTTTATAATCATCCACCATCATTTTGAATTATATAATCACGATTAATCGAATAATCGAAAAAATCGTGCAACCCTATTACAAATAACACCACTACACATAACCTCTGAATTACCTATCTCCTTCTTCTTCTTCTTTTCGATCGCTGGTATCACACTTGGAGAGCTGTTCTCAAGATGAAATCGGTGGTTTTCTGCAGTTCTTCCACAGGCCCATACAGCTTTTCAAGAAGAGGTTGACAAAGGCCAGATCTCTTCTCTCAGCAGCTGATACATACTGCAACATTGAAGTATGTGCTCTGTGGTCTGTTCTGCTTCTCCAAAAGGACAAGCGGGCGATGTCGTAAGGTGGAACCGCCTATCTCCTTATTAACTTATAATGCACGTGTCTATATAGGGGGCGAAACGACCTAGGGCGAACGGTAAAGGGGGCGAAACGACCTGGGGCAAACAGGGCACGGCGTGAAACGGTATGGGTGCGAATGGGATAGGGGGCGAAACAACCCAGATTCTCGTGTTACCGGCTGTCCTCAACACCGCCGGCGGCACTGGAGTGCGCTAAGATGCCAGACCCTTATCGGTACCTATACCATATATATATATATATATATATATATATATATATATATATATATATATATATATTGCTATCGAATAAATAATCTTGAATCTTGAGTAACTCTGAATTTGAATTTGGCAATGACAACAACCACGGAAATAAAGAACATTTCAGATTTTCTGTCCTACTAGCAGTTTAATTCAAAGCAGAAATATATTATGCAATTATCTGTCATTGGACTTACTACGTCTTCAATGTCGTACTATTAGCTGAGAAGATATGATCAAAATATGATCAAGTTGAAGTTCTGATTTGTTTACAAAAATCTGTCAAAAATTTATAAAATGTGCGTCTCCGTAGGTAACACTGAAAGACGAATTTAAACGATTCACGCAAACATCGCAACAATTGACGCTCAAAATGCCTTCGATGTTGTCAATCACAACTCTCTGATCAGGAAATATCATAACTACGGGCCCAATGGCATTTGGCTCCATTTGAAACTGCTATCATATTAAAATCTGACTACAAGAATTAAACACCATGGGCAGGTCAGCGAGCATTTTGATATTCTGCAAGACGTGAGACAAGGTGTTGCGAGTGCCTACGACTACAAAGTATGCATCAATGATCTCCTGCTAAATCGCGATCAATTGAATTCAGGCCTGAAAATCGGCACTATCGACGTGGACAGAGTTGCCTGCGCAGATGACCTCGTTCTCCTTACTGACCGCCTAAATGACATCCCAGCCAGCATGCCCGATAAGGCCCGCTAGGGTTTTGATTGGGCTGATTAGGGTTGACTGGGCTAGGGCTTTGAGTGGGCTTTTGTTTGGGCTCTGTTTGGGGCCCAATTGGGTTTTTGGTCAAATTACAAATCGTGATAATTAAATTCCCTGTGTCTCAATTCATGTGAAAAATCATTCCCGCAATTAAATCTCAAAGAATATTTCATGATGTAGCTTTTTAAGTTTTGACAAGGCTGAGAAAGGGTTGAGTGGGATAGGGCTTTGAGTGGGGTTTCGTGTTGGCTCTGTTCGGGGCCAGATTGGGCTATTGATACAATCTTAAATCATAAGAATTATGTTCCCTGTGTTTCATTTCATTGGAAAAATTATTTTTCCCATTGAATTTCGAAGTCTAAAGCACGATCAAAGTTTATAACTTTTGACTGGGCTGGGTACGGGCAAAGTGGGCTTGGGCTTTGAGTGGGTTTTGTGTGGGCTCTGTTCGGGGCCCGATCGGGCAGTCAATACAATTATGATTTGATCAAGAATTATGTTCCCGGTATTTCATACCTTGTGAACTACTATTTTCCACATTAAATCTTGAAGCATAAAGCATGATGACTGTTTATAACTTTTGACAGATAAATAATGTCTGAGCGGGCTTTTGTGTGGGCTTTGTTCGGGGCCCAATTGGGCTATAATGGTACAATTATGAACCTTAAGAATTATATGTTCCCTAAGTTTCATTAGTCCCCCAACATCGTTGCTTGAATGGATTCATTTCAAATTTGGAATGTCAACTCCTTATGACAAGACCTCGTTTGGGATTGCATATCGGCGAAATATGTCCAAACCCACCGAAGTTATCCCCTTTGATTTCTTGAAAAATCGTAAAATATGTGGTTTCCGCTCGATAACTTCAGTTGCCTTGAATAGATTCATTTCAAATTTGGAATATCAACTCCTTATGGCAAGACCTCGGTGGGGATTGCCTATTGGCGAAATGTGCCCAGACACACCGGAGTTATCCCCTTTGATTTCTTGAAAAATCGTGAAATATTACGTGATTTCCGCTCGATAACTAATTCAGTTAGCTTTAATGGATTCATTTCAAATTTGGAATGTAAACTCCTTATGGCAATTCGTCAATGGGGATTGCATATCAGCGAAATGTATCCAGACACACCAGAGTTATGATCAGTTATCCCCCTTGATTTCCTGAAAAATCAAAAAAATGTCGTTTTCATTTGATAATTTGGAATATCACCTCCTTATGACAAGACCTCGGTGGGGATTGCATATCGCTTAAATGTGTTCAGATCCATCACAGTTATTCCCCTTTCTTGAAAAATCATAAAATATGTCGTTTCCGTTCAATAACTTCAGTTAGCTTTAATGGATTCATTTTAAATTTGGAATATCACCTCCTTATGACAAGACCTCGGTGTGGATTGCATATCGCTGAAATGTGTTCAGACCCATCAGAGTTATTCCTCTTGCTTACTTGAAAAATCGTAATATATTTAATTGTTTCCTAAAGATATCTTCAGTTATCCTACTGGGATTCATTTCAAATTGGAAATATCAACTCCTTATGACAAGACCTCACTGAGGATTGCATATCGGCAAAAATGTGTCAAGAACCATCAGAGTTATTCCCCTTGATTTCCTGAAAAATCTTTAAATATTTGGTTTCCGTTAGCCTGGATGGATTGAAACTGGGATTGCATTTGGCCAAGATCTGTCTGTAATGACCAGAGTAATCCCCCTTGATTTCCTGAAACATTGTATGTACAACATTTGAATTTAAAAAATTAGGGTTGTACTAAAAAGTCTTGGTCAGAGAATGTGTGACCAGAACTGGTCTTTTATTTCATTTGAAAAATTATTTTACCCATCAAATTTCAAAGTGTAAACTACGTTCGAAGTTTACAACTTTTGATTGGGCTGAGTAAGGGCAAAGTGGGCTAGGGCTTTGAGTGGGTTTTCGTGTGGGCTCTGTTCGGGGCCCAATTGGGCAATCAGTACAATTACGATTCGATCAAGAATTATGTTCCCTGCATTTCATACCATGTGAACAATTATTTTCACCATTAAATCTCAAAGCATAAAGCATGATGAATGTTTATAACTTTTGACAGATCTCAATAATGTCTGAGCGGGCTTTTGTGTGGGCTTTGTTCGGGGCCCAGTTGGACTAATGGTACAATTATGAATCTTAAGAATTATATGTTCCCTAAGTTTCATTAGTCTCCCAACATCGTCGCTTGAATGGATTCATTTCAAATTTAGAATGTCAACTCCGTATGACAAGATCTCGGTGGGAAGCGCATATCGGCGAAATTTGTCCAAACCCACCAGAGTTATCCCCCTTGAGTTCATGAAAAATCTTAAAATATGTGGTTTCCGCTCGATAACTTCAGTTAGCTTGAATAGATTCATTTCAAATTTGGAATATCAACTCCTTATGACAAGACCTCGGTGGGGATTACCTATTGGCGAAATGTGTCTAGACACACCAGAGTTATCCCCCTTGATTTCTTGAAAAATCGTGAAATATGTGGTTTCCGCTCGATAAATTCAATTAGCTTTAACGGATTCATTTCAAATTTGGAATGTCAACTCCTCATGGCAATTCGTTGGTGGGGATTGCATATCAGCGAAATGTATCCAGACACACCAGAGTTATCCCCCTTGATATCCTGAAAAATCAAAAAAAATGTCGCTTCCGTTTGATAATTTGGAATATCACCTCCTTATGACAAGACCTCAGTGGGGATTGCATATCGCTTAAATGTGTTCAGATCCATCACAGTTATTCCCCTTGTTTACTTGAAAAATCGTAAAATATTTAATTGTTTCCTTTCGATAACTTCAGTTAGCCTGCTGGGATTCATTTCAAATTTGGAATATCAACTCCTTATGACAAGACCTCGGTGGGGATTGCCTATCTGTCTGTAATGACCAGAGTAATCCCCCTTGATTTCTTTAAAGATTGTAAGTACAATATTTGGATTTTTAAAAATGTGGTTGTACTATAAAACCCTGATCGAGAAACGTGTGACCTGAACCGGTCTTTCATTTCATTGGAAAATTATTTTACCTGTCAAATTTCGAAGTCTAAAGCACAGTGGTAGTTTATAGCTTTTGACTGGGCTGAGTAAGGGCAAAGTGGGCCAGGTCGTTGAGTGGATTTTCGTGTGGGCTCTGTTCGCGTCTCAATTAGGCAATCAGTACAATTATGATTCGATCAAGAAATATGTTCCCTGTATTTTATATCATGTTAAATCTGTATCACGTTTGGGAGTACAGACCAAAATGCACCAGAATCTAAACTGTGGGCATCGTACTTTGAAAATCTAGCAACATAGAAAGAACCCATCCTATGTCAATGCTATGAAGGAATCCTTGATGTTCAGGTGCCAGCTAATTAGCCAAATAACAATGTGTGCACCGCCTCAAACACCTGGCAGGATAGAGGATGCAGCCAAGCATATCTCCAAGCTGAAACATGGTAAAGCCGCAGCCATAAACAGCATATCTGAAGAGCACATTCAGTATACCTCATCTGAGGATCTCCAAATCCTGAATATGGTTACAAATCATGTACTTGCAACTGGGACAATTCCTGGTACTATGAAGGTCGGGATGGTCACACCTGTACTTAAACAGGGCAAATCTGTGCGAAACCCTGACAGCTATAGCCTAGACGAATCACCGCCGGGTCTCTTCTTGGCAAGGTACCCTGATAACATTCTCATATGGGCCCATATAGGGTGGATCTGGGATCTGGAAATGCCCAGATGTGGTTCATATGGGCCCCATATAGGCTATTAAAATCTAGATTTAAATTCAGGATTTACCCAGATGTGCCTCATAAGCGGAGGTGAATATAGAAGCTAAGTAATAGCCCGAGTCCACAGTTCAATCCTAAAAGGTCCTATGAAGGTAATTAAATCCTGCCCATATGGGTCCCATATGGGCCGTGGGTCCAAATGACATGGAACCCATATGGGAAACAATATGGGGCTCATGTGGGCCCCATATGCAAATGTTATTAGGGTACTTAAAACAGAAATTGTCCAAAGAATCAGGCCTGTCTTCAACCAGTCAAAGAGTAGGCTTCAATTTGGGTTCAGAGAGAAGCGCTCCTCGATCAATGCAGTCTTTGTACTCACTGAAACTATTGCTGATGCTACGGATAATATGACCAAGCAATACACCACATATATGGATGCGAGCAAGGCCTTTGATATTGTAAATCATCCGAGCTTCATGAATGCCATCACAAACATGGAATCACGGGCAAGATGTGGTCCATCATTGACAGCATGCACACTGGTATTGGCGCAGCTGTCAAATGGAAGGGTGGTGTCTCAAGTACATTCTCTAAAAATCAAGGAATCCACCAAGGTGGCGAGTCATCAACGGACATATTTAATAGCAGAAGTAATGGTCTTCTTGGCAGGTGTAAAAGCCATCCAGCTACATTTAAGCTTGGTACAACTCCTACAGGTGCTATTATGTGTGCTAACGATCTGGCACTAGTCGCAAGCAGTCCCCCAGGTATGCAGCAGCTGATCAACGAGGCACAGCTAGATGGCGCAAATGAAAGGTACCTGTTTAGTAGCACCAAGACAACTACTATGGTGATTTAAAGGTACACAACCAGCTAGCTTCAGCCTTAATGAAGAGCCTCTGCAATCCTCCAGGAAGGAAACACACCTTGGTCTCATAAGAAATGTCGTCTGTACTAACCAACAAATCACCGAGAGCAGAATAAACTCAGCAAGACGTGCCACATACTCCCTAATGGGTGCAGGCCTCCACGGCCTCCTTAATGGATTGAATCCTGTTGCTTCGAAGCATATCTGGGACACCTATATTATGCCAATGCTCATGTATGGCCTAGAAAGTCTGAACCTCAAGCAATCAGAAATAGACAAAATTGAAGAGTTCTATAGAGCAAACTTAAAGCGCATTCAATACCTTCCATTTACATGTGCCAATGCAGCCAGTTACCTATTACGCAGAGCCTTGCCTGCAGAAAGCCAACCACACATGAGGGTTCTTGGCCTCCTTGTCAATATGCTCCATAGACAAAATTATGTTGAAAGGGAGATTATCGAGCGACATCCTGCTGTAAAATCACAAACATCTCATAGCTGGGTAATAACGGCCACATATATTCTCCAAAAGTATGACCTGCCTTCTGCCTACAGTCTCATAAATGACCTCCCAAACCAAAGCCATTAGAAGAAAACTGTGTCGTTGCATGTTAATGCACACTGGGAAAGGAAAATGAAGGAGGAAGCTGCAGAGAAGACCACAATCCAGTACCTGGATCTAGATACCTGTAGGATTGGTCAGCCCCATAGGATATGGGACAGCTGTAAAACAGACAAAACTTCAGTGCACAAGGCTACAATCCATGCTAAGCTTTTGGTGCATAGGTACAACATGCTTGGAGGATCAACAAGAAAGCGAAAAACCTCAACTACATGCCCTCATTGTAGAGGCGAAGAGGAAACAATGATGCACTTCCTTGTTGTATGCCCATTGCTCAACCATGTTGGATCAAAGCATATAGACAAAGTTCTGAACATCCTGAAGCATTCTGGTCTCCTATCAACAAACGAAACCTGTCTGCAAGATATCCTAGATCCTGGTAGACTTATCACCGAGCAAACTGACTCCTACAAAATAGCAAAGTTATAAGCAAAGTGTCTAGGGAACTCTGCCACATAGTGCACCATGCACGGGGCAAGATGATCCTGGAAAACAAGAACACAGGCATGACCCAATGATGGGAAGAGGCTGTCATGAACCATAATCAAATTAAACCTTTTTGTTTGCGTTGCGTATATTACTACGATTACTTGATCAGAGACTTTCCATTACTGCGAATAAATGTGAATCGTGAACTACTATAACAACTATGCCAAAGTTCTACTGAAGAGTACAGATGATTCTACATCTTAGGATACTACTCGATAAGGATCGAGGTGCATCTAAAGGACAAGCACAAGAGACACGATTTAACAAGACAAGACAAGACAAGAATTATTTCCCCCATTAAATCGTGAAGCATAAAGCATGATGGCAGTCTATAACTTGCAACCCCACTCAATAACTTTTGGATCAAGGTGGGTGGGGTATTTGCATGAGGCCGTTGCAAAGATATGAGTTTGCCCCCAGCCCCACCCCAACTTTTTGAGCATCTAAACGTGAAATTTCATATTTACATGTAACCCACAAAAATGCAGAAGCCATCTCAGAACATCTAGATTTCAAGATTTGTATTTCAAGATAGGAGAGACTGGGGAGCCCCCACCCCCACCCCATTGTTCTCCCCTGCACCCCCCACACCCCACCACCACCACCCCTGACTCCCTCCCTAACAACCACAATTTGAATTGAATTGAATTTGCATTTATTTGGCTGAATGATATTTACAGTATATATTGTGCATACAGGGAGTCCACTAGAAGCATAGCCTCTATATGAAACACCCCCACCCCGCCACCCCCAAAGCAACAATCTTTAATATGTACGGAATCTCCCCAAAAATTTAAACCAAGAACAAAAAAGTAGTATAGGAAGTGCTGGTGATCGGAACCAGTTGAAATTCCCCTTTTTAACCATACCCATCACTGTCGTCTGTTTCAATTTGTCAAATGTTGAATGTTTATAAATAAATCACAGATCGTTCAATGCAAACTAATTTACTTTGATACCTTACAATATATATACATTAAATTTGTACGTGGAGTGTACCAGCCACGGTTCTCTTACGACAGGAGGAATTTACAGAGCAAGAACACATGACAAACAATCCATGTTTAAACTTGTACGTAAACATCGACCTGGTAGCAGCGCATAAAAAATGTCAGCCATCGACTTCAAGCAGTTCTCTTCAAGAATATCAGAAACTGAAGGATGGGCCAACTATTTTGAGGATTTGGCTACTGCCAAGCATCATCCTAGTTTCAGTGAAGACGCAAACAACTCTGCTAACATGATCCATGCTCTCCTTAGCTTGTTGCCATCAAACGAAAATGCTGTTCAACTGCTCACAGAAGCTGACACAAAGAGACATATTGATTCAATGAAAAAGGGTAAAGCTGTAGACTCATTTGGCCTATCGGCGGAGCATGTGAAGTTTGCCTCTGAGGAAGTAATAAGTGTCATCACACGTCTAATTAACGGAATACTGAAACGGGAGACGTTTCCAGACGGTATGAAAATGGGCATCGTATCACCAATCTTGAAGAAAGGAAAACCAGCAAACAATCCAGACAGCTAGAGAAAGTTGCTAGAGAAAGAACTTCTGAAACGGTCAAGGGCAGTCTTGGACCCAGAACAAAACAAGCTGCAATTTGGATTCACCAATAGATGCTCTTCTACTCATGCAGCCTTCTTGCTTACTGAATGCTTAGCTGAGGCAAAAGATAGTGCGTTGCCACTGCTTATTACATTCATGGATGCTTCAAAAGCATTTGATATAGTCTGTCACAAAAGCATGCTGAATGCAGCCTCTTCTCAAGGACTAGATGGCAGACTATGGGAGCTATTTAACAGCATGTATACCGGCATCACATCAGTAATCAAGTGGCAGGGGAATGTATCTAGAGCCTTCAATGAAGAACTAGGCATCAGACAGGGCGCATACACATCTCCCGATCTCTTCAAACAACATAGCAACCCATTACTGAATAAACTGACAGCTCATCCAGGTGCATTTCGCATTGGTTCTATTCCTACTGGCGCCATCATGTGTGCAGGCGACCTGGCCATTATCTCCAGGAGTGCCTTTCAAATGCAGCAACAATTGAATATTGCAGAGCTCGATGCATCAAACGAGCGATATCTGTTTAGCACAGCAAAGACCAAAGCTATGGTCCCAAAAACAGCACCTGGTAAATCTTCAGATGCATTTCTTCATCTTAATGGAGCTGAATTGGAACTTTCCCTAGAGGAAACACATTTGGGAATTCATAGATCAAATAATGTAAAAAACAAGTCAACAATCGTTGCACGTATTGACTCAGCACGCCGAGCAGCATACTCGCTGATGGGCGCCGGAATGCACGGTCTTAATGGTATCAACCCAATGACATCCATCAAGCTATGGGAGATCTATATCACACCAATCCTTTTATATGGCTTAGAAGCAGTTGTGCTCTCAAACAGCGAAGTCCAAATGCTGGAGGACTACTACAGAGGGACTTTAAAAAGACTGCAGCATCTACCTGCCTCAACCGCTAATGCTGCTGTTTACCTGCTCCTTGGCATTATCCCAATTGAAGGTCAAATCCATAAGAGAATACTGACACTGTTTCTCAATATGCTGCGACGACCTGACTCAATTGAAGCATTAGTTATTAGACGACAGTTGGCAGTCAAAAGCTGCAACTCCCATAGTTGGGTGATTGTTGTTAGAAAGCTCCTGATTCAGTACAAACTTCCATCAGCGTTCAACCTTGTAAAATCCCAACCTACAAAATGTTCCTGGAGGAAGCTGTTGCATGCTAATGTGAATAACTACTGGCTAGAAATCCTACTCGAGGAAGCTGCAGCGAAAGTAACATTGGGATACATCAACTTATCGTCCTGCAAAATAGGAAGTTGCCACTCAGTCTGGAATATGGCAAACACTGATACCCTTACAGTCATCAAAGCATCAGTCAAAGCAAAGTTGCTCACTCAGCGCTACAACTTGTATGCCGGCTCTACTCGAAACCGTGCCTCTAACACTGATTGTCCACTCTGCGAATCTGAACCAGACACCACTGAACATTTTCTTCTTAATTGTCCATGTCTGGAAGAAACCCACAAACCACTCATCAACAAGATTGAACACATCATGTTAGCCGGTGACCTCCAAACCTTGAAAGAATGTCAGCAGGACAACATCGTTAGACTAATTCTCGACACCTCCCATACATTCACTAAATGCAATCCGCTCGCGATCATGCTAGAGGAGGCCACCCGTGACCTCTGTTTCAAGCTGCACCACAAGAGATCTTGCATACTAACTGGAAAGTCTCAGTACACTATATTTCGTCCAAGAAGGCATGATAACACAGCGCGACAAAATCAACATTTTACATCAGCTAGGAACTTAGTGCCGGCTGGTGGTTCTCCTAGAACAGAGAGGAGGGATTTACAGAACAAGTAACAAGAAGACTGTCGTCTGCATTGATCTATATACTAACTGGATTGGCCATAGGCTGGTACCCGACTCCTCATTCCCTCGCTGGCGATTCTCTGGCTCAGGCTACACCCCCCCCCCCCCCATTTGGATACACTCCTTCAGGGTCGCAAGCACACACACGCACACACTCGCACGCACGCACGCACGCACGCACGCACGCACGCACGCACGCACGCACGCACGCACGCACGCACGCACGCACACTCTCTCTCTCACTTGCATGCACACGTACGCACGGCCACCCGCCCGCCCGCCCGCCCGCCCGCCCGCCCGCCCGCCCGCCCGCCCGCCCGCCCGCCCGCCCGCATGCCCGCATGCCCGCCCGCCCGCCCGCACGCACGCACGCACGCACGCACGCACGCACGCACGCACGCACGCACGCACGCACGCACGCACGCACGCACGCACGCACGCACGCACTATTGTGACTATGAGCAATTGGAGTCGGGTACCAGCTTAAATTGGCCACAGAAGCACAAACCGCGTAACAAAATCGTCCAACGGCTAACCAACAGGCCTTTGTGATGTCACATGACGTCATTGACCTAATGACGTCATCGTTTACGTCACAATATACCATCTCGCAAAATTTTAGGCATTCCCCATAGATTTGTGTAGTATTTTCCCCTATGACTAGTGGTGAATGACGTCGTAATTGTTAAAGGGGTGGTATAGCTGACAGACACTTTCCTGGTGTAAATCTATAGATGCTGATATCGCCAGTGTCCGTGCGCCGATTTTAATGACTCGGGTATCTGGAAATAGCTGCTGATTAGCTGCATCGCTTGGTACTATGGACGTTAGGATTCCTCAAATAAATGTAAGAATAAAGCTTACAGATAAGGACGACGTTCGAGATAGCTTTTTCCATTATATGTCACAAGGGAGACGATCGTCGACAGGCTCCAGACGTAAGGAGAGTTAACTCCCGTTAGCAGTGAAAAAAGCTATCTTCAGCAATCGCCAGAGAACGATCGTGCATATGATTAATGGTCAAGTCAGATGAAGACGACATCTGCAGTGGTCACAAGATGTATCCAATTGAATTTCAAATGGCATGTAGCAAATTACTACATTATAACCTGGTGCAGACTACCTATAGCCTTGTGATCCTGAACACTTGATCCACAGGTCCTCATTTTTACCCATTTTTGAACGCAATAATTATAGCATGTTCAAGGATAATTACCCCCTACAAATCAAGTCGCACGCATGGCAGATTCCTAATAATTCAAGAAATAATCTGCTGGGTATTTTGAAATTGGTTTGACTGGAGGCTGTTGCTGCCTTAGGCAGCAACGGCTTCCGGTCTGATAAGTTGCAAAAATACTCAACATGTTATTGGTTTTTATATACTAACCAATGATCAAATAATGATTGATGATAACAGGTTCTCAATTTTACTTTTAGTAACTCACCCATAATTCTTATTTATTGCAATTTGACACTTGACCCATCTCATCCAGTATATCCACTGGTTAGATGGTGTTATATACAATTAAATCACGATAATAACCAATATTACAGCCAAATAGAGAAATCTATTCAGTCCTCCAAATGACCCCAATGACCTCCCTCTCTTCAGTAGTTCACTTGCCTTATTTCCTCCCTGTCCATATTCCCACTAACCTAACCCATGCCCGATAAATTCCCTTGCTCATCCTGTAGGAAACCTGTTAAGAATAATCAGAGAGCACTATTATGTGACTTATGTATCACATGGATTCATCTAAGTTGCTCCAAATTAACAACATCTGACTATCGCAACCTCGAAGCTGACGACACCTGCTGGTGGTGTACCAACTGCAACAAGTCACTTTTCCCGTACACTCATTACAATGACAATACAGACTTCACACTGGCTGTTCTAAATCCATACTATAACCCTACTACCACTGAGGCTACTGACGACAAAAAACCCACTCTAAACCCATTCGAATTAATCCTATCCCAATTTAACCATGCTGATACTAGAAATGATCTAAATATATCTGCACCAACCTGTGAATACATCCTCCCAAAAACATTCAATGACAATCTACTAGGAAACAAAGAACACATAGCCTTCTCACTTCTATTTATCAACATGCAATCTCTCATGGGGAACATCGACAAGTTACACCGTCTCCTAGATATGAGTGCACATGAATTTGGAATTATTGGAATTACAGAGACATTTATACATGCAAATTCACCTACTAACCTTATCAATATAAAGAACTACACATTTGTTGAAAAGCACAAAACCACGGGCAGGGGAGGTGGTGTAGGCCTGTATGTTAAAGAAAATGTCCAATTCATTGAGCGAGATGACCTTTCTAATATTGAAGAATATATTCAAACAATGTTTATCGAAATTCAACACTGAAAGGAAAAAACAAAATTGTAGGTACAATTTATAAATCACCTAAAGGCGATAAGGAACGTCTTATTGAACTATTAGGAACAACTTTGGTAACTATTCAAAAGGAAAACAAAACTGTCTACCTCATGGGTGACTACAATATTGACCTGATGAGACAAACTTGCTTTCATACACAAAACTTTATAAACTTACTAAATGCTCATTCATTCTACCCAACCATTACAAAACCGACTAGAATAGGTGATGTTTCGGCCACAATTATTGATAATATATTCAGCAATAACATTAACTTCAGTAATAAATCGGAGGTAGGAATTCTCGTTACTGACACGTCAGACCACCTACCAATTGTTCTTCTCGAAAGACAGCTGACCTGCACAAAGCCATTCAAATATGAAAAAATTAAATGCAGAGAAATAAATCAGGTCAATATTGAACAATTTAACAAAATACATGTCTGAGGTGGATTGGCATCCAGTAACAGACATACAGTGCTGCGAAAGTGCCTACACCAAGTTCCATGAAATTTGCACGCACATCTTCGAAAACAGCTTTCCCATGAAAGAAAATAAGAAATCTAAACACAACCCAACTAAACCATGGATAACAACTGGACTGATAGCTGCCTGTCATAAAAAACATAATCTTTATTTGATGTTTATCAAATGTCAAACAAAGCATAATGAACAGAAATTCAAGAAATACAGAAACAAGTTGAACCAAATAATCAAAACAGCAAAAAAACCGTACTACCATAACAAATTTGAACTATGCAAGAATGACATAAATGAAACATGGAAAATAATTAAATCACTTTTGAATAAAAATAACCGCAAAGCGCAACAAACACAATTTCTTTATAATAACAAGATAATAACTGATGATTTAGAAATTGCAACAGGATTCAATGATTATTTTGTTAATATAGGTCCAACACTTTCAGATAAAATCAAATCGACATCCTCTAATAAATCTAGTGATTATCTCACAGGCGACTATCAATCCTCTTTTTTCGCTAACCCGGTCACAAATGAAGAAATTTCTATCATTCTTAACAAACTAAATCCTGCAAAAAGTGCTGGCTTGGATGGTTTCAAGTGGAGTATTTTCAAACACTGCACATTAGCGCTACTAATACCCCTTAACCACATCTGTAACTTATCTTTCACTCAAGGCATATTTCCATCAAAATTAAAAGCAGCACGAGTAACACCTATATACAAAGCAAAGGATTCATCTAATTTCACAAACTATAGACTTGTCTCAATACTTCCACTTTTCTCCAAATTAATGGAATGACTTATGTACAATCGGCTTATCAGCTACTTAGATAAAAAGTCAATCCTCTATACATCACAATACAGATTCCGTGAAAAATATTCAACAATGCTAGCACTAATTGAAATGACAGAAAAAATAATACAATCAATTGAAAAGAAAAAGCACATAATAGGCATTTTTTTGGATCTTTCTAAGGCTTTCGACACTATCAATCATAAAATCCTACTAGAAAAACTTGCCTTTTATGGAATCCGAGGAAGTGCACTAATCTGGTTTGAAAGTTATCTAAGTGACAGAACGCAATGTGTGCAATTCAATGCAACTTGCTCTGAAAATAGGAGACTAACTTGCGGTGCCCCTCAGGGGTCCATCCTTGGCCCTCCGCTGTTCCTCTTGTATATGAACGATCTGCTAACATATGCAAACATATGTCACTAATACTATTTGCTGATGACACCAATGCCTTTTGCTCTGACGAAGACATAGCTACATTATATAAAAATGTAAATAAGGAAATGGAAGAAATTACTAACTGGTTTTCACTAAATAAATTTTCACTAAATGTGGATAAAACAAACTATATGTTATTTTCAAAATCTAGAGAATTAATAAATAAAGAGGTTCCAAAATTGTACATTAGCAATAAGGAAATTGAAGAGGTCCCTTATGCAAAGTTCCTAGGAGTATATTTAGATAAAAACTTGACCTGGGCCAAACAAATCGAAACAGTTACTACAAAAGTAGCAAGAGGAATAGGTGTCATCCAAAGACTAAAACCCTATATGACACAGGCCACGGTTAAAACACTGTACAGCACCTTGATCCTCCCGCACCTCACTTACTGCAACGCTGTTTGGACTAACACATACAAAACAGAATATCCAAAATTCAGTCTCCAAAAAAAAGCATCAAACTATTTTCTAGGCCAGCAGAGGGCCAAAACATGTCAAAGCAGAACAATTGCTTAAGCTCACCGACATAGGAAAATCTCAAATGCTAACTATTGTCAAAGACTTCCACCACGACACTTTACCCAAATCTATAGCCCCCTTCTTTATAAACAATATTAACATCCACCAACATAACACTAGAAGCAGACATAAACTACATGAGCAATACACACGGACAAACATAGGAAAACACCGAATATCATTTGCAGTCACTAAATTATGGAACAACACAAAACAGGAAACACGTGAGAAAATTCTATCAACAAAATTCTGCAAGAAAACAATAAAAAACCACTTGATTAACACTTACTAGTATTATCTAACTCATGCAGTACAGCTCAAAAATGGCCCGACTCGTCTACAAAACAAGGTAAAGAATGCTACTACTACTACTACTACTACTACTACTACTACTACTACTACTACTACTACTACTACTACTACTACTACTACTACTACTACTACTACTATTGCTGCTACTACTACTACTACTACTACTACTACTACTACTACTACTACTACTACTACTACTACTACTACTACTACTACTACTAGAATTATGACTAGATGACTCCACTTGCTATTATATCCAATAATAATTTCAATTACCATAGTAACAAACTACAGGACGAGCAGGAGAATGAGCATCCATCCCCTCCATCCCCCTTCCCTTGTCCAAGGATGCTCCCCATTAGCCAGCATCCTGTAAACAGTATATCATCATTATAAGTAAAAGTACCCTCCCCCAAAAATATATAAATGTTTATTGTTGTATCTATAATCATAGACATCCATGTATATTATTGAACTTGACTATGTTCTGTGCTTGTCTGTTACGTAACTGTCTTGTCCTTATTTACGACCCATATGTATCGCTAAATAATAATAATAATAATAATAATAATAATAATAATAATAATAATAATAATAATAATAATAATAACCCAAGTGACTAACTCTTACACACACCCTGTTACCGTATTATATGTTGGTTCACGGACTGAGAGAGGCCCACTCCAGGAGTTTTTCTTTCCACTGTAATGACTGACAAGATAATTGAACCGGTGGTGAACTCTGGGGTGTGTGTGTGGGTGGGTGGGGTTGGAGTGGGGTGTGTGGGCTGGGAGGGTGCTGGGGGTGTGGGGATGGGTGGTCTCCTCTTGACCCGTGAATTGACATATTTCCTCTTTGAAATTTAAACTGTTTATGTGGATCAAGGGCCAAAGGGTTAATAAGGAAGTAGTAAATGTAATGTCTGAATTTATAATTGTTTGTGTAAGTACTGTCTTGTCTAACTTATATATACCTGTATATATGTGTGTAAGGTGTCCGCCATAACAATAGGCACTGCCTTAGGCGGACAACCTGGTATGATTTGTGAATTCGTTTATCTTGGAATTATTGAATAAATAATCTTGAATCTTGAATCATGGTTAAATAATTGCTATTAAACATATCCAGAGCCAAAAATCGGACACAAATGATGAATTTCAAATCAGTTTTTCAGCTAAGAAAGTCTTACATAGAAAAGACATCTAGGGCATCAGATGATATTAACTAGTCAGATTCCAAATACAATCTGAACATTTTTTCCATTAAGCACAGATTTCTTAGCTCAACACAGTATTATGAAGTCCATCTCAGAATTTTACTCTGTCAATGACTGCCATAGAAGAATAAAAACAACTATTTTATCTTTGCCCATCAGTTACAAATTATTCACAGCTTAAAGATGCATCTTCACACAAAAAATGCTTTAAAATAAAATTGTTTAAATCGAATAATTTTAAAGGAGTAAATTGCGTACCTCAAAGTAATGAACCGAAATATCTTTGCATATGATGATTTCATTCCATATAAATTATTTTTTTAAATTTGGTTGTTAAGTTGAATTATTGGCTCATTAGGGGTTCATGTCGCTAATTCAATTTCACAACATAAAAAATTATATTAATTTATACGTAATGAAATTATTGAATGCTGAGATTTATTTTTGTTTCGTTACATCTAGTCACACAATTTAAGCCTTTAAAATTATTAAATTTGAACTTATTTGAAAAAAATTTATAGTGTGAATATGCACCTTTAAGGAATATTATCTTGTATATTTTAAAATAATTTTAATGGAGACATGTAGCTTTAAAATATTAACAACAATGGGTGTCATACTCATTTCACATCTGGAAACTCCATTTTGCTGAAACATGATTGATACATCTGATGTTTTGACAGATACGTTTATCCGTATACCAATTCACCTTTCCAGTTTATCCATCCATCATAATAAATATGATATCATAATCAACTAAGTGACATGTTGGATAAAGCCATAAATATGACGTCATGAATGATTCAATATAGTCTGTCTTTAACGCTTAATAATCTGACAAGTTGTACGAATTGTATTTCTTTGCTATTTAATAAACATGCTGTTGAATATTTTGAGACAAATTTGACTGGGAGCTCTTGCTGTGATAGGCAGCAACAGCACCAAGTCAAATTAATTTCAAAATATTCAGCAGCTTACCTACATAGTTTTCTGGAAATTGATAGTCAGGGAGTTCAGAGATCGATTGATCCCAACACAAGCGTGGTGTGGGTGGAGCTTAGCTAGAGATGGGTGGAGCATAGTTAAAACTAGAATGGTCCATTGGAATTTAAACTAAATGTGTCAAGATATTTTCTGGCAATACACTGAAAACCATATATTCAAGGAATTTCAGGGTTTTTTATGGGGGAAATAACTATGGGCAATAGACAGATTTTGCTAAAACTAGACATTGACTCCTGCATAGGTGTAGTAACATGGGGTTGGGGTGGGGGTGGGGTATTGGCATGCACCATCACACAATATGACCTACATTGCATCTAGATAAAAATCAGTTCCAATTTAATAAATATTCTGTTGAATATTTTCCAGCTTATTTGACTATAAGCTTCAGGATCCAATGCAATTGGTCTCAAAACATTCCACAGCTTTTCTGCATAGCTATCATGAAATTGAGCCACTATGATTCCAATGGCTAATTGGTTAACTGCATGTGCCATTGTCTTGAAATATATATATATATATATATATATATATATATATATATATATATATATATATATATATATATATATATATATATATATATATATATATATATATATATATATATATATATATATATATATATATATATATATATATATATATATATATATATACTGGGATTTAAGTATTCAAATGTTTTATACTACACGATTTAGTGATGTGCACGAAATGATAAAATATAAAACCCGCTTAATAGTTTCAAAACTATTTTATTTGCTTAGTGCAAGACAGCAATTACTAAAAAGAGTATGTTGTATGTCGGTTGGTCTAATCAGGTAAAGTGTCCATTCACAGAGATCTAAAGCACTCCACTTCAAGCATGCTAAGTATGACAAAGCGATCATCTGCTCAAGTCCTGGCTGTTGAGTTTGTAAATGATGCAGCAGGACAAGTGTCCTGTTGAAATGCACCGTGGTACCATCCATGTCCTTTAATTGATCTGAATATCTGATTCTGAAATATAAATACACAGATGCGAGATATTAGTCATGAAATACTTATACCAAGTGTGGTTGAAAGCAAAATTCTCATGGACCGTAAGACAACATTTTTATTATGCTCCGCCTCAAGGGCGGTGTGTGTGTGTGTGTGTGTGTGTGTGTGTCTGTGTGTGTGTGTGTGTGTGTGTGTGTGTGTGTGTGTGTGTGTGTGTGTGTGTGTGTGTGTGTGTGTGTGTGCGTGCGTGCGCGCGTGCGCGCGCGTGCGTGCGTGCGTGCGTGTGAGGGAGGGATAGGCTTGGGGGGGGCAGGGAAAAAGTTATATCAGTTACCCATATGATTGTAGACAAGTGAGACACGGTTTACATTAGGCTCACGCCTATGATGAGGGAGGGGGGGGGGGGAGTTGGGGTGGGGGGCGGGGGGGGGGGGGGGGTGGGGGAATAGGATGGCGAAGTTGGTGGAATTCCGAAACCAAATTTGCTTTATGGGTTACTCATATGATTTTAGATTGCGAGATGTCTGCATTAGGTTCTGCATTAGGTCAGGGTGCAGAACATGTGGGATCACATTCTAGTGTATGGATGGTAATGATGTATTGTATATTACATTATTTGATCAATCGCTCATGCTTGTGCAACTGTAATTGCCTCTTCAACTATAATTTGACTATTTCTTGGCCCAATAATAGTCCAATTTTCAACCCAGAAAGCAGCAATGTAAATTTCAAGGCAGCTAGGTGGTGTTGTACGAAGGATTTCAACCCCACAACTTGGAATAATTAACACTTTAATGTCCAAGTAAAGCTCAGAATTTCCTCTGAAAATGCTCATTTGCAGACCAAGAGGCTATTTTTTTTATTTTACCAGTGGAATGACGGCTACGGTTATCAAGCCAGTCATCCAATTTTTAAAAACATTGATTTTTGACTTTCAAATGAACATTCCTCAAGATCACTGAAAATGTCAGTTAGTTTGATCATTAAAGGGTTAATATATTTCATGCATTGCTTGGTGCTTATCAGGTTAGTTCAAACATGTACTGAGAATGAGATAGCATTATATTCCTCTCATGTATAGAATGCAATGACATCTCAGTACATGCTTGGAATAGCCTAGTGCCTTGTTGTAAATGACATTTCTGGACATGCAGTTTTTATTTTTAATAGGCATAGCCATATTTTGTTCCTAAGATAATGGCCTTTGTAACCATATTACTTTGACCACATGAATAACATATTAATATATAGAAATAGACCATTTTGATTGATGTGACAATAAATTTAAGAAAAAATGCATTTCTTTGCCTGGTCCGTTACAGAGAAAATTGGCATAGTCTAACATCACAGATGCTACATTAAGGGTGTATGACGAAGATGACCGCCAGCTAAAATGACCGCGCCAGGGACAAGAATGGCAGCTATTATGGCGATAATGACCGCCACTGCGAATTTATATTTTGACTTCTATCACCCGTTATAATATAGTGTATATAAATATAATATGTTATTTTTGTAGGTGATCGTTGTCTCGTTTTAATAATACCATAGATATAGATATTCATAGATCTAACTGTTGGATATAATAATACCATAGATATAAATATTCATATATCTAACTGTTGGATATTTAAATAATTGGTTAACTGGTTAACCTGCCATGCGTTTGATTTTTATACTATTTTATTTATGTTTTAGATGTAAGGTGGTCATAGAATCTACGTTTATTACTGGAATCATGCTAATAAGCAGGCTAGTTGCACGTGAATGTGCATGCAAAATAGAAATGAGTGAAATCAATTAAGTATTATTATTATTATTATTATTATTATTATTATTATTATTATTATTATTATTAAATCTGACCTTTAAAAATGTTAAAAAATGTGTCATTAATTGCATGCATACATACCACCAATGAGAATTATTTCCTAAGTGCGTGAGAGAGAGAGAGAGAGAGAGAGAGAGAGAGAGAGAGAGAGAGAGAGTGTGTGTGTGTGTGTGTGTGTGTGCCTGCAACGTGCGCGCTGTCATTTCAATACACTTATGAATGATAAGGTGTAAATACGTCATAAAGCCGGAATAGTCTGTCAGTTGCACGAATTTAATAAACAATATAATAAATATTCTGTTGTGTCCTTTGAAACTAATTTGACTGAGAGCGGTTGCTGTCAAAGGCAGCAACAGTAACCAGTGAAATTATTTTCAAAATAGTCGATAGGATAGCTGGATAGCTACCATGAAATTGGAATTCTGGATTAAAATTAAAATTGTATAAATCGATCCGAACACGCACAAAGTATGGGTGGCCCCGAGCTAAAGATGGGCGGGGCATTGGTAAAAGTGGATTCATCCTGTGCTGTATGAATCGATGCTGCAACAAAGCGTGTACCGGTAATGTATTTTCACTGATCGGAAACAACAAATTTTGTATGCTGTATAACGCGCTGTAATTTTAAGAAACTTATGAATAGTAAGGGGCGAATCTGATATATCAATCACGTATTAACGACGTAATCAATTACGTCACATTGGCTAACATCATATTGGTTGACGTCACAATCATAATTGATATAAATATTCCGTCATAAGCTGGAATATTCTGTCAGTTGCACGAATTTAATAAACAATATAACAAATATTCTGTTGAGTCTTTTGAAACTAATTTGACTGGGAGCGGTTGCTGTCAAAGGCAGCAACAGTAACCAGTGAAATTATTTTCAAAATAGTCAATAGGATAGCTGGATAGCTACCACGAAATTGGAATTCTGGATTAAAATGATTTAAATCGATCCCAACATGCATGGCCGGCGGGCCGGTTCCAACAGCTATCGGGGTCAGCGAAATAGGATTCAAAATGTTCAATGGTTTTCCAGTAGGCCTATATCTGTCTTGCTATATAGTGTGTAACATGTTTTCGATGATCAGAAATGTAATCTTATTTATGATTCATATTGATGTATCAAATAATGTTGATTATTTTAAAACTAATCTGACTGTCATAGGCAGCCGGGACAGCAGTAGGTTCCAGCGAATTAGATTTCAAATTTTTATCTGTCTTTATATATATGGGCAATATTATTTCAATAAACTCATGCATAAGAAATATACGTGTCAAAATTTAGTATAAAAAACAACCATTTATTTAACAGGTAATATGTGACGAATATTTTGAACAAAATTTGACTAGGACTGGCAGACTGACAGCAATATGTTCCAGTGAAATATGTTTCAAAATATTCAGCATTGTGTATTTCAACCCTTCGCGGAAAGTGCTGCATACTTATGCATAAAAGTTAGCTCCAATCTCACGCTGAAAGTAGTTGCTGTCAGCGTTAATTGGTTTAGGGATTTATTTGTATGAAGAAATTGTACTTTAGCAATTTTGGCGTTAAAATCACAGCGGGATTTGTAGGAGTGTATGCATTGTTATCTCGCCCACCCAGTCCCCCTGCTTGCATAACATGTACGCTAATTGCAGGAAACTATTAAAATGGTAGCCTATGTCCGCCTGAATACACATCTAAGACTAGACATATAATAAAACACAATGATGATTCCTCTGTCCAATGAACTATCAGTAATGATTGCAACGAATGGAATGCACATGTATTTGCGTGTCGTCTATCAGATTCAAGTAGCAGATCAGTCTGTAATAAACTTTTTACCCTTACAGATGCAAACTTACTAGACTCAAAATTATCTCAAAATTTAGACTCAAATTTTTCACAAATATCTTTGCGTATTAGACATTCTTGTTTCAAAGATTTCCGTACCTCTTGAGAAACTCATTTGTAGTGAAAATAATCAAACTTGCGAAATTTTTCAATTTTATTTATTTGCTAATTGATAATTTCAAACTTCAGCGTATCATACGCAAATATAAATTGTTAAAATCTTATACTTTTAGAGGCTTCAATTGCGCAGCTAAATATGATGAAAAGAAGGAAATCAAATTCACAACCAAAAGTATTATTAATTTATACATAATGAAATCTCACTTCTTACTTAGTTTTATTTTCAGGCATTTCGCATGTCAATATGGACATTTAAATTCGAAATATGCGTTTTAATGTTAAGCCGTTCTGCATAAGTTAGATATTTACAAAACAGTTTCAATACAGCTTTTTGTAGCACTAAACTTCTTCTAAATATCTTTGCGCACTCTAGCATTATCTAGCAGACGTACAGTGTTCACTTTTTTAATTGCTACTTCCGGAATTCTCGTTCCTTTCTTTAGCCACAGTCTACGCGACGGTACCTGAAAAAACCCCACAAAAATAGTATACTCTAAATTAGATAGGAACTCGTAGTAGGAAACATATAATATATATAATATATATTGTAACTTATATACGCATATAGAATATTCGTAGCGGAGGTGTATAGACATTTCGGCAGCCAACCATTTTCGGCAGCTTAGAGTACATTTTCGGCAGCCAGTTTTCGGCAGCCTATATTAGTGTGTTTTATTACTATCCCTGTGTTACCTATATGTTACCCTATATCTATGTCCCTTTAACAGAGTCGATATAACAGTAGTATATACTAATACTATACGTGTGTATTATATGGTAATAGTATATATTTATGTTATACCGACTCAGATAGACTGAAATCAATATCTAATTACCACTAATTGCTAGTTGACGAATTTTATTATGTTTGTTTTTTAGCCATGCCGACTCTAAGAGCAAAACGAACTAAGAGCCAGTTGCTGCGATGAAAGTCAAGCGGCGTGACGAAGATTAGGCATACTGTTGTGACGCTGTGAAATATAATTTCATATTATTTTGAAATAAAGACGTAGGCCTATATCGATCATTCTTTAATAAAGTGGTTGGCCTCTAATTATTACAAATTTCAGTTCAATTGCAATGCAAAAAATCTTAAAAGAAAATTCTAGAATATTTAAGGCGTAACATAATATTTGAAAAGCAGCGCCAATTTGGAAAATCTATGTGTCATGTAAGTTATGTATCACATGAAAATGAAAATTTTGAAAATAATTTTTCGGGTTGAGACTTGGAGTAGATTTCCTCCAATTTTCGTTAAGATCTACCAAATACCTAATGTTTGAAGCAAATTTGGAAATGCTCATTAGAAAATATAAATAATTTCGAAAATCCGCAAGAAACTCTTATAATGCTACGTCTGTAATGGTCGAAAGATTAATACAGACTGACTAACGATCCGAATCACAAGTACGACCAGCAATTGCACGTGCATTTTGATTTGTTGACGTTGTTCCTGAAAGCTCTCTATTGTATTTGTAATCCGTGTCTGTGTGTATTCCGACCATTGTAATGGTTTCCTGCAATTAAAGTCCATGCTGGCTAGACTCGGCGGGTGATAACAATGTCCTCAGTTTATAATCCCTGCTGTTATCTTAACGCCAAAAATGTTAAGATGCGATCTCTTGCGTGAATGAACAACACATTTCGCTTGCACAGCAACTACTTTCAGTATGACGTACATACCTAGTAAGCAAATAACTTTTAACAGACAAATTCATTTCAAAGTATTCAACATTTTAATTAATTGTAACACAATTTAATTTCACGCACCTTGTACGCGCGGTCACGCCGTAACGCGACCACATATATAAATCTAAAGGAATTGTGGATATTTTTGAAAATAATTTGACTGGAACCTGTAGCTGGTATTGGCAGCAACAGCGTCTGGTCAAAATATTTACACAAATATTCAACCTATCTCAACAAATCGACGTAGTCAATAAGTGAACAGCTATCTAAAGAAAAGAAAATCTATTTGACAAATGTAAATCCTGCTAGATTTTTAGGAAATAATTTGACTGGAACCGGTATTCAACACTCTGGTGCATATTCTGGAGTGAATGTGACCTTTAATACAAGTGTACACACACGCTACTTATTAACAAGGAATTTACTTTCAAAATATTCAAATATAACATATTTCACGATATTACAAGTGCAACATATATAACCATATTACATGGCGACGAACGTGTACGAGCGTAGACACTCACGTATTCATTAAATGACCACTTATCTAAATAAAGGTTCTGGACATATATTTTTAAAAAATTTTGACTGGAACCTATTGCGGACATTTGCAGCAACAGCTTCTGTTTAAAAATAACTACACAAATATTCACCAGATCCTGACAAATGCATACTCATTAACCCCTCGGGTTGGACTGTATAAAAAAATGTATTTGAGAAAATAAATAAATGTTGATTCTGTTTGCAGCAACGTCTACGCAAAAAAATATTTAAAGATATTCAACGGTTGCCCTTTCGTGCAGGTTTTAAATATGTATATAAGGTAGCACCAGTTTCCAGTCAAATTGGTTTCAAAATATTCACAAACTTAACTATAATATAAGCGTAAAAGTGAGTGAAATATTGCTTTTGAGCTGTTACAAAATAATATATTCCCTACGTATGTGTCAATGTCTGTTGAGTATTTTGAAACTAAATTGACGGGAAGCTGTTGCTGCCTAAGGTAACACCAAAAACTGTAGGACTACTGTATAATTTGAAGCTGTAGCATGTGCATGCCTACACAGGCTATAACCGCCAATAATGTTTTGAGAGATTTATTATAAATGATAGCAAAAATATACAAGAACCTACTGAGACGCATACCTCAGCAACATATTTCACCATATTACTAAGCTCGTCATTACCATTGCCATAAATCACACAAATAAAAACAGAGAAAGAATACTGTTGTGAAAGTCACGTTCCGATTTCTAATTAACAAGGGAGGTAAATCGTATCAGTAATTACCTAACAATAGCCTCATGCAGTTACTTCCCTTGAACAATATAAAATGAATGCGCGGGTTCGAATGTATTTTTATTTTAGGAATTTTCTGGTAATAATTTTTGTTAGATGTTTGTTGGGCACACGCAATTTAGTCACCTTATTTTTTCAATTCACAGATGTAGACCAGGTGTATGCAAATGTTGCAGAAGCACCATCAATTAAAATGAGGTCTATGAATTTCAGATCTATGGTTCCTTAATCACGGTATTAATATGAAAAAAGGAAATCTTATTAGATAGAGACAGACTTATATAGATCGCCGGTAAAACAATTTTAATAACATTCATAACATTACAATATTTTACAACAATATAACGATGTTGAACATGCTGCCGAAAATGTAATAATGTGAGAGGCTGCCGAAAATGTATGTTTTTAGGCACCATATCTGCGTCTCGGTAGGCTGCCGAAAACAAATTAATATTTGCGGCTGCCGAAATTATATGGCTGCCGAAACCGCCTGAGACCGTAGCGGATAGTAGTTATTGTTAGGCTTATTAGGAATACCACAGGAATTATAGCGGTCATTTTCGTCCCTATCGTGGTCATTTTAGCTCACGGTCATTATGGACTGAGATCACATTAAGTAGGTGATGGTTTATACTCTAAGCTAAATGGGATGAAATGCATAACTTCTCAACCTCAAGGGGTGTTAGTAGCCGATTTGTGGCATTTCAGTCTATCACGGAAACACATTACACGTCTCTATTAGGCGCTGTAGAAATTTTTATGTACCTGGAATTTCTTAACTGTAACTATTTCCCTACTAATTCGCATCTCCTCTGTTTTGATAAATACACAGCTAATCGATTAGATGTGTATATTATGAATTATTACCTCTTGAAGACGCTCAGTTGAATTCTAGCGAAAACGTAACTATCCAACAGGAGGATTCCGACACAACTGTCACGTTTCCAACAACTGCTGACATGCGCAGTGTCCAATCTATGGATATCTATGTTTGACCCACCTGGTAAAATTTACAAGGCTCTAACAGCGGGGGAATTTACAGAACAAGAACAAGACCAAGTTATTTCCCTTTGACTTGTCTACGTATCCGTTTAAGTTTTCCATCCTTCAAAAGTAAGGTTTGAAAAAGTTTTTGAATAGTGCACGTTACAGATCGCTGGGCCGTACACAGGTTCACTGTAGACAAATACTTGTCATTAGTTTAATCCACTTTTAATAACTTTCTATAACCGTGATACCAGTTTTCGTTATTTTCACTTTTTGCATCATAAGAAAGTTAAAAAAACCTATAGAACAACAAAGATGCAGGCGCGGATGAGATAAAAGCGGGTCTGTTAAAATATGTCCTAGGCATACTTCATTTAGAAATTCAATTCAATTCAATTCAAATATTTTTATTTTATAGTAGTATTTCGCATCTATTAGTATTATATTACAAAGGACAGGTAGTCCATCAAAGGCAAAGCCTATGTCAAGTTCAAGATTATTTATTTTGATATAGAATATACATTTACAGTTTCACAACAGGTAGTCCACCAAAGGCAGCCCCTATGTGGCGGTGGACCCCTACATATAACATATAACAACAACAATATAGGACATGAGAATACTGAATACATAAGGTTAACATGTTATAGTCCTATATATACATATAGTTAACTGTCTCGCTGCCAAGCCTCTGCAGTCTACATTTTCCATGGAGCCTAACTCAGGGTATGCTGAGTACCTCTAAAACAATTTGACCGAACGTTGTCGGTGGCTAAGCCACAAGCAACTTTCAGTCAAATTTTTCTAAAATACTCAGCCAATCCAGAGTCATTGCCAATTGGAGTTATTGTCCGCTTCCAGCAGTCCAACAGTTAATAGACGTATGACAATTTACATTTTTACAGGGAAAGACATGACAGAGGGATGTGTGCTTATCTTGCTTAAGTTAATAATTCTATATTACATATTCTTATTATCAATGACAAAGTATTTTTTAGGCTGTGATGGTAGAGTTAGTTGTTTGGTAATTACCATTATGACAGATATTCTTATTATTATTATTATTAATATTATTATTATTATTATTATTATTATTTGTTCTGGTGACTGGGTGCAAGTATGAGAATAGCATGCCATGATGGTGAGTGTTTTCCAGAGTCTAGTAGGTTTCTATAATCTTCTTTTTGATATTCTGCTTAAAGTACTGTAGCTTTATGATGTCTATGCGTGTGCTTGTGCCTGTATTATTCCATAACTGAATTGCTTTGTATGAGGGTTTTTGTTGTGCTGCTTTTGTTTGGTGGTGTGTTGAATGGAGGTTATTTCTTGTTCTTGTGTTGTGAGGATGCAATTGTGTATTGAGCATAAAAATGGTAGATAAGGATGAGGGTAAGTTGCCATTGTGGAAGTCCCTTAAGATTGTGTATAGTTGGAGCCCTCCTATGTCCTCAAGTTTTAAGACCTTTTCTGATTTAAAGATATCCTGGCCACCTGCTGTTTGTGAAAATAGTTTAATAGATTGCTTTTGCAGAGATTTTAGTTTTTTTAGTCTAGCTTGAGATGTATTAGTCCAGATAGCATTGCAGTAGGTGATGTGAGGAAGTATCATTGTGCAGTACAGGGTTTTAATAATATTAGGTGTTAGATAGGGTTTCAGTCTGCGAATGATGCCAATGCTTTTTGCTACCCTGGTAGTGATAATTTCAATATGCTTCTCCCATGTTAAATTTTTGTCCAGATATACTCCTAAAAACTTAGCATATTGTGCTTCTTGAATTATCTGGTTGTTGATATAGAGGTTTGGGAGAGCTATTTCTTTTAGTTTCTTAGATTTTGTGAATAGTATATAATTAGTTTTTAATACATTTAAGGACAATTTGTTTACTTTAAACCAGTCTATTAATTTTGCCATTTCATTATTGACATTTTTGTATGGAATTTCTATATCCTTGTGGCTGCAGAAAGCATTTGTGTCGTCTGCAAAAAGTATTAGTGAGAGATGTTTGCAGACTTTGGGTATGTCATTCATATATAGGAGAAACAGCAGGGGCCCAAGAACTGAACCTTGGGGAACACCACAAACTATATTTTTGTATTCAGAGATAGCCCCATTGAATTGTACACACTGTTCCCTGTTTGACAGGTAACTCTGTATCCAGTTCAATGCAGTACCTCTTATTCCATAGTATGCAAGCTTTTGCAGTAAAATTGTATGATCAATTGTATCGAAGGCTTTGGAAAGATCCAAGAATACACCTAGCGTATGTTCATTATTCTCAAGGGAGGTTGATAATTTTTCTATCATATCCACAATGGCAAGCATAGTAGAGTGTTTTTCTCTGAAACCATATTGAGAAGGATATATGATTGAGTTTTTGTTTAGATATTTAGTAATTCTACTAAAATACAGCTTTTCTAAGAGTTTTGAGAAAAGTAGAAGTACCGAGACTGGCCGATAATTAGTAAAGTCAGATACATCTTTAGCTTTGTATATGGGTGTCACACGTGCAACCTTTAATCTTGATGGAAATACTCCCTGTGTAAGTGAGAGATTACAGATGTGGTCCAATGGTGTTAGTATTTCTGTTACACAGTGTTTAAAAATTTTCCATTTGAAATTATCGATTCCAGCACTTTTAGCTGTGTTAATTTGCATTAGTATTTTGTAGATTTCGTGAGTATCTGTTGGATTTAGGAAAATAGAGTGTTGATAACTGCCTGTTAGAAAGTCCGTTATATGTATGTTCGAGCTGGGTTGAATTTTTTGTGATAAATTAGGACCAATGTTAGTAAAATACTCATTAAATTTGTCTGCTATTTCTTTTTTGTCATTAATGACTCTATTATTATAAATAAACCGTGATGCTTCAGTATTGGGTTTTTTTCTTATTTAGTAATGATTTAATCAGTTTCCATGTTTCCTTTATATTATCTTTTTGTTCATCAAATTTATTATGAAAATAATGTATTTTTGCTGTCCTAATTATCTGATTTAGCCTGTTTCTATATTTCTTGAACTGTGAGTCATTATACTTTGTCGGATATTTAATAAAATTCAGATATAACTTGTTTTTCTTGTGACAGGCAGCTATCACTCCTCTTGTAATCCAGGGTTTAGTAGGATTTTGTTTAAATTTCTTAATATTTTTAAGTGGAAAGGCAGATTCATAGATGTTAGAGCATATAGTGTGGAAGGTGTTGTAGGTATCTTCACATGACTGTGATTCAATTACCTGGTTCCAGTTTATGTTAGCCATATTGTTTTTGAACATTTCTATATTTTCCTTTTTGAAGTCTCTACAAGTTACTGTTTCTTTTACAAATGATTTTCCTTTTTTGTTTTCTTTTTCTATATAGAAAATAGGTAAATGGTCTGAAATATCTACAACAAAGATACCTGTTTGATTCTTGGCACTTACAGCATTATTCGAGATGATGTTGTCAATAACAGTAGCCGAGCATTCTGTAATTCTTGTTGGTTTCGTTATAAATGGATAAAAGCCAGATATTTTAAATAAATTTAATAGGTCTTGAGTGTAGAAGCTATGTTGTTTTAACAAATCAATATTAAAGTCACCTAATATATAAGCGGATTTCTTTTCATTTTGTATGGTATTTATCCAGTGAGGTCTGTATGTGACACCGACAAGTTTATTTTTATTTTTTTCATTGGGAATTTCAATAAAAATAGTTTCAATAAATTCTTCATTCATTGACAGGTCATCTCTCAAATCATACTGTAAAGTGTCCTTTATGTAGATGCCTACACCACCACCTTTTTTAGTTGGGGTGTGTTTTTCAATGAATTTGTAATTTTGCATATTAATTAAGTCCAGTGGTGAGTCAGGTTTCAACCATATCTCGGTAATTCCTATGATGCTAAATTCATGTGAGCTGGAATCCATAAAGTTATTAAATTTATCAAAATTTTTTCGCATCGATCTAATGTTAATATGAATCATTGAAAAGGTGATAGCATCAGTACTCTTGATAATATTATCATTAAATTCTTTCTGAAGTATATAGTCACAGAGTGGAAAATTCATACCTTCATTATCAATATCTGTTTCAGAGAAATTTGTGTATTCATTGTCCTGGTTAGAAGTATTTAGCTTGAATGGGTTTACAAGTATGTCTGCATTTATATATGTACTGTAGTCATATTTGGCACCTAGGATATTAAGCAGAAATTCGGTATCGTTTTCATAGTGATTAAAAGGAAAATTAGTTTGGTTACATTGAAAACACCACCATGGCTCATCAGAACTCTGGCGTTCTTCATAATCTGTGATAGTTAGCCCTTGGGAGCATCTTAAATGCACCCAATCACCACAACAGTCACATAGAATTGCACGCTGATTAGATTTGACAGGTTTGTTGCAGGATAAGCACGGGAACCGGACAGGCATGGACAGCAAAGAATGGGGTGGCTAAAGGCTATTGCTGGCTACTGTGATAGAGAGATAGTGTTTATCTAATAAAATGAGATTATATATAATGTTAATGGATTAGATGGACATAGTTATGATATTGTCTGACAGTAAGAGAAGATCTATTGTTGGAGTTTGATAGATCACAATTAAAGCGAGGCGACATATATGGGTAGCGGTGAGCATTTATGTAACCATAAGTTATGCCAGTTAGGCCATGGACAGATATAAGCGAAGGTAAGGCCAGGTGACATGTATTTTCGGAGAGTGACGAGTATTCAGATCACAGGTTAGACAAGCCTATATGCATTGGGATCGTAGCTACATTTATGGATACTCACGTGACAATCATTTAAGTCATTGAAGATAGAACATCTTAGCCCTTACATTGAGAAGTTTCAAAGAAAGTAGAATCTTTGTGATATCGAACGTATACTGTTGTGTCTTTTGAAGTCAACCTGACTGGGAACCATTGCTCCTAAGACAAAGTGGTGACATTGAGAATGAGATATATTGGGAGTTCACATTGTTACTTCACCTACTTAGGTAATTGGTAGAACAGACAGATGTACATTTGGACTACATTTAGCACATACAATATAACAGTATGTACAACACCACTTACCAAAACAGACAGACAACAGATAACACATAGTGGTTTGTGTACTATATATTACCGTGTTGAGGATTTGCTTGGTGTCACAGTTTGCCAACTATTCTATGTGGATTCAAGTGATATCATCAGCTGTAGAATAATAATATGAAAGATTAGAACATTATATACATTTAACCCTTTCACGGCAGGCCAGCCTCTGCAGTGGCCTTGAGGAACTTCCATTCTTTCCAGACCAAGAGAATGCCATCTTTGAAATTTTAACACTAGAATGACTGACTCGATAGCGGAGCCCTTCATTCAAGTGGTACACCCTGGGGAAAATAATCTCTTGGCTTGCAAAGGGCATTCAGGATATTTTTATTTTCTTGACCAGATTAGCCATTACAGGGTTAAATAAATACATATGCATCCATACATACCATTTATACACACTTGGAAACACATAGTCATGATATTGTCTAGCAGTAAGAGAAGATCTAATGTTGGAGTTTGATAGATCACAAGTAAAGCGAGGCGACATATATGGGTAGCGGTGAGCATTTATACAACCATACATTATGTCAGTTACGTCATGGGCAGATATGAGCGAAGGTAAGGCCAGGTGACATGTATCTTCGGAGTTTGACAAGTATTCAAATCACGAGTTAGACAAGCATATAGGCATTGGGAATGTAAGTTCATTTATGGATATTCAGGTAACAATCATTTGGGTCATTGAATCTAGAACAGCTTAACCATTTCATTGAGAAGTTTCAGAAAAAGTAAAATCTTTGTGTTATCGGGCGTATACTGTTGTATCTTTTGAGATCAACCTGACTGGGAACCATTGCTGCCTAAGACTGCAACGGTTTCCAGACAGATTTAACTGATAATATTCAGCAGTTTTCCGAAGTGGTGACGTTGAAACTGAGATATATGGGTAGTTCATTGGTGAAAGTGTTGGGTAATGGTTTCAGGCATTTAAACATTATTGTTAATTCACGTACTTAGGTAATCGGTAGGACAGACAAATATACATTTGGACTACATTTAGCACATACAGTATGTACAACACCACTTACCAAAGCAGACAGACAACAGATAACACATAGTGGTTTGTGTACTATATATTACCGTGTTGAAGATTTGCCTGGTGTCACAATTTGCAAACTATTCTGTGTGGCTTCAAGTGTTACCATCATCTGTAAAATAATAATATGAAAAATTAGAATATTATATACATTTAACCCTTTCGCGACAGGCCAGCCTCTGCTGTGGCCTTGAGGAACTTCCATTTTTTCCAGACCACGAGAATGCCATTTTTTAAATTTTAACACTGGAATGACTGACTCGATAGCGGAGCCCTTCATTCAAGTGGTAAACCCTGGAAAAAATAATCTTCTCTTGGCTTGCAAAGGGCATTCAGGATATTTTGATTTTGTTGACCAGATTACAGGGTTAAATAGATATATGTGCGTCTATACATACTCTTTATACATATTTGGAAACACATAGTCTTGATATTGTCCAACAGTAAGAGAAAATTTGTTGTATATTATTTACATTTAATCCTTACACGGCAGGCCAGCCTCTTCAGTAGCCTTGGGGAACCTACATTTTTCCCAGACCAAGAGAGTAGCATCTTTGAGATTTTAACACTGGAATGACTGGCTCAGTAGTCGAGCCTTTCATTCCAGTGGTAAACCCTGAAAAATAATCTTATCTTGGCTTGCCAAAGGGCATTTAGGATATTTTGATTTTATTGACCAGATTAGGGTTAAAAAGATATATGTGCATCTATACATACTATTTATACACATTTGAAAACACAGTCTTGATATTGTCCAACAGTAAGAGAAAATCTATAGTTGGAGTTTGATAGATTACAAGTAAAGCGAGGCGACATATATAGGTAGCGGTGAGCATTTATATAACCATATGACGAGTATTCAGATCATGGGTTAGACAAGCGTATAGGGATTGGGATCGTAATTACATTTATGGATATTCAGGCAACAATCATTTAAGTCATTGAAGCTAGAACAGCTTAACCCCTTCCTTGAGAAGTTCCAGAAAAAGTTGAATCTTTGTGATATCGAACGTATACTGTTGTCTTTTGAAATCAACCTGACTGGGAATCATTGCTTCCTTAAGACAGCAATGACTTCCAGACAAATTTAAACGTTGAAATTGAGATATATGGGGAGTTCATCGTTGAAAGTGTTGGGTATCGGTTTCAGGCATATAAACATTATTATTACTTCCCGTACTTAGGTAATCGGGAGGACAGACAATTAGACATTTGGACTACTTTTAGCACATAAAATTTAATAGTATGTACAGCACCACTCACCAAAGCAGACAGACAACATATAACACATAGTGGTTTGTGTACTATATATTACCGTGTTGACAATTTGCCTGGTGTCACAATTTTGCCAACTGTTCTGGATGGGTTCAGGTGCTCTCATCATCTGTAAAATAATATATGAAAGATTAGAATGTTATATACATATAATTTCACGGCAAGACAACCTATGCAGTGGCCTTGAATAACTTCCATTTTTTTTTCCCAGACCAAGAGAATGACATTTTTGAAATTTTAACAATGGAATGACTGGCTCGATAGGCTGAGCCCTTCATTCCAGTGGTAAACCATGAAAAATAGTCTGTTGGCCTACAAATGGGCATTCAGAATATTTTGTTTTTTCTTGAGCAGATTGGCCATTATACGGTCAAATAAATGTGCATCTGTGCATACTATTTATACACATTTGGAAATATACACCTGTGCAAAAGTTAAGCACCACCCTATTTTTACGCACATGCGAGGGTATATTCATGTGCTATGAAGAAAGCAATAGCATAAACATTTATGTACCCATCCATCTTAGTGCAAGAGGTAATAATGCAACTAGAGGAATGCTGATTATGATGGTGGGGAAACACTGTATGTTTTTGTTTGAACTTGAAAACGAGGCCTGAATATGGTTACGTTGACACAACTGACAACTATTGCCCTACAGTTGACACACGTGGCTAGATTGTCATTAATGGTGTCTGAAAACGAGTTTGAGACTGTCATTATTAATACCGGGTATATCCACCTTGTGCCTGGATGACGGCCTGGACACGACGTCTCATGCTGGTCACCAACCGACTGATACGCCATTGTGGTATTCGATGCCATTCAAGATGGAGTGCGTCTGTTAATTCCTGTAGGTTCTGCACAGGAGGATCCGTCCTTCTCACCATGTTTCCCAGAATGTCCCAGATATGCTCAATAGGGTTCATGTCAGGGCTCCTTGCTGGCCATGGTAGGGTTTCGATGGCATTCTGGTGGAGGTATTCATTCACAGCTCTAGCACGATGTGGTCGGGCGTTGTCATCCATGAATATAGGGTGGGTTCCAGGTGCATGATTTACAAAATGAGGGACCACAACTCTATCCAGTATGGAATCTTGATATCTTTGTCCATTTAGTGTTCCAGGTACAGTCAACAGATCCAGCTTACAATCAAATGAGATGCACCCCCATATCATAACGGAACCTCCACCAAATGGAACTTCTTCCATGATGTTACGTTGGTCGTACGCCGTGCGTCTGGACCTCTATACACGAGTTCGACCATCTGTGGCATGAAGCAGGAACCGACTTTCATCGGACCAGTGTACCCGTCTCCAGGATCTCATGTTCCAGTGTCTTCTTTCGTTGCACCACCTCAGACGCTCCTCTTTGTGGTGTGCAGTGAGGAGAGGACGTCTGACAGGTCTCCTAGCTTTCATGCCAGCAGCATACAGTCTCCTTTTGACGGTAGACATTGACACTCTATTGCGTGTTTCCCATTGCTGGCTGAGCACTCTGCCGTTGGTGAATGGAGATTTCCTAACAAGGCGTACTAGGGCTCGATCATCACGGGCAGTAGTCTTCTTCGGTCTTCCAGATCTAGGCCTGTCCTTCACCTCGTTAGTTTGCCCATGTTTTGCAATCAAACGACTGATTACAGTATGGTTAATGTTCAGCTGTCTGCCAATCTCTCTGCATGACATACCAGTGGTATGCATGCCTATGATTTGCCATTTCACACGATCACTTAACCTTCGTCTTGCCATAGTGGTTCACAATCAAGAGCTAATTCTCACTGTACAAATAAACCACGGTCATGAACACAAAATTCCTAATCTTGTCGGCTAAATCTGTATGTAATGTTCTACACCTCAAACTGGACTTTTACATAACTGAACACGTGTGCTGTTTCCCGCCACGCACGGACATCAAGCGGCGTGAAGTCATGCATGCATGTGCATTTCGTACTTGGAATTATGTCAGCTAACGCGGGGACAAAAAGTATGGCAGCCTAGTTGTACCATCATGTTTCTACGTTCTATTGTTTTTGCTGGTGCTTAACTTTTGCACAGGTGTATATGTTAATGTTTAGAGCAAATGACTAGCTGCATGATGGAATGCCCCAGGCAAGGGTAGGCTGAACATTCTTAATCATTTCATGACTAAGGTTGGTCAAGAAAATCTAAATATTTGCTTATCGAATGGCAAGTTGCAGGCCCCGAAAAGACCATTTTGAATTTGTACAACTGCAATGGATGGTTCGAGCGAGTGATTCCAGCGGTAAATTAAAAAAACCCCATCTTCTTGGCCTTCAGTTTGAATCTTCACAATACCATGAGAAAGGCATGTTGTTACCGGTTTAGATTTGATGAATCAATATGCAGTGACCCAAAACATAATCAAGAACATCATTTTATGTTGAGAAAAGAATTGATGCAAGCAACTTAGCAATATTGCAAATACTCCTCGATATTGCCAAATGTGCTTTTCCAGTTTTAGCTATGCGCCATCGATCTCTACCTACACTTCTTCAAATAGTCAACATAATGTTTATTAAATAGCAAAGAGATACAATTCGTGCAATGTTCGGGACTCTTAAGCATTAAATACGGACTATTTCGAATCGTTGATAGCATCATGATTATAAGGCCAGCATACACACCATGTAGTTGATTATGACGTCATATGATGGATGGATAAACTGGAATGGTAAATTATCCAATAAAAAATAAATATGCATTTGCCCAGCAAATTATCAATAACATAAATTTTCATTTACCCAACCATTTAG
Source organism: Chaetoderma sp. LZ-2023a (assembly GCA_034401795.1). Lineage (NCBI taxonomy): Eukaryota > Metazoa > Mollusca > Caudofoveata > Chaetodermatida > Chaetodermatidae > Chaetoderma > Chaetoderma sp. LZ-2023a. The sequence continues at coordinate 9,078,170 of CM067361.1, read as the reverse complement.
CTAGAGTATAAATTCACATTAACATAACACAAGATTAAGATGAGTCATTCACATTGATACAACAAATTATCAAGAGCATAATTACAGGTTGACACAAAATCTAATATTACATTCTGTTTACCTGGGACAACTAGTTTCTTGTTTTTCTTGCTTTTATCCACATCAGCATACAATGGACCTGAAAGAATATGATTGCTCTTTCAGACATAGTGAGTGAACATGTTTAATTCTAAACAGTTCCATAGTATAGGCAAAACCAGTTAAAAATGGAATGGATGACGCAGCAACCAAGCCAGTGATCCCAAAAAATGACCCAACGCTTTACGAAGAGGCTGGACAATCTTTGGTCATGGGTTTCTTGTTTTTGTTCCCATCTGCGCTCAACGTCATTGAGCATAATTCGTGTTAATAATTTCAAGTTTATCCTCTAAAAACAACATTTGTCAGATGATGTAAATAGAAACATACTTTTATGTAGGTGCTAACACGTAACTTGAGGTAACAGTGTTTAACGTGTGGATGACATGACACATGTAACTTCGCATAAATAGATCACATACACGTCATTATTACATAAAATACTCAACAATTCACCTGATAGATTCTCAGTTAAAGACGAGAACACCTTTTTTGAGTATCTGACATTCTTCCACCAACATGACGATCGATTTCCAACAAACTATCAATCACGTGTATGGGACGTAATTACGCTAATTTATTGACCCAATCGGTGAATTATAAGACAACTCCCTTATCTTATCTCCCTTACACGATAATTTGAATGAAAACTGGCTAAATTTACAGGATTTATCACACACTTTTCCGAAAAGCAATTTGTGGTAAATCAGTTTGTTTAATAAGAAATATACGCATACGGTCGCATTCAGTAGGAAATGTTTTCTATAACCAACCTCAATTACTGCTTATACTAGAGTTAATTTCAGCGACACAACTATCAGTATCTGCGTTGTTTTCAATAGAGTCCTATGCATGGTAATGTTAGTGGCGTATATATAAGCGGCTCGACGAGTGCCGAAATTGACAAATTCGAAATCAGAATCCCCGTTTTGCATGTTTTCAAAATAGGATGTATCGCTTTTTCTTCATGTTTGAGCGCACTGTTTATATGTGTGAGGTGCATCTTGATTTTATTTCAGCGATATCCTGTAAATGGTTATCAAACTTATGTTGATATGTACACTGTAATGCTCCGTTTACCTGGAATGTTTTCATTCATGACTTTTTTGATTTTGTTCACCTTGGCATATAATGGACCTAAAATAAAAATGTCCGCATAGAAAAATATAAAGAATATCAGTAAATTGCTATAAATTGTCTGTGAAAATCGTGATAAAACACGACACCCACGTCATTTCAAGAGAGCGTTGATAAGTGCACCCGTTCTCTCCCAAATATAATAATGCATATATCATGATTGCCAGATACAAGTAGCAATGGAGCTAACGGAACCAATATTTATATATTAAAATTAAATGGATGATGAGTATCATTCATTCATTGTGGTGTTCATATAATAAGTCCCACACAAATCATCGTTTCGGGTGATCATTACGCCGCGTTGTATAACTGAAAACTAAGGTAGCGGTGTTAGTCTGTATTGTCCAAAACCAGGATTCCAAGGAAGTATATTTTAAGAGTAACTTAGTTTATTGTGGCGAGCGTCCGCGTCCACATAACAAATGTTGCGTTTCATCAGCTAATCTGAATGAGAACATGTATGTGCGAAAGCTCCTCAAAATAAACTAAGATTGTCTTACATGGTACTATCTCTGATTCGTGTTTTCATGCGGTGTTTTAGTGTTATACTATGTCGATTGCTATCTGTATCTGATATCAGTAAAGATAGCTTTGACGCAGAAGGCATATGTTAATCTTAATATATATTATCATGTTTACAATGGATTAAAGACAGATGCACAAATACTGAGAGGTGCAACCAAGACCTTTCCAGTTTTGGCTATGCCCCGCCCATCTCTATCTAAGCTCCACTCACACCTCGTCCGTGGTGGGATCGATCGATCTATGAATTCTCTGGTTGTCAATTTCCAGAAAACTATACAGGTACGCTGCTAAATAGTTTGAAACTAATTTGACTGTTTGCAGTTTGACTATGGCAGCAACAATGTCCAGTCAAATTAATTTCAAAATATTCAACAGTATGTTTATTGAATGGTAAAAACATGTAATTCGTACAACGTGTCGGACTATTAGTCTACTACAATACATACCTGGACACGCATTGACACACACATACTCTCCTACAATACATACCTGGACACGCATTGACACACACACATACTCTACTACAGTGCATACCTGGACACACACACGCACGCACACACACACACACACACACACACACACTCTACTACAATGCATACCTGGACACACATTGACACACACATGCTCTACTACAATGCATACCTGGACACGCAGTGACACGCACATGCTCTCCTACAACGCATACCTGGACATGCATTGACACACACATGCTCTACTACAATGCATACCTGGACACACATTGACACACACATACTCTACGACAATGCATACCTGGACACGCATTGACACACACATGCTCTCCTACAATGCATACCTGGACACACATTGACACACACATGCTCTCCTACAATGCATACCTGGACACACATTGACACACACACATGCTCTCCTACAATGCATACCTGGACACGCAGTGACACGCACATGCTCTCCTACAACGCATACCTGGACATGCATTGACACACACATGCTCTACTACAATGCATACCTGGACACACATTGACACACACATACTCTACTACAATGCATACCTGGACACGCATTGACACACACATGCTCTCCTACAATGCATACCTGGACACACATTGACACACACATGCTCTACTACAATGCATACCTGGATACACATTGACACACACACATGCTCTCCTACAATGCATACCTGGACACGCATTGACACACACATGCTCTCCTACAATGCATACCTGGACACACATTGACACACACATGCTCTACTACAATGCATACCTGGATACACATTGACACACACACATGCTCTCCTACAATGCATACCTGGACACACATTGACACACACATGCTCTCCTACAATGCATACCTGGACACACATTGACACACACACATGCTCTCCTACAATGCATACCTGGACACGCAGTGACACGCACATGCTCTCCTACAACGCATACCTGGACATGCATTGACACACACATGCTCTACTACAATGCATACCTGGACACACATTGACACACACATACTCTACTACAATGCATACCTGGACACGCATTGACACACACATGCTCTCCTACAATGCATACCTGGACACACATTGACACACACATGCTCTACTACAATGCATACCTGGATACACATTGACACACACACATGCTCTCCTACAATGCATACCTGGACACGCATTGACACACACATGCTCTCCTACAATGCATACCTGGACACACATTGACACACACATGCTCTACTACAATGCATACCTGGATACACATTGACACACACACATGCTCTCCTACAATGCATACCTGGATACACATTGACACACACATGCTCTCCTACAATGCATACCTGGTCACACATTGACACACACACACATACTCTACTACAATGCATACCTCGGCACAGAGTGACAGACACATACTCTACTACAATGCATACCTGGATCAGACCGTTTCTTGCTTTTCTTGCTTTTGTCCACGTCTGCGTACAACGGACCAGAAATAATGTATGTTAATACGTTTAGGTTAAATGACTAAGTACATGATATTCTGTCTCAGGCAAGGACAGGCTGAATATCACTAACATTTAAATGACTAAGTACATGATAGACTGTCTCAGGCAAGGATAGGCTGAATATTCTTACCCATTTAATGCCTAAATTTGCTCAAGAAAATCGAAGTATTTGTTTATCGATATGAAATTTTACAACTGCAATGGATGGCTCTTATCAAGCCAGTCATTCCAGTGGTAAATGAAAACAGTTCCTCTTCTTAGTCTTCAAATTGACATTTCACACTACCACGAAAAAGACCTGTTGTTGCCAGAAATGTCACGAACCGGTTACACAGAGTTCAATGGACGCTGATAGTCCGTGCGGCAGAAACAATTTCTGGATCATGGATATAGTCTGGGAATCGGCCTTGCAGGGCAAGTACCTTCGAGGTGTTACGATTTCAGCCAGATTTGCTAAGTAGTTTCTAAAGGTCAACTAGCCTTATCCTATATTAATCATTCATGTAATAGAATTTGCCACCCATAATCTATCCATAACATTTTAACTTTTTATCATACAGGCAACGAAAGATAATAAGGATTTTGTAACTAAATGTTGCTACATTTCTACAGCCTATGATTGCTGTCATGATTTACTTTTCAGAAAACACCTAGAATATTTGCCTTGTTAAACGCGCTCCATCATAGAGGTGTCGTCTATAGTTTGGCAATGTAGAATAGAAGCACTCAGTCAGGTAAGCGGTTGAATATTTTGAAACTATTTTGACTGAGAATTTTTCCATTTAAAATAGGCTCAAAATATTCAACAAGATGATTATTACATAATAAAGTATTTAATGCGTTGACACGTACATGCCATCACACATCATCGCTGGAAGGGACAAGCTGGTTGCTATCACTGATAAATTTTTACACGATATTACAAAGCAGGTATTTGTGATACAGATAAGGGAACGTGACAGGATATAAAAAATATGGAATTTATAACTTATAATCTATTGATCCAATACACAATTTGATATGAGATTAGCATCCCTTTAAGATGCATCCCGGAAAAAGCGTGTGTGTCTGACTGACTAACTAGTTATATAGCTGACTAACTAGCTAAGAGATATGACAATTTGTTCAGCTGCTGTACGCAGCTAAAATCTTTACTGTCACGTTTACACGAGTTAAATATTGTTAATATTAAACTGGTGCATCGGTGTGTTCATATAAAGTCGATGGTAGAAATATGCCAACACATTTACATACCTGATTCCTGACTAGGGTTTCTCCTTCAATCAATACTCACCACTCTGTTACTTCTGATATACAGCTGGCCTTGACAGCTGGCTCTAGGACTATAGACTTAGAAAGCTTTACCGACTCCTTGGAACCGGGTACTCGGCTCCCAACTGCCGAGTACCCGTCTACCATAGAGCTCATTCTTGTTTGCATAGCGACAAGAGAATACATGCTTTTTGCAGTTGGAAGGTCTTAAGATCTTTTTACTGTGATTAATTGTGATAGCTTGTGCGTTCTCAAAAGGATATTTTGGATTAATATGGACGCTTCCGAGGATATCAGGTCGTAATTTCCATGTTATTCCATAGTTAAAAGACTTAGGTCTCTAAAATTTTGTATGTGTCGCATGTTCCAATTTCTAACCCCAAAGAATCTGGGACGTGTGTTAACAACGAAATATGCCAGATGATCGCCTTCCTTTAAATCCCAACAGGCGATCGGCAGATATGAAATTAGGTGTTGGCTTATCAGTGTTTTAAACACGATGATCAGCTGACGTCGTTCTCCGTATGATCCGAGCAGGTGTCGTCACACCTGTGTGTCTCGGATGTTTATGTGAAGAAAATGTTTCATTAATTCGCGCATCTGATTCCGGGTGCTGCGTACTTTAATTGGTACCAGGAAAACTTCGGAATTTTCAAGTTTTGCGTGTTATCACGATCTGTTTGCAATGATCAGTGGTTTCAAAATTCTTGATTTAGATGTGTGGTCTGCGGTTTTACCGTGTGCTACAGCAGTTTGTTTACATTTTGTTGTTTCTTCACATATCGTTGTGGCCTTCATTAGGAGTATAATTTATATTTATTAGTAAATATACCCCGAATGCTATGCGATATGATTCCTGGTTCCGTTATACATCCTTGAGGATCAGTGTATGGGTGTATTATTGCTCGCTTCGTTCTTGTCGTCATATTCAATGCGATCTTTGCTGTAACGTTGCGGGGTGGGGTGCGGGAGGGTGACAGTTAATTTATGGTCAATATATTTGAAAATTAATTGTCTGCCTTCCATTTTTGTTTCGTTCCGCTGGCTTATTGTAGGTTTGGTTTATAGGCCAAGCCAGCCCCGCCATCATGTGTCGAGTGCCACATATCGTACGGGTTATATACAAGGACCATGTCTGTTTCCACTGTACTAAGTGTAGTCTTGACAGTAGGTGTAACGTTTGCGCTGTGTGGTCTGTCGATATGAGGCTTAAGTTCCTTGCCAGGGTCTGACGCGGGGTCAGGCGGTCCGAAAGTAAATCGTGGAGCGTCCGTTTCGGCCCGTGGGGGCGTTCCACGTCTGCAACCGGAGGTGGCGGAAATGGCACCGCCGGCGTGGTTTGGTCCGGCTAGGCAAGGTGTCTTGCATAGCGTTCTGCCCACGCTGGTGTCGTCCCTGCTGCCAAAAGTTGTAGGGCAGTCTCCCCACATGTTTGATTCGGACCCTGTCCTTGGACAGGGTTCTGGACTGGACACCGAGGGAGCCGTTTCGTACGGCCCCCCTGGCAGTCCCGTCGGACTCCGGCCTGATGGGTTCTGTCTTTCTGCGGCCATCTCCGGGTGGTCCAGTAGCGGTGGCCGGTCCGTCAGGCATGGGAGCCGTCCACCATGACTGCTCCACGGTTTTCCTTGTCTAGTGACGACTCTTAGGGGTCTGAAGAGGAGGAGGCCGAGGAGGAGTGTGCTGCGGCCTGTGAGGCCGCGGGTGGAGAGCATGGAGGTCGATTCCATCCTGATGGAAGCCGCCCTCCATCTGTCTGGCCTGGTGCAAGCCAGGGCAGTGGCTCCGCCCGTGGTTAAGGCCACTCCGGTACCGGGCACCGGCCCCGTGATGGTTGGTTTGCTGCCAACCAACACGGTGACGGGTCTGCCCGGCCAGGCATGGTACCCACCTATCTCGCCTGGTCCGGCGGTCAGACATGGGTCGCTGTTGGCGCCTGTGTTTGGCCACGGTTCCTCAACCGCTACGGGTCCGCACGGTTTTCTGTGCAGGCCTACTCCATGGACTGGTGTGTTCCATGGGGTGGCGGCGGAACCGTACGGTACCGGAGTTCCTGGCATATCAGCAATGGCTCCTAGCCAGGAGGCCGTTGCTGGTAGGGCCGTGAACATGTCAACGGGTGACGTGACGTATTCACGGGAGTGTCCTCCTCGGAGACGGATTGGTCTGAGGCTCTGGCTTGGCTAGCCAGGGTGGACCCGTCTGTGGTTTCGACCACGGCCGAGGAGGATGTACCCCGTCCATCGATTAGGACGGGGATCTTGCCCGCAGCCCTGATCCAGTCTGTTGGACTGGATCCATGGTTTATGGTGTTGCTTGATACTATGTATAGCAAACAACGCATGAACAAGGGCCAGCTTCTTGCGGCCTCCATGGAGGTGCGGGCGAGGGGGCGTATTCCACGGGGGGAATACGACAGGTATGGTGTTGTCCCGTCGGTCACCGAGAATGACCGCTGGGTACTGGGTGTTCAGAGTGCTGGAGCAGGTGGACCCGGCCCGGCACTTGTGGACAAGTCCCAGGCACACCAGGATGGAGTCCTGTCCCTATGCGATGAGGGTGTGAGGGCAGCTATGAGTGCTGTCAACCATTCGTATTGCCTTCTTCAGTCGGTGTGGGCTGAAGCGGGGGCAGGCCACCCTGTGCCACCTGTGGCGCTTTCGTGCATCAATGACGGATTGGTGCTGTCTATGGACACACTGGCAAGGGTGCAGGCGTGTGTGACAAAGTCCAGGAGGCAAATGGTTCTTGACCATATGCATCCGGCTACGGCAGTCAGGGAGCGTCTTCTTGGGACACCCCTGACAGGGCCTAGCATCTTTGGTGGCCAGGCGCGGGCCATCCTAGAGGACACTGCCAGCATTGCGCAGAATCGGTTGGCGGTAAACCTACAGCTGGAGCTAGTGCGGCAAGCGCACGCACTAGGGGCTGTAGGGAAACCGTTAGCTGTCCAACCTTCGAAGAAGCAGAAAGGCAGGGCGAAAGCTAAGCCTACTGCGACTTCTGCTTCGTCTGGATTTTCTCAGCCGCCGCTGGCTAAGAAAGCCAGGAAGGTTGTGGAGGCCCCTACCCTCCCCAATGTTGCTCATGATCGCCCTAGAAGCGGGAAGGGCAAGGGGAAGGGTAAGGGTAAGTCCTCCAAGGGCGGAAAGAAGGGAGCAGATCATACCTGAGGGTACGAGAGCTCCCTTCATATCTGCCTGGACCGCACCTGTGCGACAGGAACAGCGGTGCCAGTTATACCTGCCGAGCCAAGACGGAAATGGTTGTCTCTCTCTCTCGTTAAGAAAGGGGTGGGGGGGGGGAGTGGACCGCGAGCCAAACAACCACGTTAGACGTCGAGGCATCTATGGTGGGTGGAAGGCTCATGCGTTTCGTCTAGGCCTGGCGAGGTGTGACGTCAGACAGTCTGGTCGTGGGATGGTTATCCCAGGGGTACATGCCGGAGTGGTGGGACTTTCCGCCGCAGAATCTGTCTTTGGCACCTGTCTGGACACCCGTACCACAGGACCCAGACAAGTTAGAAGCCGTTCAAAACGAAGTGTCGGGTTTGCTTCTGAAGGGAGCAATAAAACCAGCGAACCAGAACACTCCGGGCTTCTATTCAAATATGTTCCTTGTCACCAAGAGCACGGGGGATGGAGACCCATACTCAATCTCAGGCCATTAAATTGGTTTATCCATACGCCTCGGTTCCAGATGGAAACACCGAGGTCGGTAATGGCGGGATTGAGGAAGGGAATGTGGTGTGCGTCGATCGATCTGAAAGATGCATATTTCCACATTCCTATGAACCGGAGTTGGCACAGGTTTCTGAGATTTGCGTTTCAAAATCAAGTATGGGAGTTTACTGTTCTCCCATTTGGCCTGTCGACAGCTCCGAGGGTTTTCACAAGAGTGGTCCTTGCGGTGACAGCGTTTCTCAGAAAAGAGAACGTGGCGCTACACACCTACATAGACGACTGGCTGCTCAAAGCAGGCTCTGCAGCCAGGTTGAACGTGGATACTGCTCTGACTCTGAAGTTACTTTCAGATCTAGGCGGGATAGTCAACAAGGAGAGATCCGAGTTGACACCCACTCAACATTTCGTTTATTTGGGGATGCGATTCGATCTCGAGGAGGGCAGGGTTTACCCGTCAGAGCCCAGAGTGATGTCCCTGTTAGCCATCCTCAAGAGTTTTTGAGTGGGAAACCACATTCAGGCGAGACAGTTTCTTCAGATGCTGGGCATGATGGTCTCCATGGAGCAAGTGATCCCGTACGCTGCTCTAATGCGAAGACCTATCCAGTTGTATCTGATGTCGCTGTGGGAACAGAGAACAGAACCCCTGTCAAAACTGGTGCCAGTTTTGGAGCCGATAATATCGCATCTTGTATGGTGGAAACAGCATCAGAATCTCCTAGTAGGGATTTCGCTGCACCTACCCCCCTCACCCCTGTCTGTGTACACGGATGCATCGCTGGAGGGGTGGGGGGCCTGCCTGGGAGAACACCAGGTCTCGGGCACATGGACTCTCCTCGAGAGTCAGTTGCATATCAATCTGTTGGAAATGATGGCAGTGGAACTGGCGTTGGAAGAGTTTCTTCCGATGATCAGGGGCAAGGTGATATTGATACGGTCGGACAATTCGACGGTAGTATCATACATAAATCGCCAAGGCGGGACCAGGTCACCCACACTGTGTATCAAAGTGTGGCACTTGATTCAATGGTGCAGGAATTACTCGGTTGTTTTGAAAGCAGCTCACATTCCTGGCCAATTCAACATTCTGGCGGATGCTTTGTCTCGCAGACAGAGAATTCTGCCAACAGAATGGTCCCTCAACCCTCCAGTTCTATGAAGGATCTTCGAGCATTGGGGCAAACCCAACGTGGACTTGTTCGCCACAAGGGAAAATGCTCAAATCATGACTTATGTCTCGCCGATTCCAGATCCAAATGCCGTCGATACAGACGCTCTGGCGATAAGCTGGAGAGGGATGCACGCTTACACGTACCCACCCACCATCCTTCTGCCGAAGGTATTGGTGAAGATCAGGGAGGAACCGTGTCGGGTCCTGCTAATGGCGCCGTATTGGCCAAGCAGGGCGTGGTTCACGGATCTGCTAGATCTGCTGGTGGAAAATCCAGTGCAGTTGCCCGAGATTCCGAACATAATCTCCCAGGCCAAGGGACGCTTCCTACACGAGCGTCCCGAAATGTTATTGACTGCGTGGTTGTTGTCAAACAACGTTCCACGTCGGAAGGCTTTTCTCGACAGGCTGCTGATTTCATCGCGGCTGCGAGGAGGTCAACCTTCAAGTCATATAACAACACGGTTAACGGATTTGCAGACTGGTGTAAGGAAAAGGGTATTGTTACCTTTCATTCCACTATTCAGCAAATAGCAGACTTTCTCTGTGAGCTGTTCTTTTCAGGACTAGCTCCTGTCACAATCGCTGGATACAAGTCAGCTTCGGCATCAGTTATCCCTTGTCTAGCCAACAGGGATAGTCCAGAGGTGGCCCAGTTGAGTGTGATGGTGAAGGGAATGAGCAATCTCCGACTGAGACAACTGGTAGTCATTCCAGCCTGGAGTCTATCTTTAGTGCTTAATGTACTGGCCAAGCACCCTTTCGAACCGTTGCGTTCGGCTAGTCTAAAGCGTTTGACTCTAAAGGCGGTCTTTCTATTGGCAGCTTCCTCAGCTAGAAGGCGCAGTGTGATCTATGCACTTTCAGCAGAGAGGGACCGATTTATTGTCTCCAGAGAGGGTCTGCATCTACTGCCAAGAGCAGAGTTTATGTCAAAGATTCGATCTTTGAGATATCCCGGCAAACCGATCGTTATACCGAAACTAAGTAGGTTGGATCGTGATGCCAGTGTCTGGTGCTCAGTCCGTGCTTTGACTAAGTACAAAACGGACAGACTCGTTATGGTCGAATGATAGACATCTGTGGATCTGCCATATGGAGCCATATGGCGCCGCATCCGTGGATTCTATCTCTCGTTGGGTAGTCGAATGCATTCAGACTACCCGTGAGATTACGACTGGGCACCAAGTGCAAGGCGCAAGGGCACTGTTAACATAATCATAAACCAGCAATATTTATTTAGTTGTATTTCACACAAACTTTTATGGATCCGACTTTTAGACTTAACCAAGCAACTTCCTGTTACATTTCTAACGTGATTGACAGCAGTTAACAGCTCGTTTTGCACGGTTTCTTTGCGTGGATATACAACAATATCACGAGGATGGATAGGTTTAGGCAGTCTAGTTTAGTAATTCTCTTGAGGAGACAGCTTAGTAAGTGGTCTAGAGGACAACAGAGAATTTCAGTTGGAATAGGATGAACAGAGAACCAGTTTCCGTGAGCGCTCACTCGGCATCAGTCATTCATCATCATCATCATCATTCAACTCTATCCTGCCTGTCTGTCGATTTCTTGACATGATTGTGGCTTGCTACACCCACGGACTTCGGCAAAAACTGTAAGTTTGACTAATTTTACATGGTAGCAGAGCGTGGTTTAGCCAAACTTAATCATGGCACAGAATTACAAGATACCGCCCAAGTTTGATGACAAAGTGATTTATGAAACGTGGAGGAATGAAATTAAAATGTGGACATTAGTTACTGATTTGGATCCTAAAAAACAAGCGCTGGCTGTCGCATTATCGTTGACTGGAAGAACGAGAGAGACTGCTTTAGAACTGAAGGCTGAAGATCTAAATAATGAAGATGGAATGGATATACTGTTAAATGCCTTGGACGTTGTCTATAAAAAAGATATTATTGATAGTGCTTACGAAGCATACACAAACTTTGAAAGTTTCAGAAAAATTGACACTATGATTATGAGTGATTACATTAATGAATTTGAACACAGATACACTAGAACTAAAAAACATGACATGTCATTACCTGATGCTGTATTAGCCTTTAAACTCTTAGACAATTCCAATCTCAACACAAAAGAGAGACAGTTAGCATTAACTGCATGTCCTGATATTAAGTATGATACTATGAGATCAGCATTAAAAAGAATTTTCAGCGAAGATCATTCATGTACAGCTGTTAATAGTAACACACCTTTTAAGATAAAGCAGGAGCCTGTTGAAACCATTTTCGCTACGGAAAGATCTACAACTGAATTTAGACCAAGAAATATGACCTATAGAAATAATAATAATACTAACTTGAAAGGTACAAATCCTTTGAATAAATTTGGACGACGAACCAGATGTGCAATTTGTGAATCAGTTTTTCATTGGGCTAAGGATTGTTATCTAAATGAAAGAAATAAAACTGAAAAGTCAGAATCTGTCAATATTACATTATTGACAAATGAGAAACACAAAGATGAAATTTTCATGATGGAAGCCTATGGTACAGCAGTAATAGACACCGCGTGTACAAGAACAGTTTGTGGAAAAAAATGGTTAGATGAGTACAGATATAGTTTACGTGAGTCGAGCGATAGTATGTTTACTAGAACTGAAAGTAATCAGCAATTTAAGTTTGGAGATGGTGTTGAGGTGAAGTCGATAGAAAACATTATGATCCCAGCTTTAATTGGTAACACAAGCTGTAATATTTCTACTGAAGTAGTTAACTGTGACATACCCCTTCTACTAAGTAAAGATTCTCTAAAGAAAGCAAACACTGTATTGAACTTAAGCAATGATAGCGCTACAATGTTTGGTGAGCCAGTAAGACTGAATTTCACTTCCAGTGGCCACTACTGTGTTAATTTAAAAGGGGATAATTCATCAGTTGAGGCAAATCAAATTGAAGAAGTTCTTACTACAGTAAACACAAAGAAATATGATAAATGTGAACTTGTCAAATTGCATAAACAATTCGGACATGCTACATCAGAAAAATTGATTATTCTACTAAAAACTGCAGGTGTAGGTTTGGATATCGATATCACCAATATGTTACAAGACATTGTAAAAGAGTGTGAGACTTGTATGAAGTTCAAACGTCCTTTACCTAAACCCGCAGTTAGTGTGCCATTAGCCACTAAATTTAACCATATGGTAGCTATGGACTTGCATGAGATACAGTCAAATGTGTGGTATTTACATATTATTGATTTATTCACACGTTATAGCGCTGCTGTTGTGATTTTTAGTAAACGGTCAGACATTATAGTCAAACAGTTTATTCAAATTTGGATTAGTGTACATGGGCCCCCCAAATTTGTTCTTACTGACAATGGTAGGGAGTTTGACAATAAAGAATTTCACGATATGGCTGAGAACTTTAATATAACAGTTAAGACTACACCAGCGTACAGCCCCTGGAGTAATGGGATTCTTGAGAGACACAATAGGACTCTGAGTGAAATTCTTTCGAAAGTAAAACATGACACTACACTGGATTGGCAAACAGCACTTGCATGGTCAGTGAATGCAAAAAATTGTTTGTGTAATGTGCATGGCTTTAGTGCACATCAATTAGTCTATGGTGAAAATCCCAATCTCCCATCAGTTTTGATAGATGATTTGCCTGCTTTAGAAGGTTCATCAGAAAGTAAATGCGTTACTGAACATTTAATTGGTCTTCATGAGGCTAGAAAAGCATATATTGAAGTTGAAACTTCTGATAGAATTAGAAGGGCATTACGGAAACAAACTAGAAATTATGACAACTATATTACAGGAGACATTGTCTATTATAAGCGAGATGATAGCAATGAGTGGAAAGGGCCAGGTGTTGTGATCGGTCAGGACGGAGTGGTTGTCTTTGTACGACATGGAGGTTCATACATTCGTGTTCACAAATGCCGTTTAACAAAACTTTCATGTGAATTGTCAGATTTAAATGAGCATATGGAGCTTTCTGTTGACTCGAGTATTGATGAACAGTCAGCTAATGATAATAAAAATAGTACTCATGAGGATGTTAATATAGATGACTTTGATGATGATCAAACTGTAGAACTCAATGAACAATCAGTAACTGTGCAGAATTCTGTAAGTTCTAATAGCGAACCTGACTTGTCTAGAATTTGTCTCAAGCCGAAGGTTGGACAATATTTGAATTTTACAGAAGAGAATGGTAATTCATGCGTTGTCAAGGTGCTTTCAAGAGCTGGGAAAGCAACCAGTGCCTTGAAAGACTGGTACAACATTGAATATATACAACCAGCCTCCAAAGAAGGTGTTAAAATTTCAGCGGACATTAGTCGACTTAAAGATGTACAATTTACAGATTTGAATAGTTCTGAAAGTAGTGATAGCTGTTTTTACATGGTTGAAGATGTGTGTTTTGACCAGGCAAAAATTGATGAACTTAACAAATGGATTGAATTTGATGTGTATGAGGAATTACCTGACACTGGTCAAAAATGTATTTCTACGAGATGGATTTGTACAGTGAAAGGAACGTCTACTGGTGATATTTGTAAAGCTCGTCTAGTGGCTAGAGGTTTTGAGGACACTGATAAGAACAATGTAGAAAAAGATTCCCCAACTTGTGCTAAGGAATCTCTTAGACTGGTTTTAGCTATAATTGCTCAATATAATTGGAAGCCCAAATCAATGGACATTAAGACTGCTTTTTTGCAAGGTCAAGAGTTATCAAGAGACATTTATTTGAAACCCCCTAAAGAGGCAAATGTTGTTGGTGTGGTTTGGCACCTTAAGAAATGTGTATATGGTTTAAGTGATGCCTCACTTTGCTGGTATAACAAGGTTAAGGAAGTAATGCTTGACAGTGGTTCACAAGTCTCAACAGTTGACCCTGCTGTGTTTTATTGGGTTGATAAAGATGGACTCAAAGGTTTATTAGCAAGTCATGTTGATGATTTCATCTGGTCTGGAAGTGATAATTTTGAGCAGAATTTTATTGAGCGGATTAGGAAAAAATTGAATGTAGGCCGTGAAGAGATAGACACTTTCAAATATGTTGGTCTTAATCTAACCTCAGATGAAAACAAAATTACACTGGATCAGCATCATTATATCAAGTCTCTTGAACCTATTGAATTAACCAAGCATCGAGCAATTGACAAAGAATCCTCATTGACTTTGTTGGAAAGTAATGCTATGCGATCAAAAATAGGTCAAATAATGTGGATAGCAAGTCAAACACGACCTGATGTGATGTTTGATGCCAGTTTGTTAGCGTCATCGTTTAATCAAGCCAAAGTTAAGGACTTAGTTGAAGTTAACAAGGTCATTAAGAAAATTAAATCTGAAAATGTTAATTTGAAATTTCAACACTTAGGAAAAAGTGATTCATTAAAGCTCTTAGTCTTCAGTGATGCTTCTTTGGGTAATCTTCCAGATGGAGGTAGCCAAGGAGGTTACTTAGTATTTCTCGTAGGCGATAATGGTAAATTTTCATTAGTATCATGGCAATCTAAAAAAGTTAGAAGAGTCGTACGAAGTACATTAGCTGCAGAAGCACTGGCCATGTCAGAGGCAGTTGATGAAGCTATATTCTTAGCGTTTCTGTACACTGAGATTACTCTGGGACATGCTTGTCCAACTTTGTTACCTTTGGAATGTATAACAGATAACCACTCTTTACACCAGACAGTGCATTCTAATAATCATGTGTCAGAAAAACGTTTACGAATAGAAATAAGTGGAATCAAACAGTTGATGAATTCAAAACAAATAAGCGCCTTGAAATGGAGTTCTTCTAAGACTCAGATTGCGGATTGTCTCACAAAGAAGGGATCATCTTCTCTAGTCCTTCTAGGCTTGCTAGAGAAAGGCACACTTCAATTATAATCAGTCAGTTTAAATTTGTATATATGTATAAAAAAGAATTTTAAGTCCTGTGATTCTAACAATAAAATAAAAGATAGGGAATTTGTTAACATAATCATAAACCAGCAATATTTATTTAGTTGTATTTCACACAAACTTTTATGGATCCGACTTTTAGACTTAACCAAGCAACTTCCTGTTACATTTCTAACGTGATTGACAGCAGTTAACAGCTCGTTTTGCACGGTTTCTTTGCGTGGATATACAACAATATCACGAGGATGGATAGGTTTAGGCAGTCTAGTTTAGTAATTCTCTTGAGGAGACAGCTTAGTAAGTGGTCTAGAGGACAACAGAGAATTTCAGTTGGAATAGGATGAACAGAGAACCAGTTTCCGTGAGCGCTCACTCGGCATCAGTCATTCATCATCATCATCATCATTCAACTCTATCCTGCCTGTCTGTCGATTTCTTGACATGATTGTGGCTTGCTACACCCACGGACTTCGGCAAAAACTGTAAGTTTGACTAATTTTACAGGCACGATGTTAGAGGATTAGCCGCCTCTTCCGCCCTTTACAATGGTGTTCCGTTTACGGACATCATGGCTGTCGCACAAGGGCACTGTGAGTCCTCTTTCACGGATCACTATATGAGGGATGTGTCAGACTTCGCCATTCCACTCGCTTTAGCTGTTTTGAGACGATAGCTATATGACCGCACTGCTCTTCTTCCTTTTTTGGCATTTGTAAGAGAGAATTAAGAAGCAGACATGGTCGAGCGAGAGGATATCAACCAGTTGTGTCACTGATGGCCGGAAAAGTGAATGGTTGGAGGCTCCAGGTCTGAATTCCAAATATCGTGAGGTAATTCACGATTGAGAGTGTTTTGTATTATGTCTATATATCATGATCATTCATTTTATATATTCATGCTCATTCCCAGGCTAATATATGCAGAGCAGTTAACCCTCTTGGCATATTTGTGTTTCTGGCGAGATACATGTTCGTGAGTTCTCTCCCTTTTCTTAGGAGAAAAAGGGGGGGGGCAGTGATGCGAATGTGATTCGGTTCCGATAACTTGACGGTCCTTTTAGGTCTCCGTTAGTCAAGTTGTTAAGTCTAAATCTTTCTCCAAGGGGCAAAAGTAGCATTTATGGCTTGCCCCTTCCCACCAGGTTACTGATCAAATCTGGTGTATATCAGAAGTAACAGAATGGTGAGTATTGATCGAAGGAGAATGCAGAAAATTTCAATTTCCCTTTCTCCGAGATCTAACAATACTCACCATTCTGTTACGGACCCAGCCTCCCAGCCCCACGGAGGCAGGCCATGGATTTCTCTTGTTTGGTGGCTATGCAAACAATATGAGCTCTATGGTAGATGGGTACTCGGCAGTTGGGAGCCGAGTACCCGGTTCCAAGGAGTCGGTAAAGCTTTCTAAGTCTATAGTCCTAGAGCCAGCTGTCAAGGCCAGCTGTATATCTGGCCTGACGTTGATTAGCCACTGACAAGCGTCAAACCAGTCTTCCTCCGTGGCCACCTGTGAATGCTCTACAAGACGAGGGCCTTTGTCATCCTCCTGAGCAATCACAGGTGTGTATGTGTATTTGAATAAGTACAAGAAAAGAACTCAGGTTTGGCGGACGGACCCATGTTCCCTATGGTTGTCATATACTGAACCCCATGGTAGGGCGTCAAGAGACACTATTTCCAGATGGATAGTGGAATGTATCCAATTCTGTCATAAGACAGCCACTGGAATCCAGGTAGATAGAGCCAAGGCTCATAGTGTCCGTGGTGTGGTAACTTCCACGGCATTATTTAATGGTGTTTCGATTGAAGACATTATGTCAGTAGCCCAGTGGCACTGTGAGTCAAGTTTTACCGACCATTACCTTCGTGACACTTCTAACCCACTCGCCATCTCAGTCCTCAGGAAATAAAATATTTATGCAGAGGTTTATGTTTGTAAATAGTTTGCCTCCTCTGCTATTTTCAAATATCACATTTGTTGGTAGGGTATTCCTACTATTAGCTGGTACACTTCTCTTCATCCGGTGGGGGAAGAGATGAGTGCCGCGTCCAAGACATCAAAGGTCAGTGGTTATGACCATTTTTTGATTTTCTGTCTTGGTGATGGTGTCATTTTATTTTTTAATATGGTGATGGTTGATGTCTCTTAATTGTGGTTTTTCAGAGAGTTTTTGAAATAGAAGCAATTCTTCTTTTTCCAATGTCTAGTAATACTTTCATTAAGTATTAGAGAACGTGCTAGTCATTTAGAGCAGCGTTTTTTCCTATACCTTCCTCAGAAAGAGGGGGGGGGGGGGGGGTGAGCGCATTTGTCTTTTGATCAATCTCTCTTCATCGGTCGATTATCCGATGCAAAATTCTATTCCTGGTTGTGGTTTCAGTCACAATTTCAGATGTTTTAAATCTCTTGAGAATTCAAAGAGCCTAGCCTCTTCGAGGGTGTGCGGGTTTTCAGGACCTTGCCTCCCTCCCACCAAAATTTACTTTCAAATTCTGGTTTTTATCAGGAGTGTTAGGGAGGTAAGTATGTTCTCATGATGTGAAATAAGTAAATTTATCAAATTTCTTTTTCACGAGTGAGATGACATACTTACCTCCCTAACAGGATCCCGGCCTCGCCACCCCACGGAGGCCTGGTCCTTTGGCTATTGAATAGTTGCTTCTATGTCAGCCAATATTTAGTAACGGAAGTACCGGTGTGCGCATGCGCAGAGGGTGGTGTTTGTCATGTGCATGACTGTGTACTTCCACCTGCCCATTAGGGGGCACCTAACTTTTTATAATTCTGAATATTATTGAATTTAGAGCCGATATACTAGTATATCAAGAGTGTTAGGGAGGTAAGTATGTCATCTCACTCGGGAAAAATAAATTTGATAAATTTACTTACTCGATAGCGGAGCCCTTCATTCAAGTGGTAAACCCTGGAAAAAATAATCTTCTCTTGGCTTGCAAAGGGCATTCAGGATATTTTGATTTTGTTGACCAGATTACAGGGTTAAATAGATATATGTGCGTCTATACATACTCTTTATACATATTTGGAAACACACAGTCTTGATATTGTCCAACAGTAAGAGAAAATTTGTTGTATATTTACATTTAATCCTTACACGGCAGGCCAGCCTCTTCAGTAGCCTTGGGGAACCTACATTTTTCCCAGACCAAGAGAGTAGCATCTTTGAGATTTTAACACTGGAATGACTGGCTCAGTAGTCGAGCCTTTCATTCCAGTGGTAAACCCTGAAAAATAATCTTATCTTGGCTTGCCAAAGGGCATTTAGGATATTTTGATTTTATTGACCAGATTAGGGTTAAAAAGATATATGTGCATCTATACATACTATTTATACACATTTGAAAACACAGTCTTGATATTGTCCAACAGTAAGAGAAAAACTGTTGTTGGAGTTTGATAGATCACAAGTAAAGCGAGGCGACATATATAGGTAGCGGTGAGCATTTATATAACCATATGACGAGTATTCAGATCATGGGTTAGACAAGCGTATAGGGATTGGGATCGTAATTACATTTATGGATATTCAGGCAACGATCATTTAAGTCATTGAAGCTAGAACAGCTTAACCCCTTCCTTGAGAAGTTCCAGAAAAAGTTGAATCTTTGTGATATCGAACGTATACTGTTGTCTTTTGAAATCAACCTGACTGGGAATCATTGCTTCTTTAAGACAGCAATGACTTCCAGACAAATTTAAACGTTGAAATTGAGATATATGGGGAGTTCATCGTTGAAAGTGTTGGGTATCGGTTTCAGGCATATAAACATTATTGTTACTCCCCGTACTTAGGTAATCGGGAGGACAGACAATTAGACATTTGGACTACTTTTAGCACATACAATTTAATAGTATGTACAGCACCACTCACCAAAGCAGACAGACAACAGATAACACATAGTGGTTTGTGTACTATATATTACCGTGTTGACGATTTGCCTGGTGTCACAATTTTGCCAACTGTTCTAGATGGGTTCAGGTGCTTTCATCATCTGTAAAATAATAATATGAAAGATTAGAATGTTATATACATATAATTTCACGGCAAGACAACCTATGCAGTGGCCCTGAAGAACTTCCATTTTTTTTTTCCAGCCCGAGAGAATGACATTTTTGAAATTTTAACAATGGAATGACTGGCTCGATAGGCTGAGCCCTTCATTCCAGTGGTAAACCATGAAAAATAGTCTGTTGGCCTACAAATGGGCATTCAGAATATTTAGTTTTTTCTTGAGCAGATTGGCCATTATATGGTCAAATAAATGTGCATCTGTGCATACTATTTATACACATTTGGAAATACATAGTCATGATATTATGTAACATTAAGAAAAAATTCTAAAAGCTGGAGTTTGGATAGATCATTTGGTGACATGATTGGTATTTTTCTACCAGATCTGAGTAGGCATGTCACTCTTCCATCGATTGTCCAAGCATTTTCAACAGATTGATGTCGTTGAACATCCTTAAGTAGTTGGAACCTTGCTGGTGTCAGGCTTTCTGTTAACGTGATTCCAGTGTTCTTTAGAAACTTTTTACGGGTGAAGATTTCATTTTTCTTGTTGTATGTAGTGAGCCTAAAGATAATTGGTCGGTGACGTGCGGTTGTAGCCTGTGTGAGACTTTTTCTTCTGAGTCCGTGGCTTCTGCAGATGTCTGTGCTGCTCAGTTTAACACCATGAGCGTGAAGCTTTTCATTGACTGTTTGTATAACAAGCTCATCGGTGCTCTCATTCGCTTTTTCTGGGACGCCATGTAGCAGCAGACATGTTCTGCGGGTGTACTGTTGATGGGCATCCAGCTCCAGGGCTAGATGCTCATTAGCCTGTCGTAGTGATTGGAGCGCCAATTTCATGTTATCAATGTCATCTTTTGTGGATTTGATATCCATGGTGATACCACTGTATACATCTTGCTTGATTTCTTCCATCACTCCTGCTGTCTTAAGAATTGACAGCAGTGCTTCGGGAGTTTTTGCAAGTCGATCAGCTATATTCGTGGCAATTGTTTCTATTAACTGTGACATGAAATGTTTGTCATTGAACAGTGTATTAAATAGAATATCTTTGACCTCAGTTTGCAATGTTGCTTCACTTTCACTATCTGAATCGTGTTCCAGTTCACTCACCGATTTAGCTTCCAGTTCAGTTACTGATTTTTTTTTTTGGACGACTTTTCTTGTCTTTCACATCTTTTGGAGCCATTTTGAATTTGGGTCAGTTGACACCAGTTTTCGTACTTATAATAAGTTCTTTAGATGACGATCTTTTGACTCACGATTTTAAAATGCACTTCTCGATTTGAAATTGATTAGTTTTACTAGTCCATCGTTGATTTTATACTTGTAACACTATATTATTGGTATAACATCGTTTTTCGCCAGCGACAGCGATTAGTAAACCATTTACATTGTTGCCAGATATGTGGTGATGGACCCCTAACATATATTAGACAAAGAGACATTACAACATTAAATTACTGTACATATTACAAATAACAACATTACAACACTTCACGTAACGCACACAAAAACATAATTAAGTTACTAGTAGAACTTAATTATAATAATAATAATAGATGTCGATTTTTTCACTTGCACCCGCAGTACATATGTATTATTTTAAAATTTTTAACATTTAGTTCTAGAAGATCTGCAGTTTAAAGTTGCTAGAAGTAATGGAGAGAGGGTTGGGGAGGGGGGGGGGTGGGGGTGGCCGTTCATCAAGCTTAAAGACAATAATCCAGTATGTGATGTATTATTATTATTATTATTATTATTATTATTATTATTATTATTGATACTAATATAGTGTATGATGAGCCATAATGTATGATGAGCCATGGTGGTAGTGATCTTCCTAAAATTAATGAGATTGGTAAATCCATCAGACTTCCACAGCCATACTCCCTCCTCGTGTGTTCTTCGAAAGTGGTCTACCTATGGGTGATTAACCCTTTCCCTGATGAGTATCCTATATCTCGCTCAAGTCCAGAGGCAACAATTTATGAAAACTGTTGAATATTTTGAAATTACTCCAACTGGAAGCTGACAGACGAACAATACAAACATTAAATTACATGTTTCGAAGGATCCAACTATTGCACATTACAAATATAAAATAGTTCTCATTCTCAATACCAGAACTAGGAAATAGGTTTATGTATTGTAATGAGCAACAATTAATTAAATGTAATGTAGATACTGCTGCTGGACCAAGTGGCTTGGGCATGAAATCATGCCAGTCCACATTTGGATAGCATAGTGGTAAGGATTGGGCGTGGTACCTGCACCAGCCTGTCGTTAATAGTTGTGTATATTTTTAATAAAAGTAGCCTAATGTAATCAAGGTTTTTCAAGTTTTAAGAGAAATGTCTATATATACTGGTAAAAAAAAGTTAGGGATCATGGATTATATTTTGAGTATATTCTGGTAAACGGCTCAGATCAAGTGAAAACAGCTTTTGTTTACTTCTTTTATTGGTCATTGAGACATGCACGGTGTCGTGTGTTGTCAATTTCACTTTTCACGTGCAAGCGTGCAGCACATGTGAAGGGTGGCTAAAATTGAGTGTTTTCAGAGATCACAGGTGTGACTGATTTTTTTATGAAGACATCTGATTGAGTCTGATTGAGGCCTTGGTTAACGTGTACATTGACCACGGTGGACCACCTTTACAAAATGCCGCAAAGAAGACATTTATGAGCTTGTGAGGCAAATCAAGCAGTTGGAATGATCCAAACTGCCCAAACACAGAGACAGGTGGCTGTTGCACTTGGTGTTTCGCAAAGTGTGATATCCAGGTTGTGGACACGGTTTCAAGCAACTGGAACTGTCAATGAGAGGCATAGAAGTGGAAGACCACGTACCACAACACGCCGCCAAGACCGGTATATCGTCACTTTAGCCAGGAGACATCGTTTTGATAGTGCACGTTCTCTCAACAGACAGTTCAATGCTGCTACAGATGTTCAGATAACACCCCAGACTTTGAGGAACCGACTTCACGGAGCCAATCTTAGAGCTCGCAGGCCAGCTGTGAGACCAAGGCTACTCCTACGTCATCGACAAGCTCGCCTGGAATGGGCTCGTAATCACATTAGATGGCAAAGACGTCACTGGTAGCCAGTTTTGTTCACTGATGAATCCAGATTCTGTTTAGATTTCCATGATGGTCGCAGACATGTGTGGAGAGAACCCAGACAACGGTATGCACAGTGTATGGTCGCTGAACATGACCGTTTCAGAGGGGGCTCAGTGATGGTTTGGGGTGGGATTTCTTTGACTGGTCACACTGAACTGGTTGCTATCAGGAATGGAGCTCTGAACGCCATCCGGTATAGGGATGAAATCCTTCATCCAGTTGTGAGATTGTTTGCTGGAGCTGTGGGTCCTGACTTTGTTCTCATGGATGACAACGCTCGGCCTCACCATGCTCGAGTTATCACACAGTACCTTGAGAGGGAGACCATAGAGAGAATGGAGTGGCCAGCAGTATCACCTGACTTGAACCCCATTGAGCATGTGTGGGACCAGCTTCAACAACAAATTTCACAACGCCAGGTGCCCCCAATGACTCTGTATGACCTGGAAACTGCTCTCAGGCAGGAATGGGACAACCTTCCAGAACAGAACATCGTGCGCCTCATCAACAGCATGCAGCGGCATTGTCAAGCAGTCGTGGCTGCACATGGAGGTCACACTCGTTACTAAAGTGCATATGGACTGATTTGGAGTGACACACGTTTATACGCTTGTTGACTTGCAATCATGAATTCTCATTGTTTCATGGATGCCTTTCATTAACACCTATGTGATGCATTGCTGACAAATCAATTTCAAAACTGTCATTAAATATGGATTCAGCAGAGGCTGTTAGTTATCATTTCGAATCTGTATATGTCTGTTATATCGAATGTTTCTAACAATACTGAAAAAACTTTGTGATCCCTAACTTTTTTTGTCCAGTATATATAATCTACATACTGTAGTCACATGTTTTTTGTTAAATTAAAGGTGAGATTTGAATGTATAATTGTATATATGTATATAGATAGGGAAACAGTTACAGGAATGCAAACATAAAACATTCCGGAAGCTGAACTACTGAATGATATTTTAAAATAAATTTTACAAATATCAGACACAAACCGGGAGCAGAACATAAAGGCATGTATGCCTGCATTCTGACGTCTGCTTAACTTAACTAAGGTTTAAATTTCTAGTTGACAATGTCATCAAGTGGAAACCTTAGCAGAACATAAAGGGGTTATATTCTTATTCTTAACCCTCACAAAAAGTGGTAACATGTTTATTTCTGTTATTTAATTTGACAGCTTTCTTCGTATGGCGAAAAAAGCATCATAGTATTGCCTTACTTGTTAAAATGGTGTAGGCATTGAAAACATTATTTAGATAATTTTATTTAAAGTGTTTTAACTAGATTTCGTGGCAAGCCGAACGCCCATAGTAAACCTGTGGGAGGGGTTAGAATCATGATATAGCCCATAAAGGCAGTATCTGCCTGCGTTCTGAAATCGAGCTAAACTAAACTAATACAGTCGATAACAGCCGTGGTTATATGTATAAAGATAATATATTATAAAAAATTGTACATGTCAATGGTCCACGGCATCATAGGCCTTGCCTTTGGTTGATGCCTGCTTTGAAATGTTAAATTATTTAACTATATGCAGGTTTTGACGAGGAAGGAACTATAGTATCATCTAGCAAGGACAAAGCTGAAGTTCAAACAATTTCTTCAGCAGTGTGTTCATAATTGGTTACTAATACAATACCTAACTGGAAACATATTAGATAAAATTTAGTTCAGTGTAGAAGATGTGGCAAAGACACTGATGAAGCTTAACACCTCAAAGTCACCAGGGCCCGATGATGGAATACACTCAAGATTGCTGGCAGAACTGGCACATGAACTAAGTACTCCCCTGTGGATAATTTGCAGTACAAGTCACTGGACAAAGGCATTCGAAGGGTGTAAATTTGTGGCGAATTGGTGAACGCGTTCGCGTGGAGGTTACACAAACATGATTTTAGGAGACCTATATCCGCTCTCCATAAAATACCTATTTTCATTCGCCATAAAAAATTCAGGACAGTAGGCTCTCGGCACTAAGTACATTTAGTATATTAATTGTTTTCATATGATAGACATAATAGTTACATGAAATAATTGATTCGTGTCGTTAAAAATGGCGAACAGCTTTTTGTTGTGCAGGACTTGCGGGTTATTGTGAGTCCCGCAAGTCCGCCACAATAAAGTGCGTAACCAGCTCTAAGGAATTTAGTAGATAGATTGACCCTTCTTAAGTTGTACGCTTTAAACTAACAATTTACTGGAAATAAGAGTTACTACGCACCGGTTTTCCTGACATATAGACCTGTTTTCTCGGTCGCTCCAAAGTAATGAACATCTTAACTATCGGGTGGTATTACTCTCGGAACCTTCCAGTAATAATATATGGGTCATATAACCCATCAAAGTGACCACTAAGATATTGCTTTACTGCGTTTAAAAGCGGCACAGTGACTAGATTTTTTGTTCCGCCATTATCCATTGATTGTGAGAGTCGCACAGAGATTGGCTGAAATAACTCATGTGATTAATAAGCTATGAATTGACAACGAGTCACGTAATCAAAATTTTACCACAATAGTAATTTTTCATTTATGCCTAATGACATCGGATGGCCTGCGAGCCAATCATAAAATACGACTGCACATTATTGAGTATTATTAACTACGATTGTGCGGTCGCGCGAGACATTTCTCATTACTGGTGAATTATCAGACCCCCTCTAGGCTGATTCGTGACATAATTTTTATTGTTGAAATTGGTAACTGGGATCGCGACGTTCTGTAAGAATGGAATGTTTACGTTTTTGGAAGCGTCTATTTATGAGAATCCAGTTGGATTCCCGTATTTTTCAATTTCGGGAATATTACGAGAATCTCGTCGAATTTCGAGCCCTCAATTATTGTGTGTCATGGACAAATACACACTGACACAGTATGATCTATGAATGTAACAGTTTAATTTAGCAGAAAAATTCTTAAACAGCTGTCTACAAACCAACTGAAACTCAAGGAGAATATACTGTTAGACTCACTCAACAATGCATGTCTTCCTATGTTATATCGGGATCCAATCGCGTATATAAAATAATACATCGGGAACATGCAAGCTGACGGTTGCCCGTACTTGCATGCAACGGTTTATAATTGAACAGTCCGTTGTTGATGCATAACGTGTAGCGAGACTAGTTCCTGGCCTATGTAGTAATGCTAGCGGAAATACAACGGAAGTTTGTCTCTGACACATGCGCGCTGTCGCTTATTTGTAGAATTTGACAGACAGATGTTATCGATCTTTTAGATGGTTGAAAATGCAAAATTCTGTTGTAAATAGCACATCAAAAAGTTGTTGAAACTTTTCTGTTTTCCACGATCAGAGATAACTACCGTTCTGGGCTTTGTCAGTTACGCGACCATTTTTTCGTTCACAGTAATTTTACTTCACGTAACCGACACACGAACGAAACGATCGTTCACGCCAAATTTTGAGGGCTGACAAGCTTGGAAAGAGGACAATATCATCCCTATCTTCACGAATGGGAAGACGAGTAGTCCAGGAAATTACTGGCCAGTTAGGCTGACAAGCATTGTGTGTTAGATATACACACTAAGGTACTAAGAGAAGCCTCAAAAGAAATTGCTGACCCTATAGCCAAGATTATGATCAAATCAATTAGATCTGGAAAAGTGCCTATGGACTGGAGACTAGCCAACATCACACCAATCTTTAAAAGATGGGGAAAGGACCAGCCAAGTAACTATGGGCCGATCAGTCTCACCTCATGTATAGAGAAAGTCTTAGGAACATTACTCAAAAATCAAATCGTTGCCTACTTAGAGAACAAGTACTTAATAAACCAATCACAACATGGGATTAGGAAAAGTTACGACCCAATTAGACAATGGACACCCAGTTGACATAATATACATGTACAAGTTTAGACTTCGCAAAGGCGTTTGACAAAGTCCCGCATCAGAGGCTGTGCAAGAAAATTAAATCTCAAGGGATAGACAGGGAGATAGTCTGATGGATTACAAATTGGTTATCAGATAGGAAACAGTGTGTCATAATAAACCGACACAAATCTAATTGGACAAGCATAAAGAGTGGAGTGCCCCGAGGGATTGGTCCTTGAGCCAATTTTATTTCTGATCTATATAAACGACATAGACGAAATCGTTACAAGTCAATTGGTAAATTTGCTGACAATACATGTACTAAATTAGGTACGGAAATTCTGAACAAAGCAAGTACACTTAAACTGCTAGCAGATCTTTAGCTGGTCTCAAGAGAGATAACTTTAGAGAATATGACCAGATATCGCCGAAACAAAGAGTCTGTGCCAACTTCACATACCCTGACATCAAAGGATGCCAGGGAAGTTCTATACCAAACAAAGTAGAACCATGTCAAAAGAAAACTAAATTTTGCTGTAAAATGGACAAAGGGAAAACTTTCCGGAGCATACATACATGTCTAACATATAGATGTCATGTGAAAACGTACTGCTCAACAATGAATGTAGTATATCTCGTCACCTGTGCTATTTACAACAAACAATACGTTAGGGTTGCACGATTATTCACTTCATAATCGCGATCATTTAAGAAAAATAATCGCGATCATACGATTAATCATGAACTATATTAACTACATCAATGCTGCTTAGAGGACGTTATTATGCTACTGCAGATTGTAAGATTATGGGTTAGGCACATGGGTATACAGACATGGACAGAATACGCCAGTTGCTGATTACAAACAAAGGAATGTAGCAAGATCTTTCTAGACGGAAAACGGAAGGTAACGTATTTTGTTTAATTGTAGCCTATGCTTTAATAGAAGTCCACCCCCTAACTTTGACATATGAGCTCCAATGATTTCTTAGCAGTTTCAAAACGGCAAAACTCTGTATTAGAAGTCGACCCCCTAACTTTGACATATGAGCTCCAATGATTTCTTAGCAGTTTCAAAACGGCAAAACTCTGTATTAGAAGCCGACCCCCTAACTCGGCAGATAATTTGTAAGAATAGCGTGTATAATAACAATCGTGTCGCGGGGTGTGTCTACTTAAGACAGATCTCTGCCCTGATACATTTCCGGCCCCTCTAGAAGTCAATACAGGCCTCGGATTTGTAAATCTCGACCACCTATTAGATTAATACTAATAGTAGGCCACGTATGTTCAAGATATAATAAAGTTTATTCCACACTTTTGTAGTTAAAATGCGCTTAAAACAGTCTTGGCGTGATTAAATAGCTTCCTTATAAATATATTGTAAGACCAAATTTATGTACCAAACAAGTACGGGAGAAAATGTGCATCAATTTTGTAATGCCGATCAACATTTAAATGATCCAAATTGAATTATTACGAATGACAATATAGCCGGCTTCTTAAGTTGGCGAGCCAGTGGATCTTTTGCCATGGGAGGCGGCGTGTTCTCGTGAGATATTATACGCTAACTGGAGTTTATCAAACGGGTATCCGTTATTCAGATCAGTATAATACGCAGTTCCTATCGCGCAATGATGATATATAGAAATTCCCGAGTTCCGAGTCCCCGATTCCAGAATATTTATATCCGAGTACTCGCTCTAAAATAAACTTCAATTGGAGGCGAATCACGTGATTTGTATTTTATTCGTGACGCCATTTTATATCAAATTGTGGATTCATTTTGATGTAATAAACGACCTTTATTAAAGGATACGCACTATTTAGGCGCTCAAATCAAATAATTTCACTTCACCGGGGATGTTTTGAGGTATACATTAAACATAGGCGTAGGCGGTGAGAATTTTTACGTGAGAAAATGCGTTGAATTTCCGTGATATCAGTTCTAGAACTTTTTGGGAAGACCGTTAGCGCATAACTATTCAGAGAATGGGGAATGCGGGATAAGCGTGTGTGATTACAACAACAATGACAAATAGCGACCAAGTGAACAATCTTTATTCATCTAAAACTAATCAATACAAACAAATCAGTTATTTATTTATTTAGTTTATTTAATCATTCACACATTTGGCTGATAGCCGGATGTTTATTTCCATGCTTGGTAACGCGAGCAGAGTTTCACAAGCGTAAAAGTGTCTTGACAAAAATTTCAACATGGCGATTATACGATTATTTCATTTTATAATCGTCCACGATCATTTTGAATTATATAATCGCGATTAATCGAATAATCGAAAAATCGTGCAACCCTACAATACGTAGGAAAAACTAAGAGAGAATTCCAGATTCGCATCAAAGAACATTTAAGAGATGTCAACAAAGACATACCAGTCACACTACACTTCAACCTGCCAGGACATGACACAAGCAGTATCGGATACAGAGTCATAGAAGTCCTATGTCACGATCCTGAAAGCACTGAAGCCACAGCTTCATGGAAGGACTGCGAATCTTACTGGATCGACCAACTCCATACAATGGATCCTGTTGTTATTAATCACGCAGATTGGTAACCCCCACACCCTGTGGGTGAGACACCATATACAATCAGCAAGTTTGTTGTTATCAATATTTAATGTCTTCTTCTTCTTCTTCTTTTCGATCGCTGGTATCACACTTGGAGAGCCGTTCTCAAGATGAAATCTGTGGTTTTCTGCAGTTCTTCCACAGACCCATACAGCTTTTCAAGAAAGGAGGTTGACAAAGGCCAGATCTCTTCTCTCAGCAACTGATACATACTGCAACATTGAAGTATGTGCTCTGTGGTCTGTTCTGCTTCTCCACAAGGACAAGCGGGCGATGTCGTAAGGTGGAACCGCCTGTCAGTAGCTGAGGGTGGGCTCCTTCGAGGCATGGAGCCCGGCGCTGCACCTGCCTGGCAGATCCTCACAGGGCGAGCACCATTTCGTTTGATTCGATCTCCAAGTGTCATTCATTTGCGTTGTGCATAATGCTCTGGTTAGCCCCTCCAAATGTCTGGATTGACACCCAGTGGGTTACACCCCTGCACCACGTTGAGGCCGAGCATATAGTCTTAAACAGGGGAATATGTAACGTAATGGTAAGTATTGTTAGATCTCGAAGAAAGGGAAATTGAAATTTCCTTCGATACACTTCATTCTGAAGTTGCAGAAATGTTAAAATTGTAATTGCTATTTAAAGGTGCATATTCACAGCAGAATGTTTCAAAGGAATTTTTTTTAATTACGTACTTTTAGAGGCTTAATTTGTGTGCCTAGAATTAATGAAACAAAATAAATCTTAGCATATGATGATTTCATTACAATAACATTTTTTAAGTTGTCAAATTGAATTAGAGACACGAATCCCTAATTCAAATTCACAACCAAATCTACGAAATTTATTTACATAGAGTGAAATCATCATATGTTAAATGAAATGTGTTGTCTTCTCAATCAGTTAATCACCAATTAGACACTTTGCTATCCTTCCATTGTGAGACAAAATCACACCTGTATATGAGCTGAGTGTGAGAGACAGCCTAGCTCACAGCATTGATTTACATAGAAATCTAAGCCTAACCAAATAAACAATGGTTTAGTCTATACATGTACATGTACAAGCAGTTGGTAATCTTAGATCTCTATTTTAAATCAATATTCTGCTGGCTGAGAATTCAAGGTGGCATAATGGATTTGTATTGTGTCACATTAAATTTACAGCATGCTAAGACATTGTATATCAGTTTAAGTAAACCATTCATGACATTAAAGTTTCTTAATATTTTGAAACTATTTTGCTAGAAGTTGTTGCAGCCTCTACTGAAAATCGTTTCTGATAAGTCCACCAACATTGTTTGTGCAATAAATAGGTGTTGTATCTGGTTTATTGAGTTGAACAGGTTATAGATATGCTATGATGTGCCTATATTGCCTATTTGATCTCATATGTCAACCTGTATTAGATATATTAGCACCTTTTATTAATATATCTAAGATATTTAGTTTAACATTTACCAGTTCTGATGAGTATTGGAGTATTACCCGGTATTTACTGGTATTTCTGGCAGCTGGGAATTGCTGCCAACCCTGACTAAAAATAGCGTTGTGAAGGCAGCATTTAGTCTTAAGAATCGATGGTACATGTGGTGGTAGGCAATGAACATGTCGAATTGTTCTCTCTTCGGCGTAATGTCACTATTTCCTGTAACCATATAAAATGAACGCCTGAACACGCAAGCCAACCAAAAGTGGCTTCTGCAGTGCTCTTGTGAAATGTCAGTTTGCAGTCCAAGTGGAGAGTATTTTAGAAAATTTATCACTGGAATGACTGGCTCGATAACTTAGCCAGTCATTCCTGTGGTAAATTTTCAGAAGTCTTCACCTGATCTGCAAATCACCATTTTGTATAAAAATTTTGAAATTTTCTTTGAACAAATTTGAGGTTTAATTAAATAAATGTTAAATAATCTATTTTGTGTGTTTCAGCCAATGTGCCTGTAGCAGGAATGGTGTCGTTGTCGATCTGTTTTTCAAGCCATCATGTTCCTGTCTCGTCATTCTTCCATTCTGTGTCTATTTCTGGTTTGTGTGAATTGGAGAACGTGTTTTGCAAACGGCGTTGACCCGGAACTGATAAGCAGAAACGATAACAATGAAGCTGAGATGAATCTATTTGAGAATGAGGAAGTTGAGTACAAACACGGAGAACCGCTTTTAATCTGGTCAATAAAGTTACCGCATCATAACGATTATTCTGATAAAACTACCGCCGATTTACTTGCGGATAAAATAGCTCAAGAACTAGAGTTGGTGAATTTAGGACAGATTGGTGAATTACGCGGTCATTATACGCTCGTGTACATCCCTGGGGAACTTGTTTCAAAGGTTGAAGAAATAAAGCACACTTTGTCTGTATCACACGTTCATAAACTCCATAAACGGCACGTGCCGCAGAGTTCTCGTGAAGTCGTGAGGTTGATGGTGGAGGAGAGGTTAGCGGGTCACTCGGGCGTGGAATGGTTCCAGCAGGAGGTCGTGAGGTTACGACATAAGCGCACCGCCTTGTCGTTCCACGATCCGCAATACAGTAACGAGTGGCATATCGTAAGTATCTTTGCAGATATGTCTATACGCCAATGAATGAATTCTGTTTTAGCTATGCCCCACCCGTCTTTAAATAAGCACCGTCCATGCTTTTCCCATGATGGGATTGATTTTATATACTTTGAATCCTGAATTCTCAGAATCCCAATTTCATTGTAACTATACAGCTACATGTACTCTGTTGAATATTTCGAAACTAATATAACCGATGGCTGTTGTTGGGGGTTTGGGTGTGGGGCGGATGGTTCCAAGTTGCATTTTGTGGGTATGTACCCTGAAAAAGACCCTTATGAGAATCCCTGCATACTAGCTTTCTGCTGCTCATACTACAGTTGATGATGACTTCTTTATTAACCTTCGAATTTGTTCAAGAAAATTTCCAATTTCTCATAGTAAATGTTCATTTGCAGACCAAGAGAACAAGAGAAGACTATTTTTGAAAATTTACAAATGGAATAACTGGCTCGGTTATCGCGCCAGTCATTCCAGTAGTAAATTTTCAAAAATAGCCTTCCCTTGGTCTGCAAATGGACATTTCTCAAGACCACTGCAGAAGCTGTTTTTGTCTGATATGAGTGTTAAAGGGTTCAGATATATAATGATAGTTGGGTGTATATTTCTTTCAGGTAAATCATAAAGTAGGTGGTAGTGATATCAATGTGACAGGTGTCTGGGAGAGAAATGTCACGGGCGTCGGCGCTGTTGTCTGTGTTGTAGATGACGGTTCGTACATATAACATTAACATGTCTTGCAGAATTATTCATTTAAAGTGTGAATTCTTAATCTTTTAATTGTCATACTGGCCTCTGTTAGGTTCTTTGGAATGTACATTTACATGCCAAGGGAATACAATGTTTGAAAATTTACCACTGGAATGACTGGCTCGATAACCGAGCCAGTCATTCCAGTGATAAATTTTCAAAAATTGTATTCTCTGGCCTGTAAATAGACATTCAATATGAAAATATTACAAATTTTGAACCAAATTTGACCATTAAAGGGTTAATCTGAAATTTAATAACGTCGTCCAGAATGTCTTACAAATGGTTTCTGGATGCGTTCACTCAAGATTTCAGAGGCTGTACCGTGATCCGTTAACCATTTAATAGTCAAGCCGGCCAAAAATGGCTTCTGTTATGGTCTTATTGAATGTACATTTGCAGCCCAAGAGAAGACTGTTCTTGAAAATTTACCACTGGAATGACTGGCTCGATAACCGAGCCAGTCATTCAGTGATAAATTTTAAAATTTTTTGTTTTTTCATGTCTTTGGCCTGTAAATGGACATTCAATAAGATTATTTTAAAATTTTCTTGGACAAATTTGACTACAGGCATCTTTATGAACATACAAGTGCAGGCCAAGATAAGATTGTTAAAATTTAAATTTTGCCACAGGAATGACTCATTCCAGTGGTAAATTTTCAACAATAGTCTTTTCTTTGACGGCAAATTGGCATGAATTCAATGAACAAAAATGTAGACTTTCTTGTCCAATAAGTTATTAATGTCTGATTCGGTCACCAGGCAACTTCCAATAATTCATAGCGCTACGATTATGTGATTTAATTGAAAATCTCAATTATTTTTTCAATGATGAAATTCTATGATTAAATATCAAATAATCGAGTGCATAATTTCTACTGAGTAACATTTTTCAAAACATACTTTTAATTACTATTTAAAATGCAAATAGACATTTTGCTCGGTGAATGTACATTTGTATCTCCAGTTGCAGGACAACAGATTATTCTTGAACATGTGTTACTGCAATAATTGCCTCCAGCATCAAACCAGTCAGTCCAGTGATACATTTTCAAAAAATAATCTTATCTTGGCCTGCAAATGGACATTTCTAAACACCATTGTAGCCTTCGTCATTGGTATGTTTTTGATGTTATGTCTGAGTAATTTGTATCCAGGCTGATTAATCTACTAATCGCAATTATTCATAAGTGACCAATCGTAATCACTCAAAACAATAATCGCGCAAGCCTAAAGCTTACTACTGCTGCACATTAACCGGAACCTGTATCATTGGTACAGGTTCGGGTTACCATTAAGCAGTAGTAAGTGCAATGAATTGTGGGAACGGTACGGCTGGAGAGCAAATATGATGAAATAGCGTGCTTGTTTTCTTGCAGGAGTTGAGTGGCAGAATAAAGACTTGACTGAGAACTTTAGCTGGGATGGAAGCTGGGATCTCAACGATGAAGATTCAGACCCAACTCCTCAAGGACCAGGTAGAAATACACAGCAGGAAAACGCTAAAGGGCTGGACAGGCGGGCGATCATTTAGCTTTTCCTATTGTGTTCATTTAGAAAGTCACGTGATTCAGATCGGTGTTGTATAATCACCAGTAAATTCAGCTAGTGTGTCCACTTGCCCACAGAGAATGTTTTCAGCAGCTTTGAGCTTTGAGTTGAGATCATTTTGTATATGTTAACAGTTTAACTCTTTAACTCTCATATCAGCTAAAAACAGCTTCAGCGGTGGTCTTGAGAAATATCTATTTGCAGATCAAATGAAGACTATTTTTTTTATTTTCCCACTGGAATGACTGGTTCGATAATTGAGCCAGTCATTCCAATGGTAAATTTTCAAAAATAGTCTCCTTTTGGTCTGCAAATGGACATTTTCTCTGAGAAAATTGAAATTTTCTTGAATAAATTCAAGGGTTAAACCCTGAAGTGACAGCCTCCCAATTTCAATGAAGCTTTACTGGCTAAGAGAATACAATGTTTTGAAAAATAACCACAGGAATGACTGGCTCGGTTATCGAGCCAGTCATTCCAGTGGTAAATTTCCAAAGATTTTGTTTTCTTGGCCTGTAAATGGACATTTAACAAGACCATGACAGAGGCCGGTTTTGGCCAGCATCACCATTAATGGGTTAAACTTGTGCTTGATAGATTTCAAAATAATCTTTATTTTAGTTTATTTTTCGACACAAATTTGGCGATACGGTGCACATGTACAATAGTAATAGAGGATTCCAGTTTTATTATGCCCCGTCCCACTCTAAGCTCCACCCACACAGTTAATAATGGACCTTCGAGTTTATCCATCAATTATATGATGTCATAATCAACAACGTGACATGTAGGATGATGTCATAATCAATTACGTCTTCAGCAACAGCACCCGGTCAAATTAGTATCAAAATATTCAACAAGTTACCTGCATGGTCAAGTTGCTTAAATTCGTGAGTACTGAAATTTGTGAATTTGTTTTTATCGCTCTCGTTCTATGATGTAACGTTGCATGGAACGCATCTACACAGTAGCCACGTTTTGATTGACAGTTCTGAAGCTTTTGACAGTTTTGAGCAAAATACGGTCAAAACAAGAAACTTCATACAATTACTGATGGTAGTGATAACCATTGGAAGCTTCCTTAATGCACTTTCTTAGATTACTTACTTGCGCTTATTTAGCACCTAAAATGAGCAATTTTTACAATCCAAAGTTACCACCTGCTTTGGTTACATTTTTTCGCCGCGTCGGATTAGCCTGACTGACGGGAGGGCGTCTAAATTTTATTGGAGAGGCTCTAGAGGAAGGGTTGGGTGCTTATTAATCATTTACCAAATTTAACGATAGAAATTTTTTTTATTCTTTCCTTTATGCCTGCTGAACATGTTTTAAAGACCCTAGTGTTAGCTCATTTCTTCAGCTCATTAATATTTGTGAATTTCATGTAACATCACTACCTAACGAAAGCGGCATCCATTTGGGTTTTTTTCATCTCTTCAAATGTATCAACTGCTTTTATAGTTTATACATTCATTTGTAAGACAAATTTTTCGTTTAAAACGGGCAAAATTAGCAGTTGAAACATTCAACAAACTAATACAGTGATATTTAAGGATTTACAAGCATCTACCAGACAGCTGAAGATGCATAATCACCAATTCACGAAATTCAGTACCGCTATTTCACACATAACCTGGCGAGGTAGGTCAGTTCAAATGCTTGAGATTTGTTTAAATTTTGTACTGAAATTTTTTCGTTTGTATTCGGAAGTGTTATTTCACATTGTGTTAAATTCTTGCGCAGATCTGTTTAAGAGTTTTCTTTCACAAGTGCATTACTTGCTTAGATTCACGAACCTCGGTACCCATAGTATACAGTTTTCTGGAAATTGGGATTCAGAGA
The DNA here is from genome assembly GCA_034401795.1 of Chaetoderma sp. LZ-2023a. Lineage (NCBI taxonomy): Eukaryota > Metazoa > Mollusca > Caudofoveata > Chaetodermatida > Chaetodermatidae > Chaetoderma > Chaetoderma sp. LZ-2023a. The sequence continues at coordinate 9,042,067 of CM067361.1, read as the reverse complement.
GTGCATTGATCGATTGATCCCAACACGGGCGAAGCATAGGAGGTGCGGGGCATAGCTAGAGATAGGTGGGGTTTAGCTAGAGATAGGTGGAGCTTAGCTAGAGATAGGCGGGGCATAGCTAGAGATGGACGGGGCAAAAATCAGAGTGTAATCCTCCATTAAGGCCATAGTAACTGATATAAAGCATTTTCAATATGGGTTCAGCCACCATCTACATGTAGATTAAACTCTATTTGCTCACCAAGAGAATATTTTGGAAATTTTCAATCCCGTCACTCCAATGTGAAATTTTCTAAAATACTGTGGAGCTTGTTGTTCTTAAAATATGTTACTAATCAATGGGTCTGTCCACATCTCAATGCACAGTTCGTGATATGGTATGCATATTGCCATGGTTGATATTGAGATATGTATTGCTCATTGCTTACCATCCCTAATAATTAGCCTGGATCTCCATCTATTTGACTAGTAGGTCATTATATAGGCTTGTACGATTACGTGATAAAATCATTATCATTCTTATACCCCGCTATTATGTAATACCGCCGTGTGGGCGGTCGGGCGGGCGTGCGGGCGGCAGAGTGGTTTCCGGATGATAACTCCGTTACCGTTTGTCGGATCGCATTGAAACTTCATAGGGTGGTTGGACTTGGTCTTGGGAAGAAACCTATCGAAATTGACGACGATCCGAAGTCCAAGATAGCCGCCAGCCACCGGTGGCCATCTTGAAAATTGGTTTCCAGACGATAACTCCGTCACCATTTGGCGGATCGCATTGAAACTTCATAGGGTGGTTGGACTAGAGCTTGGGAAGAAACCTATCGAAATCGACAATGATCAAAATCCAAGATGGCCACCAGTGGCCATCTTGAAAATTGGTTTCTGGATGATAACTCTGTTACCGTTTGTTGGATCGCATTGAAACTTCATGGGGTGATTGGACTATGTCTGGGGAAGAAACTTATCGAAATCGACGATGATCCGAAATCCAAGATGGCCACCAGCCATCGGCGTCCATCTTGAAAATTGGTTTCCGGATGATGACTTCGTTACCGTTTATCGGATCGCTTTGAAACTTCATGGAGTGGTTAGACTAGGTCTGGGGAAGAAACCTATCAAAATCGACAATGATCCGAAATCTAAGATATCTGACAGCCACCGGTGGCCATCGTGAAGATTCGTTTCCAGATGATAACTCCGTTATCATTTATCGGATCGCTTTTAAGCTTCATCGGGTGCTTCGACTACCTCTGGTGAAGAAACCTATCTAGATTGACAATGATCCGAAATCCAAGATGGCCTCCAGCCACCGGTGGCCATCTTGAAAATTGGTTTCCGGATGATAACTCTGTTACCATTTATCGGATCACTTTGAAACTTCATAGAGTGGTTGGACTAGGTCTGAGGAAGAAACTTATCGAAATCGACACTGATCCAAAATCCAAGATGGCCGCTAGCCATGGGCTGCCATCTTGAAAGTTGGTTTCTGGATGATACACGTGTCTCTGTTACCATTTATCGAATCACTTCCTAGGGTCGTTGGAATATGTCTGGTGAAGAAACCTATCGAAATTTACGATAATCCGAAATCTAATATGGCCACCAGTCGGCGGCAGCCATCTTGAAAATTGGTTTCTGGACGATACCTCCTTGACCGTTTAGCGGATCGCTTTGACACTTAATAAGGATTACTGGTTTGAGGAAGAAATAAATATTTTCTGATAGCTGTCATTTATTAGTTTGTCATCATGGCGAGGTATTATGCGCCGTTTGCGGAGCTCTTGTTTAAGTTATGAATTTATGTGATTAAAAATTAAATAATCGAATAATCGTGAATAATTTGTTCTTCATAAAATATTGCCCATTTGCAGGCTATTTAGAACACTATTTTTGAAATTGCGAAGCATCGAGCCAGGCATTCCTGTGATACATTTTCAAAAATAGTCTTCTATTGGCCTGCAAATGGACATTTCTTAACTTTATTACAGGTTTCAGCATTAACCCTTTACCACACTAATGTCAATATTCAATCTTTTACTGTGTCAATAGCAAAGAAACTACATTTTTCAACAACTTGTCTTTGACGGCACCATCTTCCACCAAACTTGTTGAAAAATTTTCAACAGTTCATCTTTTAATTTTATTTAAAAATTTAAAATTCTAAACACTAGAGTGGTAAGGGTTAATATGCCTTTGTTGTTGTGTCTGGGTAATTTGCAACCAGACTGATTAATCGAGTAATTACGATTATTCTTAAATAATTGATCGTGATCACTCGAAGTAATAATCACACACGCCTAGTTCAATATGCAGTTGTTCTCTGTTGTCAGCGTCCAATCACCATGGTACGCGATGTGCTGGTGAAATCGCTGCTGTTCCTAATGATGTGTGCGCGGTTGGTGTAGCTTATGGCGCCAAGGTTTCTGGGATACGCGTTCTAGATGGACCACTCTCGGATGCACTGGAAGCCGCAGCGTTTAATAAGAAGTTACACGTAAATGATGTGTACAGCTGTAGGTAAGACACTTCAATGACAAATCCCTGAAAAAGTAAATGGATCTTCCCAGTTTCTCCATCCATCATATGATGTCATAATCAACTACGAGGCATGTAGGATGACATCATAATCAATGACATCATGAATGATGTAGCGAAGTATATCACAAACGCATAATTAGAGACGGACTAAGCGTTGTTGTACAAATTGTATGTCTCTACTATTTAATAAACATTCTGTCGAATATTTTGAAACTAAGTTGACTGTGTGCTGTTTCTACTTCGAATAATACTTACCAGATGTACTATTATGATATGATAATGTCTATTATCCAGTCTAGCTCAAAATAAACAATTAAAACTCCGCACTCTCCTGGTCTTGCCCATACTGTGTCCGGGATTACCATAGCCGCAGGTACTGAGTCAAATCCCAATCACAGTCAGATTCGTCTATTTTGCGCTTTTTCAAAGTCGCGTTTTTTAGAGTGCTCAAATTTTGGTAATTTAAGCAGCTAATCGGTTGGGTTATTCAATTCTATCGGTGACTTCATGGAGGAACTCGGAAAATCATCACAGGGGCAGGTTGTATCAATCTAGAATTTGTACATTCGTGCCATAATGACTGTTTGAAATTTCCTTAAATTGACACATTGTTTTAAAATGTTAGCCATTGTTGGAGTCGCTTCTCTACCCGTTAACTTTTAGTTTTAATTTGGGTATTCGGTTAATTTCTCTTGCGACTCGGTTCCTCTAAAGATGGATGCGTCCTTGGCCAAGATGGCGGCGCCCATGATTTATGTCTTGCTTGGCTTGGCGTGTCTAGGCACTCTGTTTTCGCCGATTTTTAGCTCTCGCTTCATTGTCGAGGGTGTTTGTAGCGATCGGCGTTGTATTCTTGGTTGTTTAACGTTAGTTAACTGCTAAGTTGTGTTTTTTAAATTTCACTCAAAAAAGTTTTCAAATATTTCCTGCCTAAAGGCTTGATTATCATTAATTTAAGAGAAAGTTAATGTGTTCTAAGAAATTCTTAGCTATCAAGTCGATTGTGCGTATTGCTCGTCATCATTTGTCATGTGCGACGTTTTAATTTTTCTCTGTGTTCGCAGAAACCTAAGAACCTTGACACCTTGTGCCAGAAGTGCAACAGGTTCATGAAGCGCAAGTATTCAGGACAGCACTGTGTGGCGTGCGCTAAGTGTAAGGTTGGGAGCCCTTGTGATGTGTGCGCTAAGTGGTCATCGGCAATGGTGGCAGAGTTTGACAGGGATCGATGTGCGCGTCTGGAGAGGATCGCGAGGGACAAGGCGGCGAAGCTGGACCAGGCGTCTCTGAAGAGACTGGAAGGTCGTCTGAATGACTGCATGGATTCAGCTCTGGGCGTATGGGCGGCCCAGTTCAAGGCAATGTTCGACTCATTGCAGTCCACGGTCCCGTCGATGCAAGCTGGTGCAGGACAACCCTTAGGGGGTCCGGCTAGTTCTGCGGAGGGTCATGCACCTGCCCCTTCTCTGTCCTTGGCTCAAGAGCCGACGATAGAGGAGGAAGATCTTCTTATGGAAGATTCCGGCATGCCGGATATTTCGATGACGGCAATGCCTAGTACTCCCGGGGGTCGCCCTCGGCATTTGTACGGGTTTGCCTGGCTGATGGGGTGGTCGGCGTTCCGTCGGGTATTTTCCATCCGCTGTTTGTGCAATCGGAGGGGTTGGCAGAGCCGTGTTTTGCGGTTCCTGCCGGTATCCCTGCGGCTTTGGGTGCGGCTCCTATCGGAGTGCCGGCACCAGCCGTAGGAAAGGCGGTCGTGGTCCCGACTCCCGTGCTGGAGCCGATGGACTGCGGAGAAGCCGGGTATGGAGATTCGTTGGACGCCGGTGCCGCTGGAAGTCGCGCTGTGGATGCGCTCTGTCTTGACAGAGAGGTGTCTCATAGCGCTCACCATGGATCGTCGGTGGCCCTCTCATCCAAGGGAGATAGGGAGGATGAGAACGGGAGTTCCTTAATGGACGAGTCCATTTTCTGCACCGAGGCTGAATGGGTGCAGGTCCTTTGATGGATGACCGATCGTCTCGGGTTGGCATCTGATCTGGGATCTCAGCGCGATCCGGCGATGGAGCGGATGTCAGAGTGAGCGGCTAGCGCTCTGTCAAGTGGCTCTTCTGCCATGCCAACACTCCCTTTGGACATGCAGACTTCTGACATGCTGGAAGTTGCGACATACCGTCTGGTACAGCCGGACTATGCATTGCCAAAGGCCCGAAGGGGATAAGGAGTAGGGTCCGTTTTCTGGAGCTGGCCTACCATCAGTATGCCCGGGTTCCACGGCTTTCCGTCGGGGAACGAGAGGCGCTGAATAGGCCGTTGGCTGGGAAGGCTAAGGGGCGGTCTCGTCCTTTGGTTTCGCAGACCAATAAAGACCCGTTCAATGAGCTCATGATCATTGAGGATGCGGCGAGGGCAGCCATGGCTGCGCTCTTGCACGGGTGTACCGTCCTGCAGGGTATGCTTGCCTGCGCGGCGGAAGGTGGACAGGTGCCAGAGGCTGCTCCTGGAGTTATTCGGGACACCATGCGCCTGTCTCAAGATTGCCTAGCCAGGGTGATCACAAGAACTTTGGCAGAGCGACGGAGAATGGCTCTCGATTGTGTGGAACCAGGACCGGAGATGAGGGCTGCATTATCTTCTGCGCCTTTTCATCGGTCCAGACTTGTTCGGCGGCTCGGCACGACAAGCTATCTCTACGGTTGCGTCAATGGTTGCGGAGCAAGAAGTGGTCGGCAAGTCGTGGAAGTCGACTAAGAGGACACAGCCGCAGCAGTCCTACCGTCAACATCGGCAGGAGCAGCTGGCCGTTCGTCCTCATACAAGACCTCTAATAAGAGGCTGTATGAGGAGGGCAAGAAGGGTGGCGGTACGGGCCGTGGCGGCTACGGTAAGGATAGCCGTGGCAGCGGTTCCGGACCGTCGTACTACAAGAAGCCGCGGGGCGGCCATGGAGGTCGTTCCTGACAGGTTTCCGGCGGAACCAGTTCCGGTGACGTTGGGAACGAATGGAGTCGAGAATCTTCACCCAAGCGATTTAGCGTCTTCTCGGCCAATCTGGACCGACAGCTGTGTGCAGATTCCTTCCGTCAGAGGCAGGCTTTAACTGTTCCTAAGCCAATGGGAACAGGTCGTGCGCGACTGTTTAGTCTGTCAGTGGATAAGAAACGGCTACATTGTACGATCCGGACTGGCTCATCCATCAATCGTTAGTTCCGTTAACTTTGACTCCAATATGGACTCCTGTTCCAGGGGAATCAGATCGTCTAGACGCCATTCGCTCAGAAATAGAATCTCTTCGTCAGAAGAATGCGATTCATCTAGTCCGCAATCAGTCTTCTCTGGGCTTCTATTCGACCATGTTTCTCGTTCCAAAGCGTACCGGGGGATGGAGACCAATTCTCAATCTCAAACCTTTGAACAAATTCATTCTTTCTCCAAAATTTTCAGATGGAGACTGTAGCAGCGGTAATGACAGGGCTGAGGAAAGGCATGTGGGCAGTGTCGATAGATCTGAAGGATGCATATTTTCATATTCCAATGTCAATTCCTTTTCAGAAGTACCTTCGTTTTGCATTCCAAGACAATGTTTAGGAATTCAATGCACTTCCATTCGGCCTGACCACAGCTCCGAGGGTCTTCACCAAGGTGGTTCTCGCCATGACTTCTTTACTTCGCAGTAGAAACATAGCTGTTCACACTTACATAGACGACTGGCTGCTAAAGGCGGGGAATCCAGTCACTCTGCGCAGCAATCTGCAGGTAGTCCTAGCCTTATTAAAGGATCTAGGGTGGATTGTGAATCTAGAGAAATCAGAACTGACTCCATCCCAGGAGTTTGTCTATCTGGGGATATTTTTCAATCTCAGGGATGGCGTAGCTTTTCCGGCGGAGTGCAGAGTCAAAAGCCTGATTGCAGTTTTGGAGTCGGTTTCTCTAGGAGCCTATCTGACGGTGCGCCAATTTCTCAGGATACTGGGTTTACTAGTATCTCTGGAGAAGGTGGTTCCATATGCGGCACTCAGGCGCATGCCAATTCAGATGTATCTAATGTCATTCTGGTCTCAGAAAACGGATCCGTTATCTCTGAGGATACCAGTAAAAGAACCATTGATATTCCACCTTCAGTGGTGGTTATCAGAACAGAATCTCCTGCGAGGTGTTCCTCTACAACCTCCTCAACCTCAGATGTCCATCTTCACGGATGCATCGTTGACGGGTTGGGGATCGGTATTGGACAATCAGTCAGTGTCAGGGGAATGGGATCGGACCAATGCGCAGAAACATATCAATGTGCTCGAACTATTAGCGGTGGTATTTGCACTTCGAAAGTTCGAGAGTCTAATTCAAGACAAAGTTGTCCTAATAAGGACAGACAACTCAACAGTGGTGTCTTATTTGAACCGCCAGGGCGGGACGAGATCACCAGAGTTGTGTATGATGTTTGGAACCTTCTGCTGTGGTGCCAAGAGAGGAATATTATTCTTCGGGCAGCACACATTCCAGGAAGATTGAACATCCTAGCGGATGCTCTCAGTCGAAGGACGATTTGTCGTCCGACGGAATGGCAGCTCAACCAATCGGTAGCGGAGTTCTATTCAAACAATGGGGCAAGCCAAATGTCGACCTGTTTGCGATGAATCAAAACACAAAGATGGTCACTTACGTGTCACCGATCCCGGACCCGCTAGCGGTAGACGCACTGGCAATAAGTTGGGAAGGAATATACGCATACGCGTATCCTCCAACAATTCTCATCCCGAAAGTCTGGCAAAGATAAGAGAGGGGATGTGCCAAGTACCGCTGATCGCCCCTTATTGGCCAGGCCGATCATGGTTTACGGATCTGCTGGACCGTCTGGTCTGCAATCCAATTCCTCTTCCAGACAGAAGAGATCTAATCTCTCAGAACAAGTGTCTGTACCTTCACGACAGACCAGAAATGTTCAATTTGACTGCATGGATGTTATCAAGCAGCGTGCAATTGAGGGTGGCTTTTCTGAGCAAGCAGCGAAGTTTGTTGCTTCAGCCAGAAGAGTTTCAACCACAAAGACATATAATTATAGAATCAACAAATTTGCACAGTGGTGTGAGAGAAGAGATATTAATCCCTTTTCTGCATCTGTTCAACACGTAGCAGATTTTATCTGTCATTTATACGAAGTTGACAAACTTGTACCTTCTACCCTAGCAGCATATAAGTCTGCATTAGCTTCAGTCATTCCCAGTCTGGCCATTGAAGGAGTGGAGAATGACACCTTGAATGAAGTTATCAAAGGAATGAGCAATCTGCGACCTAGACAGCCAATGCCTATCCCATCATGGAATCTATCTCTTGTTCTACAGGTTTTAGAGCATGCTCCCTTTGAACCGATTAGATCCATTGACATTAAACTGTTAGCTATTAAATCAGTTTTCTTGGTTGCAGCAGCGTCGGCGAGAAGGAGAAGCGAAATTCATGCGTTTTCTGCCGAACAAGACCGTTTTGTCGTCACGGGTGAAGGTTTAAGACTACTTCCACGTCTTTGTTTCCTGGCAAAGAATCAGTCACTTAAATATCCAGGACAGCCGATCAATTTGCCAAGTTTAACTAGACATGACCGTTCTGCTTGGTGTCCTGTCAGATGTCTGAAAATGTATAAGAAACGTACTGATGAGTGGAGAGATGACCCGAAATCTCTGTGGTTAAGTCTCAAAGCTCCCCATTTACGTGCCTCGAAAGATACTATTTCTCGTTGGATAGTTGACGCTATTCAGATGTCGCACAAAATCGCTACAGGAAAGCGGATTGATCGTGCGAATGCCCATCAGGTCCGAGCACTAGCACCATCATCGGCCCTTTATACGGGTGTTTCATTAGAGGAGGTGATGTCTGTAGCACAGTGGCATGCCGAGTCGTCATTCACTGATTTCTACCTTCGCGACATCTCCAGCGCACTTAATCCGGTAGCCGTCACCAATCTGTCGAATCTAAACTAAGCCACTCCCGACCACTACTTCGCACACATCACAAAAGTCTTCCACCTACACTGAACAATCGCTATGCACATGACTGAGTATGACCGTGGATTCAACAGCTTTCTTGTTTCTTTGCCCTGAGATTGAGTTACAGGGAATTTATTGGTGAAACGGTTGAACTCATTAATGATCAATGTTGGTTGAGAAAATGAAACTATTAATAAATGCATTTAATCATATGGCATCATAATGAACATGATCAACGTCGTCATATATAGGCAGATTTCAACCAAACTTAGGTAGAACGTGTATGGTACAGTATTTTGGCTGCTTGTTTTTTTGTGTGTTGCCACATTGTTTGAATTTTCTGTAAAATGGGAATACGCTTAGAATGCTATGCCTCATTTACTGCTTGTGCAATTTCAACCACCTTTGGCAATTGTTAATGGATTAAAACAAGATTTGGCAGAAATGTTCCTTCAGTACACTTTAATTATTTGACAATTGGTGTCAGGGATGTCTGCCCCATTGATCAATAGTACTTTTCCCGTTGGTAAACCTTGCTAATGTTCTTGCATTTCCTCATCCAAATTGTTTATTGTGACCTCACCATCACCTCTGGTAATGTCAGGGTTGGAACCATTGGTCAATAGTGTCAGTGATAGCCCCATTGATCAATGATACTTTTCCCATTGGTCAATAATGTCAATCACGCCAATATGCTTGTAGTTCCTCATCCAAAAAATCATACTGTGACAATTGCTCCATTGGTAAATGTCATCTGCAGTGTTACTAATGCCAGGGATGGTTGGCCCATTGGTCAATGGTACTGTTCTCATTGGTCAATAGTGTCAAGGATACCAATATATCTGTATTAGTGGTAATGATGATTGCCCCATTGGCCAATAATGATAAGGACCATTGCCCCATTGGTCTATGGCAACAGATAAGGACCGTTGCCCCATTGGTCTATGGCAACAGGTATGCTTGTCTGATTAACCAATGGTCCTTGTTATGCAGTAATTGAATATGTAAAGCTGTTTACACTGCCTCATCAGCTAGGTGAGCACTATAGTTCTTGGCCCATTTATTCCTATCCACATGGGCCAACCATCCCTGACATTACTAATGCAGCAGGCGACATTTACCAATTAGCCAAATGCTAGTAAAATTTAGATCTGGCTAATAGAAAGCAGGATTGGCCAAATATTTGGCTAATGATTAAATCATATTTTTAGTTCACCTGGCCCAAAGCATCAAGTGAGTTAATGCCAGGGCAGTTTAACTGCTTGGGCAATTTCAACCAAAATTGGATGGAAGGATCTTGTGGTGGTAGCCTTGGTAACATTTATTCAGAATTTAGGATTTTCCGGAAATCATTTATAACGCTACTCCTCCAGTATAAATGGCCGACTTCAACGAGACTTGGGTGGATTAATTTTACGAAACTTCTGATTGGTCAATATTTCTGCTGGCAAAAATCTTGGATTTTCTGAAAATTTATGGAAATCGGTTAAAAGCCTACTCTTCATTAACCACTTGGCCAATTTCAAGCAAACTCATTGCGGAGGACCCTGTATGTGGTATGCTTCAGAACTCGAATAGAGAATTTTAATTGGTCTATTTTTGGCGGGCCCATGTTGAATTTTCTGGAAAATGCGGGGAAATCGTTTAAAACGCTACTCATTAACTGCTTGGGCAATTTCAACCAGACTTGGCTGGAGGGATACTCGGCTGGTAGGTTTCAGAACATGTAAACAGAATTTTGATTGGTCAATTTTTCTGGCAGCCATCTTGGATCTTTAAACATTTCGATATATCAGTTAAGATTCTACTCCTCATTAACCGCTTGAATGATTTCCAGTAAACTGGGTTGGGAGGACCCTAAAGTGGTATGCTTCAGAATATGTCTACAGAATTTTGATTGGTCTATTTCTTTGGTGGCCTTCATGAATTTTCCGAAAAATGTCGGGAGATCATTTAAAACGGTGTTCTTCATCAACTGCTTATGGTTAGGCCATCTTGACTTCGAAAAATGGCTGGAAATGTTTAAAATGATACTCCTCATTAACCGCTTGTTCCAGTGGCCATCTTGTTCTCCAAAATTACATCTCAGGCACTGCTGTACAGATCAGACTGAAACTCATTAGATTTAATTTCATCGATAACTACATGTAATGATTATTGTAAAGATTGTTCAAGAGAACTTGATCCTTGATAAAACATGGTTGTCATGGACCAATACAAATTTTGGGTTTTATGGCCATATTGAATATTTTTATTGGCTGGATGGAACCTACATATACAGTAAGGTTCAATATAATTGTGTGGTCATCGTTCATCATTAATTTCGCACTAAATATTGATTGTACTGAGTTCTCAATTTTGTATTTTATGTCTTGTTACTGCTGAATTTAAAGTAATATGTCTCTTCACATGTTAATGGTCCAGGTGAGTGCTAATGGCCCTGGGCCTCTTGTTATACATAGTTTCTAAGTAGATAAACATTAAACTTAATTGTGAAGATTATCTTAAGATAAATATTTATGTAACTAATACTGATATTATGTTTTAATTGTCACCAAATAAATCCTGAAATCCTATATCCGGGATAAAAAGCACCCATAGGCAGCAACATCTTCCAGGCAAATTAGTTTCAAGATATTCAAAATAATCTTGTGGTAATGGTATCAGGGTTCATACGCATGTATGGAAGTCTGGAAAAAGTATAGAAATTTAGGAGTCTTTTCCAGGGCTGGAAAAAGTATGGAAATTCCAATTTTGGGCCAACTGGTATGGAAAATTAAAATATCGGCAATCCTAATTTTTCAGACCGCCATTTTTGTTTACGAATGAGATCTCGCGTTTCCGCCAGTCTCGCGAGAATCTAATTCGATTGGGTCCCAGTCGCGTCTTACAATAGAAAACCGCCTATTACTGGGAACATCTCGCGGTTGTTGAGCAGTACGTGTCTGAACATGTTCAATTACAACGCAATAAAAATGAGCGAATCGGCAGTCGTCTGTCAAATAGTACGGAGTGTGAGAAGTCAAAACAATGAAATAATTTGCGAGATTGCCGTTTTTTGTGATACAGTAAACATGGGAACGTGCAAGTATTCTAGTGTTTGGGAAACTAACGATAAATATAATGATTGGATTTTACCGGACAGCACATCAAACTCGCGTGCCAAATTAGTGTTTGCAATAAGTCTTTTGCCATCGGGAATATGGGTGAAGTGGCTCTTGTTAATCACATGTCGGCAAAAAAAACATGAGACTGCCAGAAGTTCATCTAAAGCCAGTGCCGAAAGTTACAGATTTCTTTGGTTGAAGGTAAGAATATTTTACATTTTCACATTAATAGTACAACAATCATTTAGAAGCATAGCAATTTTATATCGCCCAACCTTAGATCATCCCAACTTTGCTCGGAGTCGTGGTAAAATATTATTACTGCCCGACAGCTCTCTCGTATCGCGAGGTTTCTTATGTTGGCGTATTATCGAGTGAAAATAATCAGAATTCCTCCTGTTGCTATGGCGACCATTTAGAAGTGTAGCAATTTTATATCGGCCAGTGTTAGATGATCCCAACTTTGTAGCAATTTTATATCGGCCGGTGTTAGATGATCCCAACTTTGCGCTGAGTCATGGTAAAATATTATTGACTGCCTGACAGCTCTTTCGTATCGCGAGGCCTCTTATGTTGCCGCATTATCAAGTGAAAATAATGAGGATTCCTCCTGTTGCTATGGCAATATGATCAGCTATAGTAAATTTAAAATAAATTAGTGTATATGTGCGGGGTTTAACTTGTTATCTAAAGGTGGGGGTGGTGGGGTGGGGGTGGCCCGCAACAAATAAATGTGGGTGTCTCAAGCTCAACTTTGCATGATAGCTGTTGAATATTTTGAAAATAATTTGACTAAACTATTGCTGCAACAGTTTCCAGTCAAATTATTTTCAAAATATTCAACAAAAAATGTGCTGCTGTAATGAAATTCATATCTGGTTTGCATCCTGAAAAACACTGAGCCACTCCTAGACAATATAGGGTTCCATGCGCCACTCATAGACAATATGCTATTCCCAATCTTGATTTTGGGGCTACATGTATATACCCTCAAAAAGTCCCTTTATAATGAGAAATCCTGTGTATGTGTGACACACTGTGTGTGTTTGTGTGTATGTTGATATTTCTGGCTATATTAGATTAAGATAACTCCTATGATGTTTTAATAGTGTGTTTTGATAGGATATCTGTTGAATATTTTGAAAGTAATTTGACTGGAAACTATTGCTGCTTAAAGCAGCAACAGTTTCCAGTCAAATTATTTTCAAAACATTCAACAAAAAATTTGCTGGTGTAATGAAATTCATATCTGTGTGTGTGCGCGCTGTGCTTTGATATTCTTGTGACAATTATTTATATATGCAGTTTGTTATTGTCCTCGGGTCTTCCACTACTGCGGTTGCTTCAGTTCCACAGGCAAAAGTGTGCACGCTGTGTTTTGATATTCTTGTTTTATAAAGTTTAATAAAGTTTATATATGATAATATGATGAACTTAGTAACTGTGTTTGTTTTTTGTCTGATTGAAAGTCCCAAAATGAGGTCTGGAAAATTTGAAATTGAGTCTGGAAAAGGTATGGAATTTAATTCTGCTGAAGGTGTATGAACCCTGTGGTATGTAGTGGTTTGGTGAAATGGTTACCTGGTCAGGTGATGGATTGCAAACATCTCAAAACATTGGCTAAAATAGTTAAGACTTAAGATTTAAGAAAAAGTGTATTTGGCTAATCTAGTGGCTAATAATTTGTGAAAGCCAGCTTTGTGTTCCCTAGGAGGTGCAGAAAATAGTTTCAATAGGTCGTTCTAACAGAGTTCTCTGCTACAAAACTTCTATACGGAACGATAATGTATGCTAAGAAAACGGTATCCCAACATCCTTTTGGCGCCACGCTTATGACATAATATATGCCTCTGTGATATACATGTACATGTATGACGTTGTTTCGCATGCAATTACGTCACAGATTGAAAACGTTTTGCTTTTCGCGAGTCACCTCCAAACATGTTTCGCGAAATAGCAGAGCGCTTTAACAAAACTTATCATTCCATAGGGGAGGCAGGTTTCCGCCTCGCTAATCTGGTAGAGGACTCTGGAGCGCTTTCCCTACAGAACACAAGCCAGGTGTATCCCTGCGGAGAATGCTGTTGGATTGGGTTGGATGGTATCACACAGTACAATCTTTGTCTTGATATTTCAGTTGGGGTCCTGACGATAATGGCAAAACAGTGGATGGTCCTCATAGACTGGCGGCGGTAGGTCCAATGTAATGTTCATTCTAGGCTTTTGTGATTGCGTGATTAAATCGAATATCGCTATTATTTTTTAAATTATGAATTTAGATGATTAAAAATTAAATAATTGAATAATCGTGAATAATTTCAATGGCATAGAATATTTTCAAAACCTACCTTTTAATTACTCGTTAATGAATATTGACATTTTTCTCAGCAAAAATGCATGTCCATTTGTAAGCCAAGAGAAGAGTATATTTGAAAATTATCATTGGAATGGCGGGTTCGAGTATCGTGCCAGGCATTCCAATGATACATTTTCAAAAATACTCTTCTCTTGGCATGCAAATGGACATTTCTTAACACAATTGTAGGTTTCGTCATTGATATGTCATTGTTGTGATGTCTTGCTAATTTGTACCCAGCTGATTGATAGAGTAATCACGATTATCCTTAAATAATCGATCGTGGTCAATCAAAGTAATAATCGCACAAGCCTAGTTCATTCATCATTTCAATCAGCATGCCCTTGTTTCTCAAGTCGGAAGCAAGCACATGGAAAGGTGTTAAATATCTTAAACTACTTTTCCTGGAAGCTTCCAGTTTAATGGACCTTTCCAGTTTTAGCCCCGCCCATCACTATCTAAGCTCCACCCACACCTCGTCCATGTTCAGATCGATCTATGAACTCCCTGACTATCAATTTTCAGAAAACTATACATGTACAGGTAAGCTGTTAAATATTTTGAGACTAATTTTAATGGGCGCTGTTGCTGCCATAGGCAGCAACAGTGTCCAGTCAAATTAGTTTCAAAATATGTAACAATGTTTATTAAATGGTAAAGCCATACAATTCGTACAACGTGTCGGACTATTAAGCGCTAAAGACGGACTATATCGAGTCATTCATGATATCATGATTATGATGTCATCTTACACATCACGTAGTTGTTTATGATGTCATATGATTGAATGAGGAAATGGATTCATAAATTAGTTTCAGTATTTCTAAGATAATATTTCTTTCTTCTTAGGGAATTTTTGGCTGATACGAGTGTTAAAGGGTTAACTCTTGCTGCTACAAGCCACCAGACAATAATTAAAATGGGCAATAACTCTGGGCATGCTGAATATTTTGAAAACAATTTGACTGAAAGGTAGTGGTGGTTTAGCCACCAATAACTTTAAGTCAAATTGTTTTCAAAATATTCAGCATATCTAGAGTTAAAGCCCATGGAAAATGACAAATGTAGTCTGCAAAAATTTAGCAAGCAGGCAGTCCAGTTTCAGATAGTCCAGTTTTGCTGTAAATACCTACATGTAAGGGAAATAGGCTTTTGATCTTTCAAAAATCATGTTCTTGATCAAATACTGAATCAGGCATGTCAGGTGTTGAAATTTACACTAGCCTACTAACGAGAGGCTAGTATAAATTGAACACTGGTAATGCAATATACGGCTGTCCAGCCAGGTGGGCTAGTACCAATCTGATTTCCCAAACCTGTAATGGTCAAATAGACTGATAATGGACTCTACAGCGATCAAATGAATCGAGCCAGTCATTCTGGTGCTAAATTTTCAAAAATAGTATTTTCACTTCAAAAGTATTGTTACCATTATGAAGACTTTGCTATATACTCGGTGACCTACCTATTAGGGTCAGGTTTGTTTTTAATTCTGTGTTAAATTGAGTCAGCTAGATATATTAGCATAAATCAAAGAATCTTCGTATTGGCAAGTATCAACAATCTCGTGAAAAAAGAAATTATGGGTTTCGTTTATTTTGTCCGGAAATGACCATTTTTTGTGAGTATCTTTACCATGTCTGACCTTAAAAGTGTTATGGAAATATTGTGATTATTTTCTTCCAGGCAGCTATCAAGTTTGGCTTCGACTTTGGTCGGAAAGGGTTTGGCGTTATATATGTCGTTGCTAGTGGCAATGGTGGCCGCCATGAGGACAATTGTAACTATGACGGTTACGCTAATTCCATTTATACAGTGACTGTCGGTGAGTGCTCAAATAGTCATTGGAATAACAATATCATCGCAATCATTCGATAAAACTGTTTAATGTTTTGAACCTAATTTGACTGGAAAATGTTGCTGCTACCAGTTCAATTCCTTTTTGAAATATTAACCCTTTAATGACTAAATTTGCTCAAGAAATTTAAATATTTACCGAATGTCAATTTGTAGGCCAAGAGGCTATTTTTGAAAATTTACAACTGGAATGACTGGCTCGTTGATCGAGCCAGTATTTCCAGTGATAAATTTTCAAAAATAGTCGTTCTCTTGGCTTGCAAATGGACATTCCTCAAGACCCCGACAGAGGCCGGTCTTGGCCGACTTCATCGTGAAAGGGTGAAACAGAATATTCCTTCCATCATAAAAGAATTGTTGAAAGGATGAACACTTTCATGGTTTTTTTAATATTTTGAAAGCACTTTTGCTGGAAGTTGTAAAGTCTTAACAATAACACACTGCAGCCTTTGTCGCTTAGCCCTTTAAGCTTTGAATTTGTTCAGGAAAATTTCAATTTTTTCAAAGAAGATGTCATTTTGCAGACCAAAGAGAAGACTATTTGCAGACCAAAGAGAAGACTATTTGCAGACCAAGAGTAGACTATTTGCAGACCAAGAGAAGACAATTTGCAGACCAAAGAGAAGACTATTTGCAGACCAAGAGAAGACTATTTGCAGACCAAGAGAAGACTATTTGCAGACCAAGAGAAGACTATTTGCAGACCAAGAGAAGACTATTTGCAGACCAAAGAGAAGACTATTTGCAGACCAAGAGAAGACTATTTGCAGACCAAAGAGAAGACTATTTGCAGACCAAAGAGAAGACTATTTGCAGACCAAGAGAAGACTATTTGCAGACCAAGAGAAGACTATTTGCAGACCAAGAGAAAACTATTTGCAGACCAAGAGAAGACTATTTGCAGACCAAAGAGAAGACTATTTGCAGACCAAGAGAAGACTATTTGCAGACCAAAGAGAAGACTATTTGCAGACCAAAGAGAAGACTATTTTCACATCAAGAGTATACTTACCTCCCTAATACTTTTGATATTGCTAAATATTGGCTTTCACTCAATAAAACACTCAGATTAAAAACAGTTAGGTGCCCCTACTGGGCAGGTAGTCAGAGGTAGTCCGGCGGATGCCAGCCCCACCACCGCGCATGCGCCGACTACTACTTCCTCTTTGCTAATTTATTGGCAATGAGAACACATGTGCTTGCAGTTATCTTCAAGTTTCATGCGTTTTAAGCCTATTTCACGTCTGTTGTGTTCGAGTATAAGTGAAGAGAGATGTCTGAGAGGACAAATTCACCAGAGGAGGTGACTGGATCTCTTTATCAGGTGATTTCAATGACATTCTAGCGAGTTTTTCCCCGGTGTAATGTGTTTCCGGGACTTACGCTTACCGTGATTAGCGCCTGTTTGAGTTGGGTTTTTCCAACATGGTGCTTTATAAGACTAATTTCTCTTTGTGTTTATGTCCACAGGTATGGATTTGCATTATTAGTGGACATCTCAGCACAGGAGGGTTTGTTTTTCTCCACCACGGTTCCATTTCCTACTAATACTGTTAGGTTATCTAACCAAAAAGTCTATGTTCAGTGAGTTGGAGGCTTACTATAAAGGTCTTCTCACTTTGCCCTCTTGATCCAATCCCTTCCCCCAAGGTGGAGAAAGGTGAAGAGGCGTAGTCTTGGTGGAGTGCTCCAGTGCATCACGGTGGATGGTTTGTCTATACAAGGTGTCAGGTATCTAATTAATGATATGAGGTAATATGAATTATTTGAAAAAATAATGACTGATTTTTACCATTGTTATCATTCTGTATCTGATGATGTGTAGTCTGAATATCCTTTGGAGGATGTTCTTATGAATACAATTCGTCCTTGCACTTGGATGCTTGTTGCGGACCGATTAATTTCTGTTAAGGGATTGATGACGTCATAATCGGCCTTGCGCTTTATTAACATTTAAAGTTTTGTCCAACGCTGGTTTCTTCTTGATTAGTGATCTTTATGATCCTGTCCCTCTCTTTTAGTTTGGTTTTGAGTTTTCTAACCGTAGCTAACTTGCTCATTGTCCTCGTCCTTTGTCCTGTTTCAGAGACCTGGTTGCCCGTCCTGTGGTCGATTTTTAAAGGACCGATTTGCTCCACATTTGTGTTTTAGCTGCAGTCCCTGTGGACCGTTGCTAAAATGCGATGTCTGTAAGCAGTGGGGGGGTGAGCTAATGGCTGACTTTATCATTACAGGCAAGGGAGAAGGTGATGGAAGAGGAGAGGAAGGCGAAGAAAGAGGGTGTTAAGAAGGGTAAGAGGAAGGCCTCATCCGCGGTGGATATGGAGGCCTTCCGGTCCGAAATGTTGGGAGAGATGCAGAGGACAATAAAGGATTTGGTCCCAGAGTTGCTTCGCAGCATGCTGCCTGGGCCAGGTCCTTTTTGTCCTCAGCATCTGCTTCGGAGCAGGTGATCCCCGCCTCTGAATCCGAGTTCCATAGGTCCGGTCCGTTGTTCGATGTGGATTCAGAGGTGGCCCCGTTGATGGGGGCGGTCCACGACCCTGGCAGCAGGCTTGGTGCCGCGCCGAGGGGCCGTGGACAACGGTTGTTGCTGGGACCCGCGGTCTGCTCATCAGACTCTGGGTATCCGCACGCCGCGGGTGTCAAGACCCCCTATGGCACCTTCCCTGGCCAGTCCGGGTTAGCTCTCTTTGCTGACCCGGAGTCTAATCTTTCTGGCCAGGAGGAAGAGGATTACCTGCTATGGTCGCCGTCTGGGGACGTGGCCATGGAGTACGACGTCGGTGCACCCCTCGCGGGGAATACAGGCGACGTGTTCCATGGTTCTACTCACGCAGGAGTAGAATTCACGGTCCAGAAGGTGACCCTGGGCGGTGCTGATGGCCACGGTTACCGCATACCTCGGCTTGCCGAGAGTATCGCTGGTGCTGGCCAGGGCCGTGGTGGGGCGGTGTCTGCCCCGCACTCTACCACGGCGCCTGCTCCTGGTCAAGCCAGGGAGTTTAGCATGCCTGTTCTTTCGGGCCCGCATGCTTTCCCTGGCTTGCCAGGGGTATCAGCATATCCGCCGTCGAGTACAACTGCGTGCGCTCAGGAGGAATACGAAGGCCCTCGTCTAGTAGAGCGCTCGCAGTTAGCCACGGAGGAGGATTGGTCGGACGCTTGCCAGTGGCTGGTAAGCGTTCGGCCAGAACTGCCCGTGGAGCAGTCGGCAATCCAGCGTGACCATAGGCCGTGGTTAGCTGGTAGGCCGACTGCCACCGCTATGCCATCTCTGCCGCTGGCTGATCATGTCGTGGACATGTTCGAGGCGGCAGAGACGTCCATTAAGACGAATGGGCGTCTCGCGAAGGCCCCTCGCGAGGTGGCTAGGCGTTGCCGCATCGTGCCCCTGGATTACCAGCGGTACGGTGTGGTGCCTAAGCCTAGCGTAGATGATCGCGCGGCTTTGGGCGAAGATGCGCGGCCAGGCTCCCGTTCTGACACGGGTGTCCTGTGCTCGAATGCGTTGCGTTCGGCTAATACCGCGCTACGTGATGCGGAGGAGAGTGGGAGAGCTTCGATTGCTGCTCTGTCCCACGTCTCCCAGCTGTTACAGGGGGTGGTAACAGCATCCGCTTCACGTCAGCCAAGCCCGGTCACAGTCCAGAGAGCCATCCAGGATGGTATCAACCTGGCTCTGGACTGTTTGACGCGGGCGGTGACCAGGAGTGTCCGGGCGAGGCGCACGTTTGCCCTTGACAATCTGTGCCCGTCCCAGGACCTGTATAATAGGCTGCTGCGAACGCCTATGACAGGTCCTGTTCTCTTTGGAGGTGAGGGATGTAGGCACCTCCAGGAGATGGTGACTCTGGTCAACAACCAGAGGGCGCTGCGTGAGCAGTTTGAGGTGCTCCGGCGGGAGCGCTTTCGCGCAGCACCCCCTGCGTATCGTCCCCTGCAGGCTCGAGGTGGCGCTGGCCAGGTCAGAGGCCAGAAACCATCGCAGCGCCGGCCTAGGCCGCGTGCGATTCGGCCAACAGCGAGGGGGGCGCAGGCTCCCTAGGCGCAGCCAGCCAGGCAGCCACCCACGCACCGTGGTGCGCGCGGTGCTGGGCGGGGTGCGCGGGGATCTGGTCGCGGTAATCGGGCCTGATGGGCCGGTTACCGTAGTGGGAACCACTCCGGTGTTTCATGCCGAGAAGACAGTGCCACTCTCGCACTCCTTATGTCCACCTCTCTCCCTAGGTGGACCGGTGGGCGGCCGTTTGGCCGGCCACTTGCCAGAGTGGAAGCGGTTGACTCAGGACCGTTTAGTCTTGCGATGGCTTTCAGTCGGGTATCGTCCCGATTGGATGACAGGCCCGCCATCGAGACTGTCTCTCGTGCCGATCTGGACTCTGATTCCGAGGGATCCAGATCAAAGGTTGTGTATAGAGGAGGAAATAAATTCCCTCATACAAAAGGAAGCCATTCAGCCGGCGCAGAGGTGCCCGGGCTTCTATTCAACCCTGTTCTTAGTAACGAAAAACACCGGAGGGTGGAGGCCGATTCTCAACCTCAAGCCATTGAACAAGTTCATAGAGATGCCCAGTTTCAAGATGGAGACTGTGCGCTCGCTGTTGGCGGGGTTAGAGCAAGGAATGTGGACAGCGTCAATAGATTTGAAGGATGCTTATTTCCACATTCCCATAGAGAGGAGTTTCCGTCGCTTCCTGAGATTTGCATTCCAGGGCAGACAGTGGGAATTCAGGGTATTACCCTTCGGGATTTCCACGGCTCCTCGGGTCTTCACCCGTGTGGTTCTCGCGATCACTGCATACCTCCGCAGGAGAAGCATAGCAGTCCACACGTACATAGACGACTGGCTGTTGAAAGCACACACCCGGGAAACGTTATCGGCTAATCTGCAGATTGTTTTGAAAACTCTCACAGACTTGGGGCTGGATAGTCAATTTCCAAAAATCAGAGCTAACTCCATCCCAGAAGTTTGTTTACCTGGGCATGTTCTTCGATCTCGAGACGGGATATGTTTATCCCACTCAGGAGAGGGTTCAAAGACTCATCTCAGTAATACAGTCGGTGTGCGACAGTCGTCATGTCCTGGCACGGGTGTACTTGAGAATGCTGGGGTTGATGGTTTCATTGGAACCAGTCATTCCGCAGGCCGCCTTGCGCAGGCGTCCGATCCAGTTGTTTCTCAAGACACAGTGGACCCAGAGTTCAGGTTCGCTGGACTCGAACGTGTCAGTGTTGGCGCCTCTGATTCACCACCTGCAATGGTGGTTGAATACAGAGAATCTCTTGCCGGGGTTTTTGCTAACCCCTCCCCACCCTCAGGTGACTGTGTATACAGATGCATCGATGGAGGGGTGGGGAGCTTGTCTGGACGAGTCCACAATATCAGGGCTTTGGGATCTGGATCAGTCCAAGGAACATATCAATCTACTAGAGCTAAGAGCAGTAGTCCTGGGCCTGGAACATTTCTTACAGAAAGTTCAGGGCAAGATTGTTCTAATTCGTTCAGACAACTCAACAGTAGTGACTTACATAAACCGCCAGGGCGGAACGAAGTCGCCCAGTCTCTGTATGATGACATGGAAACTGCTTTGTTGGTGCCTAGATCATGGGATCACCTTGAAGGCAGTTCATATTCCGGGAAGGCTAAACCTGCTAGCAGACTCATTGAGCCGAAGGATGAGTGTTTTACTCACGGAATGGCAACTAAATCAATGTGTGGCGGATCGTCTGTTCGACCATTGGGGGAAACCCAACATCGATTTGTTCGCAACGAAGAAGAATGCGAAGATGACGACGTACGTCTCTCCGATTCCAGACGTAAGCGCTTTCGCAACAGATGCGTTAGCTATCAGCTGGGCGGGAATGTATGCATACGCATTCCCTCCAGCAATCCTGATTCCAAAGGTGCTTCAGAAAATCAGGCAGCAGGAGTGCCAAGTGCTTCTGATCGCCCCGGATTGGCCAAGCCGATCGTGGTATACGGATCTGCTGGACCTTCTGGTCTGCAATCCGGTTCCTCTGCCTCTGATGGACGACCTTATCTTCCAGGGCAAGGTCCTTCACGACAATCCGTCAATGTTCCGATTGACTGCGTGGATGTTGTCAAGGAATCTAGAATTAAGGAGGGCTTTTCTGAGCAAGCGGCCATATTTATGGCCAAAGCCAGGAGGGGGTCAACCTCCAGAGCATATAATTATAAAATCAACAGATTTGCAGAGTGGTGCTCAAAAAGATGTATTGATCCAATGGACTCATCTATTCAGGTAGTGGCTGATTTCCTATGTCACCTATATGATGCCTATAGCTTCAAGCCTAACTCTATTGCTGGTTACAAATCAGCATTAATGACTGTTATTCCTTGCTTGCCTAATAGTGGGAGTGATGAAGTAAGTACATTAAATGTATTAATTAAAGGCATGGGCAATCTAAGACCAAGGAATCCACCACTGATTCCAGTCTGGAGTTTATCTCTGGTGCTTCAGGTACTAGGAGATAAGCCTTTTGAACCACTTAGTTCCATTTCTATGAAAATGTTAACGCTTAAAACTGTATTTTTAATTACTGCGGCCTCGGCAAGGCGTAGGAGTGATATTCACGCCTTATTAGTCGAGGATGACCGTTTTGTGGTTACAGGGGAAGGCCTTAAGCTTCTACCTAGGATTAATTTCTTGGCTAAGAATCAGTCATTGAAATATCCAGGTCAACCTATTTTTTTGCCATCTTTAACTAGATATGATCCTAATTCTAAAGTATGGTGCCCCGTACGGGCGCTGCTCCGGTACAAACAGCGTACTTCGGAGTGGCGTACCGACCAGTCAGCGTTATGGTTGTCATATATTGAACCCCATGGCAGGGCGTCTAAGGACACCATTTCCAGGTGGATTGTAGAATGTATTCAGTTTTGTCACAAATCCGCCACCGGGAGACAGGTTGATGTGGCCAAGGCTCACAGTGTCCGCGGTGTAGTGGCATCCACTGCCCTGTTTAGTGGGGTCCCTGTGGATGACATTATGTCCATGGCTCAGTGGCACTGTGAGTCAAGTTTTACAGACCATTACCTCCGTGACACCTCTAACCCTCTCGCCTTGTCGATTTTGAAACATTAATCGTCGGGACTGCATCAGGCTTCTCTACTGGGATCATGATGACAGCTTCCAAGTTCAACAAGGTCAGTCTTGTTCATGTGTTGTTCATTGTTACTTGTATTGTCACGTTACCCATTATTATTAATATGGTGATGGTTTATGTGGGAGGTGGTTCATCATAGAGAGTATACGAAAATGGAGCCTTTTCGTCTCTGTCCTATAGTACTTGGCACTAGTACGTAGAGAGCGTATAGGACATTGAGGTCATCTAGTCTTCCTCCCAGGGGGGGGGGGGGGAGCGCATATGACATTCGGTCATCTCTCATGCATCGGTTGTGTTATCCGATGGTTTGTCAAATCCTGACTGTGTTCTCACACATTTCAGACGTCATAAGTGCCTTAAACGCGTGAAAGCGTATAGGGAAGAGCTGGTCTTTTGACCTCGCCTCCCTCCCGCCAGATTCACTTTCGAATTCTGGCAATATCAAAAGTATTAGGGAGGTAAGTATACTCTTGATGTGAAATAAACGAAATCTAGGATTTCTTTTTTCACGAGAGAGTTGATACTTACCTCCCTAGATACGGACCCGGCCTCTCCACCCCACAGAGGCTCGGTCTTCAGGCTCTTAATAGTTGCATGTGTGTCAGCCAATAAATTAGTCAGAGGAAGTAGTAGTCGGCGCATGCGCGGTGGTGGGGCTGGCATCCGCCGGACTACCTGCCCAGTAGGGGCACCTAACTGTTTTTAATCTGAGTGTTTTATTGAGTGAAAGCCAATATTTAGCAATATCAAAAGTATTAGGGAGGTAAGTATCAACTCTCTCGTGAAAGAAGAAATCCTAGATTTCGTTTATTGCAGACCAAGAGAAGACTATTTGCAGACAAAGAGAAGACTATTTGCAGACCAAAGAGAAGACTATTTGCAGACAAAGAGAAGACTATTTGCAGACAAAGAGAAGACTATTTGCAGACCAAGAGAAGACTATTTGCAGACCAAGAGAAGACTATTTGCAGACCAAAGAGAAGACTATTTGCAGACCAAGAGAAGACTATTTGCAGACCAAAGAGAAGACTATTTGCAGACCAAGAGAAGACTATTTGCAGACCAAGAGAAGACTATTTGGCAGACCAAGAGAAGACTATTTGCAGACAAAGAGAAGACTATTTGCAGACAAAGAGAAGACTATTTGCAGACAAAGAGAAGACTATTTGCAGACAAAGAGAAGACTATTTGGCAGACCAAGAGAAGACTATTTGCAGACCAAGAGAAGACTATTTGCAGACCAAAGAGAAGACTATTTGGCAGACCAAGAGAAGACTATTTGCAGACAAAGAGAAGACTATTTGCAGACAAAGAGAAGACTATTTGCAGACCAAGAGAAGACTATTTGCAGACCAAGAGAAGACTATTTGCAGACCAAGAGAAGACTATTTCCAGACCAAGAGAAGACTATTTGCAGACCAAGAGAAGACTATTTGCAGACCAAGAGAAGACTATTTGCAGACCAAGAGAAGACTATTTGCAGACCAAGAGAAGACTATTTGCAGACCAAGAGAAGACTATTTGCAGACCAAAGAGAAGACTATTTGCAGACCAAAGAGAAGACTATTTGCAGACCAAAGAGAAGACTATTTGCAGACCAAGAGAAGACTATTTGCAGACCAAGAGAAGACTATTTGCAGACCAAAGAGAAGACTATTTGCAGACCAAGAGAAGACTATTTGCAGACCAAGAGAAGACTATTTGCAGACCAAAGAGAAGACTATTTGCAGACCAAAGAGAAGACTATTTGCAGACCAAGAGAAGATTATTTGCAGACCAAGAGAAGACTATTTGCAGACCAAGAGAAGACCATTTGCAGACCAAGAGAAGACTATTTGCAGACCAAAGAGAAGACTATTTGCAGACCAAGAGAAGACTATTTGCAGACCAAGAGAAGACTATTTGCAGACCAAAGAGAAGACTATTTGCAGACCAAGAGAAGACTATTTGCAGACCAAGAGAAGACTATTTGCAGACCAAGAGAAGACTATTTGCAGACCAAAGAGAAGACTATTTGCAGACCAAGAGAAAACTATTTGCAGACCAAGAGAAGACTATTTGCAGACAAAGAGAAGACTGCAGACCAAAGAGAAGACTATTTGCAGACAAAGAGAAGACTATTTGCGGACAAAGAGAAGACTATCTGCAGACCAAGAGAAGACTATTTGCAGACCAAGAGAAGACTATTTTCAGACCAAAGAGAAGACTATTTGCAGACCAAGAGAAGACTATTTGCAGACCAAAGAGAAGACTATTTGCAGACCAAGAGAAGACTATTTGCAGACCAAGAGAAGACTATTTGGCAGACCAAGAGAAGACTATTTGCAGACAAAGAGAAGACTATTTGCAGACAAAGAGAAGACTATTTGCAGACAAAGAGAAGACTATTTGGCAGACCAAGAGAAGACTATTTGCAGACCAAGAGAAGACTATTTGCAGACCAAAGAGAAGACTATTTGCAGACCAAGAGAAGACTATTTGCAGACCAAGAGAAGACTATTTGGCAGACCAAGAGAAGACTATTTGCAGACAAAGAGAAGACTATTTGCAGACAAAGAGAAGACTATTTGCAGACAAAGAGAAGACTATTTGGCAGACCAAGAGAAGACTATTTGCAGACCAAAGAGAAGACTATTTGCAGACCAAAGAGAAGACTATTTGCAGACCAAGAGAAGACTATTTGCAGACAAAGAGAAGACTATTTGCAGACAAAGAGAAGACTATTTGCAGACAAAGAGAAGACTATTTGCAGACCAAGAGAAGACTATTTGCAGACCAAGAGAAGACTATTTGCAGACCAAGAGAAGACTATTTGCAGACCAAGAGAAGACTATTTGCAGACCAAGAGAAGACTATTTGTTAATGTTTTGCACTGTAATGACTGGCTCGGTTATCCAGCCAGTCATTCCAGTGGTAAAGTTTCCAAAATTGTCTTCTCTTGGTCTGCAAATTGACAATTCTGAAGACGACTGTAGAAGCTATTTTTTGCTTATATGGGGTTTAAAGGGTTAAACTCGTGCAAAGAGATAATTTTCTAATCAGTTGATATTAAATCGTTTAATATTCTATATGTTTGCAAAATTTAAAAAGACACAGATTCAAACTACAGAAAAAGCAATTATATGGCCACTTGAAAGAAATCATATGCCTGACATAACCACATCATATCACTTATAGCACTCATAATCTGAGTCAATCTACTGACATAACCACAACATATATCACTTATAGCACTCAGAATCTGAGTCAATCTACTGACATAACCACAACATATCACTTATAGCACTCAGAATCTGGGCCAATCTACTGACATAACCACAACATATCACTTATAGCACTCAGAATCTGAGTCAATCTACTGACATAACCACAACATATCACTTATAGCACTCAGAATCTGAGTCAATCTACTGACATAACCACAACATATCACTTATAGCACTCATAATCTGAGTCAATCTACTGACATAACCACATCATATCACTTATAGTACTCAGAATCTGGGTCAATCTATTGACATAACCACATCATATCACTTATAGCGCTCATAATCTGAGTCAATCTACTGACATAACCACATCATTTCACTTAGAGCACTCATAATTTGGGTCAATCTACTGACATAACCATGTCATATCACTTATAGCACTCATAATCTGAGTCAATCTACTGACATAACCACGACATATCACTTATAGCACTCAGAATCTGGGTCAATCTATTGACATAACCACAACATATCACTTATAGCACTCAGAATCTTAGTCAATCTACTGACATAACCACAACATATCACTTATAGCACTCAGAATCTGAGTCAATCTACTGACATAACCACATCATATCACTTATAGTACTCAGAATCTGGGTCAATCTATTGACATAACCACATCATATCACTTATAGCGCTCATAATCTGAGTCAATCTACTGACATAACCACACCATATCACTTATAGCACTCAGAATCTGAGTCAATCTACTGACATAACCACAACATATCACTTATAGCACTCAGAATCTGGGTCAATCTATTGACATAACCACATCATATCACTTATAGCGCTCATAATCTGAGTCGATCTACTGACATAACCACATCATATCACTTAGAGCACTCATAATTTGGGTCAATCTACTGACATAACCATGTCATATCACTTATAGCACTCATAATCTGAGTCAATCTACTGACATAACCACGACATATCACTTATAGCACTCATAATCTGGGTCAATCTATTGACATAACCACAACATATCACTTATAGCACTCAGAATCTTAGTCAATCTACTGACATAACCACAACATATCACTTATAGCACTCAGAATCTTAGTCAATCTACTGACATAACCACAACATATCACTTATAACACTCATAATCTGAGTTAATCTACTGACATAACCACAACATATCACTTATAGTACTCAGAATCTGGGTCAATCTATTGACATAACCACATCATATCACTTATAACGCTCATAATCTGAGTCAATCTACTGACATAACCACATCATATCACTTCATAATCTGGGACAATCTACTGACATAACCATGGCATATCACTTATAGCACTCAGAATCTTGGTCAATCTACTGATATAACCACAACATATCACTTATAGCACTCAGAATCTGGGTCAATCTACTGACGTAACCACAACATATCACTTATAGCACTCAGAATTTGGGTACGTGAATCACGTGTTTTTGCCGCCTTTTTAATATTTGTTAACTTTCGAGTTTGCTTGGCTCTTGAGTGGCTGCATATATAAGAGTCAAAGATTAAATGCTAGGATTGACCCACTACAAGCAGTTTGTACATATTATTAGCTCATCTGGCCAGAATGGCTACGTGAGCTTATGCCATGGCGACCGTCCATCGTCTGTCCAGCGTCCGTCCGTCCATCCGTCAACTTTTTCTTTTAAACGACTTCTCAATAACCACTGGGCCGATTTCAATTATATTTGGCAGGAAGTATCCTTAGGGCATAGGGATCCAAGTTTGTTCAAACAAAGCCGATCGGCCGATCTGGCCGGTGGCCATCTTGGATTTTGGCCGATTTTAGGAAATGGCTTTAAAAATCTTCTCCGAAACCGCTGGCTGGATTGATTCAAAACTCACGAAATATCATATAGGGCAAGAGCTGAACCAAGTTTGTTCGAAGGAACTTGATTGGCCAAATGGTTCGGCGGCCATCTTGGATGACCTAGTTTTCGTGAAAACGACATTCTGCAGAACCGCTGAACGGATCAGGCTGAAATTTTGGGGATATTATTATGGACTAAGGGCCATTACAGTTTGTTCATGGGAAGTTGATAGGTAAAAACATGGCCGCCGTGGACCAATCAAATTTTAGCATGTTTGTCTGCCATATTCAATTTTTTTATTTGATGGATTTTGAAGCCTAAATTGGTTTTCTTAACTCCGCTTACTTGTCAGTCAGCTGTCGTATAGCGATAACCCCATCCGTCTTCTGTATGTCTGTCCATCCATCTGTTTGTGCATCACAAACGATGGCGGCTCATTTTATTTCTTGACGGAGTGACACCAAACTTGGTCACAATGTTAATGAGGGCATCTAATATCTGTGTTGTGAAAATGAAACTGATAGGACGTCAAATGCCAGAGTTATCACTCCTTAAATATTTGCAGTCTCACTTTCATAGGGCAAATAATGGTTTGTTCCCACTGTCCATTGATTTATCACCATGTCAGAATTTATTGCCAAACTAGATATTAAATTCCAATTAACAGATTAACCTTTCCAATACTGCAGAAATAGTTAAGATATGTATTATGTGCTCTGACATCTATGCTCTTAAAAATATTTGAAATGTATTTGATTGAAAGTTGTTGCTGCCTTAGGCAGCAATGAAAGTTGTTGCTGCCTAAGGCAGCAATGACTTTCAGTCAAATTATTTTCAAAATCAACTCTAGCTCACCCTACCCCTGCTGCTAACTTGGTGATTCAGCCAGATGTGCATGTGTTAAATGGATTGTGTGGTGGTGGGGAATAACCTGCTATAAAGACCACCTACCTGCCTTTAGAGACCATTTCCTTCAAATTGTATTTAAACCTCTAGTAACCGTCTGACTGAGTTTTTGCAAACGACATATTCCAAAGGTTATATCTCTGAGTCTGATAACTATTTTGAAAACAATTGGACTGAAAGCTGTTGGTGGCTAAGCCGCCAACAACTTTCAGTCGAATTGTTTTCAAAATATTTAACAAGTCAAGAGCTTTTGAAAATTGAAATTATTGGCTGCACTGGCTTGCAGCAGTGCACCAGTTAAGAAACCAGCTGCTGTTAGCACTGATATCATCTATTTTCATTTAAACATTGTTCAAAATCACTAATGCAAAAAAAACAGTCCAGAGATTGTTGTCAATATCTCGAAAACTAAATCATTTGACTGAAAGTCATTGGAAGTGACACTGATGGATGTAAAACTTAAGTATGATTAAGTTGAAATTCCAATGTTCCAGGTGAGCGATACAGGCCCATTGGGCCTCTTGTATTTGGCAGGAAGTATTCTTAGGGCATAGGGACTCAAGTTTGTTCAAATGAAGCCGATCGGCCATGTTGGATTTCTGCCAATTTTAGGAAACGTCTTTAAAAATCTTCTCCGAAACCGCTTAGGCAATTGATTCAAAACTCATGAAATACCTAGGTAAAGAGGTAAGCCAAGTTTGTTCAAGAAGACTTGAGTGACCAAATGGTTCGGCGGCCATCTTGGATGGCCTAGTTTTCCCGAAAACGACTTATCCAGTACCGCTGAAGGGATCGGGCCGAAATTTGGGACATATGATTAGAGAATAATGCCTATTAAAGTTTGTTCACGGTAAGTTTATCCGTCAAAAAACATGGCCGCCATGGGCCAATCAGAACATAGCGTGTTTGGCCGCCATATTAGATTTTTATTTGATGGATTTTGAGGCCAAAATTGGTTGTCTTCTTTTTCTTCTTTTCGTTCGCTGATCATACCGCCAGTCCTGTAAGTGACTATCGACATGATCATAAGCGTTAAGTGCGTGGATCCATGGTTTATTAGAGTACGCCGGGCGGCCTGGAACCTCGGTCTTCAGCACTCGAGGTTTCTGTCAGGGTTACCTCACCCTTACCTCCTTTAGTCGCCTCTTACGACACGCAGAGGATACGGAAGGTGTATTCTAAGCCCCACCTACAGGACATAAATAAATTGGTTGTATATATGTTTTGAGTATTCTGAGCTAATTTGCCATTTTCGAAACTGTCGGATAAATGGTTTGTCAGCCATCTTGGATTACTTTCCTATCAAAGGCACCCATACTAAAGCAATGGGAAATTTAAAATGTCCTCTCGAGAATTACTTGACCGATTTCAATTATATTTGGCAGGAAGCATAGAGATTCAAATTTGTTCGAATGGAGCCGATCGGCCAATTGGGCCGGTGGCCATCTTGGATTTTGGCAGATTTTTGGAAATGTCTTAAAATCTTCTCCGAAACCGTTTAATGGGATCGATTCATAACTCATAAAATATCATATAGGGCATGAGCTGAACCAAGTTTGTTCAAGGGAACTTGATTTGCCAAATTTTTGGCCGGTCATCTTGGCTGGCCTAGTTTTCATGAAAGCAACTTCGTCTCCAGAGCCATTGAACAGGATTGGACCGAAATTTGGGAGATATGATATTGATGACTAAGGGCCATTAAATTTTCTTCAAGAGAAGTTGATACATAAAGAAACATGCCTCTGTTTTTTTGTTACAAGTCTGCTCAACTCATTAGATGTCTGCTTATTGTTAATAACACTTCTAGTTGAAATGCTTATGGTCCAGGTGAGCGATACAGGCCCCTTGGGCCTCTTGTTCTGTCAAGAAAATGTATAGGGCTTTCAATGATTGTATCAGTAATTTTGGGTACTGATATTTCGACAGTCCAGCTAGATAAGAGCTTATGTTGTCTCATTTTCAGGTGCTGTTGATGAATTTGGCCATATGCCCCGCTATGGAGAGAATTGCTCGGCTATGCTGTCGGTTACCTATAGCAACGGTCACCAATTAGGCGCGAGAAAAATTGTAAGTACAACATCATATGAGTGAAATATGATGCTTATTTCCAGCAGTTTTTGTCGAGGTTGTGAGGTAGAAAATAACTTGACAGTAGATAAATCTAGTCTCAATCAATTCTATAATAAACTACGTCACATGAAGGCTGATGTCATAATCAATTACGTCATGAATGACGTGATTACCTCCGTCTTTAGCGCTTAATAGTCTGTCAAGATTTAATGTTTTGTGTGCTGTCCTACTTTTCATTAGAAAAGAACATTTTGAAGGAAGTAGAATCGTATGTATCAAATTTCTTATCATAACTTCACTGTATATGCAATTGTCCTTTTTTATCAACCATTTCAATCCTCTGGCCATAGTATATGAATTTCAAATTCACGGAACTTATACAGTCTAAGTGATTTTGAAGCTAATTTGAATTGAAGCATTTGCTACCTTACAGTTTTCTTAAATTGTTCAACAGAATATTTGTATAGGCCTGAATCTTCTTGTCTATGTGTTAACCCCTCTTGTGTCAGCCGCACCTCAAAGCGCTCAAAAGAACGACTTATTAATTAAGACTAATCTGTCAATAGTTTTCAAGCAAATTGAAATTTTTGCTCAGAGAAGACTGGTTCTTAAGTCTATAACTGGAATTTAGGAAAATTGTTTTTGGAGGTGTTTTTTAAAAGTTTGACCATTAAAGAGTTAATGGTCAAGAAAGTTTTTGTTTGGTCAGAATCCATTTGCAGGCCAAGAGAATACTATTTTTGAAAATGTATCACTGGAATGACTGGCTTGGTAACCAAAAGTAGTCTTCTCTTAGCCTGCAAATAGACAGTCCTCGAGACAACTGCAGATGAAGTATTGGCCGGTTTTCCCATTATAAACCACAAGTTGACACAAGAGAGGGTTAAAGGATAACTTAGCCTCATCTCTTGATAGCTATGCAGATTAAGCCACTCATAAACTATGAACATAGTTTTAAGCTTTGTATCATGCCGCTAAAGAAAGATATTCAGGCTTTACTAGCTCCATATTGATACATTTCTACACCCTATGATGGCTGTCATGATTTACTTTTCAACCAATCAGGAAAAGCCTAGCGTGTCTGCCTCGGGATATACGCTCAGTCATAGAGGTGCCAGCTATAGTTTGGCAATGTGGTATAAAAGCAATCGTACAGGTAGGCTATTGAATATTTTTAAAGTAATTTGACTGGAAGTTGTTGCTGCTATAGGCAGCAACAACGTCCAGTGAAATTAGGTTTAAAATATTCAACGAGATGAGTGTAACATAATAAATAATCTAATGCATTGGCACTTACATGACATCACACACTATCGCTTAAGTAGACAAAATGGTGGCGATCACTGTTCAAAATGTACGTGATATTACAAAACAGATAATTATGATACAGATAAGGGAATGTGACAGGATATGAGTGAAATGGAATCTATAAACCATAATCTATCAGTGCAGTATAACATTTGAGATGAGATTAGCATCCCTTTAAAGAATTTTTGTATTTGGTTTATGGGTGCGTTGTCAGCTAACATCATGATCTATTTTTTATGGTTCACTGATAGTTTTAAAATACTCTTCTGTTGGTCTGGGACTGGACATTAACAAGAGCACTGGAGAAGCCATTCTTGGGTGATTTGAGTGTTAAAGGGTTAATAAACCTGAGGCCCGTTCAGGATCGCGAATATTTTCTGTTCACCGAACAATTGTTAGGTCACGTGGTACGTTCGCCCTCCTGAACGGGCTGTTTGCCGAATGTTCGCGGCGAATGTATTGTGGCGAGGCGAACAAATCTATAAGTGACTCGCCATGATTTGCCGTGAAAACCAAGATGGCGGCAAAATATACAGCATCGTCAATTGAGACACAGTAAATGTCAATTTGACCATAAATAATGCTTACTAATGCATTCATAGCGATCGTAATATTATGTTAGTCTTCTCCCAATATGTGTATGCTTGTGGATTGTCTCTGAGACCCTGATATTCATTTTGACATAATAAATATGACATCATAATGTATCGCATCTGAAAAAAAGTTAACCCTCATAAATATCATGTGATGTAAAAGAATGTTCATTGGAGCTATGCGTGACAACTCGTTCAGTAAGGCGAATATAGCTCACCGTGAACATAAATAGGCGAATGTTCGCCGAACATCTGCGCTCCTGAACTCGCCCTTGGTGTAAGGATAATACCGGCTGGTAGGTGATTTTTTTTATATATGTTGATTATACAATTAACTGTGTTAGTTATAATGTTAAGGCTTCTTTTCACTCGTAAGGTGACAACTGATTGGTCGAAATACAGCAAGACGTTGTGCACTGATCGTCACTCAGGTACGAGTGCGGCGGCCCCGATTGCAGCAGGAATGATTGCGTTGATGTATCAGGTGCGGCCGTGTCTCACCTGGAGGGACGTGCAGTATATCATTGTTATGACTGCTATAAAGGTAGGCTTATTGCTAATACAGTACAACTCATAAATAAGTTTACTCATTAACACTCAGATTTATTCAAGAAAATTTAAATTTTCTCATAGAAAATGTCAATTTGCAGACCAGACAAGACTATTTGTGAAAATTTACCACTGGAATGACTGGCTTTGTTATCCGAGCAAGTCATTCCGTTGAACAATTTTCAAAAATAGCCTTCTCTTGGTCTGCAAATAGATATTTCTCAAGACCACTGCATATGTCGTTTGTGGCTGATATGAGTGTTAAAGTGTTTTAACATGTTTCTAAAACAAAAACAAAAACAAAAACAAAAACAAAAACAGAAACAGAAACAAAAACAAAAACAGTTAATTAGTAAAATTTTGAACACGATGTAAGAAACATTTAAAGTTATGTCTGAGCTGTACTCGCTGTATCTGTGTAATTCATATATTGAGTAACTATTTTCCGATATTCATATTGTAGCTGTTTGTCACGACTTGAACTTAGACCTGACATACGGTCTATCATCTATTATGACCTCTACCAATCTTCTCTGCAATCTGGCCTCAGTTTTAGTGTAGTATTCAGAATATTACCAGCCTACTGCCCATATAAGCAATACATGGATGAATCCTGGTTTAGCCATGCCCCACCTATCTCTAGCTAAGCTCCACCCATCTCTAGCTATTCCCCACCCATCTCTAGCTATGCCCTATCCATCTCTAGCTAAGCTCCACTAATGCTTTGGTCGTGTTGGGATCGATCAAGCCCTGTTTCACATCAAGAGTATACTTACCTCCCTAATACTTTTGATATTGCTAAATATTGGCTTTCACTCAATAAACACTCAGATTAAAACAGTTAGGTGCCCCTACTGGGCAGGGAGTCAGAGCGTAGTCTGGCGGATGCCAGCCCCACCACCGCGCATGCGCAGACTAGCACTTCCTCTTTGCTAATTTATTGGCTGAGAGACAACACATGCTTTCATGATAGAATCTTTCTATACTCTTTTCAAAGCTTTTTAAGACTATTAGATAGAAGTTTACCGCTGACAAAGATGGCTGAGAGAGTGACTTCGCCACAGGAGGGCCTTGGACCTTTAAATCAGGTGACTTCTAGTAAAATTAGCGAGTTTTGTCCCGTTGTAATGTGTTTCCGGGACTCTGGCTAAACGTGATAAGCGCCTTAATTAGTTGGGTTTTTTCAACTAGGTGCTATATAAGACTAATCTCTCTTTGTGTTTATGTCCACAGGTCTGTGTGAAGGAGAAATAAGGACATGACATCAGCAGAGGGTTTGTGTCTCTCCACCATGGTTCCATTTCCTACTAATACTGTTAGGTTATCTAACGAAAAATTCTATGCCCAGTGAGTTGGAGGCCTATTATAAAGGTCTTCTCACTTTGCCCTCTTGATCCAATTCCTTCCCCTTGAGGTGGAGAGAGTTAAGAGGCGTTCAGTGGTGGAGTTCTCCAGTTCATCAGGTTGGATGGTTTGTCTAGACAAGGTGTCAGGTATTAATTATTGATATGAGAAAGGGAGATAATTAACACTATTTGCCATTGTTATCAGTATTTATCTGATGCTTGTGTAGTCGAAATGTCCATTCTGCACATGTTCTGGTTAGAGATACAATTCGTCCTTGCACTGGGATGTTTGTTGGGATCGATTTTGTCCTGTCATAGGATTAATGACGTCATAATCAGCTTTGCTCTTTATTTACAATTAAAGTTGTCCGAAGCTGGTTTCTGATAAAAATTATGATCTTTATGATCATTTCCTTCTCTTGAGTTGGTGAGTTTCTAAGCTTAACTAGTTTGCTCATACTCCTCGTCCTTTGGCCTTTTTCAGAGACCTGGTTGTGCGTCCTGTGGACGATTTTTGAGGGACAAGTTTGGCCCTCATCTATGTTTTCAGTGTAGCCCCTGTGGTCCCTTGCTTAATTGCGAGATATGTAAGCACTGGGGGGGCGAGCTAATGTCCGAATTCTTGTGCTTGCAGGCGAAGGACAAGTTGGAGGAGGAGAAAAAGAAGCTGAAAAAAGAGGTCGTAAGTAAGAAGGGTAAGAGGAAGGCCTCGTCCGCGGTGGACATGGAGGCCTTCCGGACCGAGATGTTGGGAGAGATGAGGAGGACAATCAAGGATTTGGTTCCAGAGTTGCTTCGTGGCATGCTTCCTGGACCAAATCCTTTATTGACCTCATCATCTGCTTCGGAGCAGGTAATCCCCACCTCTGAATCAACGTTCCTTAGTACGCTTCCGTTGTTTGAAGATTCAGAGGTGGCCCCATTAGAGGGGGTGTTCCACGGCCCTGGCAGCAGGCTTATTGCCGCGCCCAATAGGGACCGTGGACGGTCGTCGCTGGAACCCGCGGGCTGCTCATCAGTCCAGGGGTATCCGCACACCGCGGTTGCCAGTACCTCGTATGGCACCTTCCCTGGCCAGTCCGGGTTAGCTCTCTTTGCTGACCCGGAGTCTAATCTTTCTGGCCAGGAGGATGATGATTACCTGTTGGGGTCGCCGTCTGAAGACGTGGCCATGGAATATGACGTTTGTGCGCCCCTCGCGGGGAATACAGGCGCCTTTTTTCCACGGTTCTACTCTCCCAGGGGTAGAATCCACGGTTCAGACTGTGGCCCTGGGCGCTGAAGGCCAGCGGTACCGCATACCTCGGCTTGCCGAGAGTGTCGCTGGTGCTGGCCGGGGCCGTGGTGGGGCGGTATATGCCCCGCGCTCTACCACGGCGCCTGCTCCTGGTCAAGCCAGTGAGATTAGCATGCCGGTATTATCAGGCCCGCATGCTCTCCCTGGCTTGCCAGGGATATCAGCGTATCCGCCGTCAAGCTCTGTTGCTTGTGCTCAGGAGGAAGACGAAGGCCCCCGTCTTGTAGAGCGCTCGCAACTAGCCACGGAGGAGGATTGGTCTGACGCTTGCCAGTGGTTGGTGAGTGTTAGACCAGATCTGCCCGTGGAGCAGTCGGCTAGCCAGCGTGAACACAGGCCGTGGTTAGCTGGTAAGCCTACTGCTAACGCTATGCCTTCTCTGCCGCTGGCAGAGCATGTCGCTGACATGTTCGATGCGGCGGAGACGTCCATTAAGGCCCCGCGCGAGGTGGCCAGGCGTTGCCGCATCGTGCCCCTGGACTACCAGTGGTACGGTGTGGTACCAAAGCCGAGCGTGGATGACCGCGCGGCTTTGGGTGAGGATGCGCGGCCAGGCTCCCGTTCTGACACGGGAGTCTTGTGTTCGAACACGTTGCGTTCGGCAAATGCCGCGTTGCGTGATGCGGAGGAGAGTGGGAGGGCTTCGATTGCCGCTCTGTCCCACGTCTCCCAGCTGTTACAAGGGGTAGTAACAGCATCCGCATCGCGCCAGCCAAGTCCGGTCACAGTCCAGCGAGCCATCCAGGATGGTATCAACCTGGCTCTGGACTGTATGACGCGGGCGGTGACCAGGAGTGTCCGGGCAAGGCGCACTTTTGCCTTGGATAATCTGTGCCCGTCCCAGGACCTCTACAATAGGCTACTACGTACGCCTATGACAGGTCCTGGTCTCTTTGGAGGCGAGGGATGTAGACACCTCCAGGAGACGGTTACTCTGGTCAATAACCAGAGGGCGCTGCGCGAACAGTTTGAGGTGCTTCGTCGTGCCAACGTTCGCGCCGCACCCCCTGCGTATCGTCCCCTGCAGGCTCGAGGTGGTAGAGGCCAGGTCAGAGGCCAACCACCATCGCAGCGCCGGCCTCGGCCGCGTGCGATTCGGCCAGCAGCGAGGGGGGCGCAGGCTCCTCAGGCGCAGTCAGCCAGGCAGCCGCCCGCGCACCGAGGTGCGCGCGGTGCTGGTCGTGGCGCGCGAGGATCTGGGGAGGGGTAATCGTTCCTGATGGGACGGTTACCGCGGTGAGAACCGCGCCGGTGTTTCTGGCAAAGGAGACAGTGCCGCTCTTGCACTCCTTATGTCCACCTCTATCCCTAGGTGGACCGATGGGAGGCCGATTAGCCGACCACATGCAAGAGTGGGAACGGTTAACTCAGGACCGTTTAGTCTTGCGATGGCTTTCAGTCGGGTATCATCCCGATTGGATGACAGGCCCGCCATCGCGACTGTCTCTAGTGCCGATCTGGACTCCAAATCCGAGAGATCCAGATCAAAGGTTGTGTATCGAGGAGGAAATAAATTCCCTCATACAAAAAGGAGCTATTCAGCCGGCACAGAGGTGTCCGGGCTTCTATTCAACCCTGTTCTTAGTAACAAAGAACACCGGAGGGTGGAGACCAATTCTCAACCTCAAGCCATTGAACAAGTTCATAGAGACGCCCAGTTTCAAGATGGAGACTGTGCGCTCGGTGTTGGCGGGGTTAGAGAGGGGAATGTGGACAGCGTCGATAGATTTGAAGGACGCTTATTTCCACATCCCCATACACAGGAGTTTCCGTCGCTTCCTGAGATTTGCATTCCAGGGCAGACAGTGGGAATTCAGGGTGCTACCCTTCGGAATTTCCACGGCTCCTCGTGTTTTCACCCGTGTGGTTCTTGCGATCACCGCATACCTCCGCAGGAGAAGCATAGCAGTCCACACGTACATAGACGACTGGCTGTTGAAAGCACACACCCGGGAAAGTTTGTCGGCCAGTCTGGAGATTGTTTTGAAAACTCTCACAGACTTAGGCTGGATGATCAATTTCCCAAAATCAGAGCTGACTCCATCCCAGAAGTTTGTTTACCTGGGGATGTTCTTCGATCTAGAGACAGGATATGTTTATCCTACTCAGGAGAGAGTTCAGAAACTCATCTCATTAATTCAGTCAGTGTGCGACAGTCGTCATGTCCTGGCACGGGTTTACTTGAGAATGCTGGGGTTGATGGTTTCATTGGAACCAGTCATTCCTCAGGCCGCCTTACGCAGGCGGCCGATCCAGTTATTTCTCATGACACAATGGACCCAGAGTACAGGTTCGCTGGACTCGAATGTGTCAGTGTTGGCGCCTCTGATTCATCACCTGCAATGGTGGTTGGACACAGAGAATCTCTTGGTGGGGGTTATGCTAACCCCTCCCCACCCTCAGGTGACTGTGTATACAGATGCATCGATGGAGGGCTGGGGAGCTTGCCTGGAAGAGTCCACGATATCAGGGCTTTGGAATCTGGAACAGTCAAAGGAACATATAAATCTACTGGAGCTAAGAGCAGTAGTCCTGGGCCTGGAACATTTCTTACAGAAAGTTCAGGGCAAGATTGTTCTTATTCGTTCAGACAACTCAACAGTTGTGACTTACATAAACCGCCAGGGCGGAACGAAGTCGCCCAGTCTCTGTATGATGACATGGAAACTGCTTTGTTGGTGTCTGGATCACCAGATTGCCTTGAAAGCAGTTCATATTCCGGGAAGGTTAAACCTGCTAGCAGACTCATTGAGCCGAAGGATGAGTGTTTTACCCACGGAATGGCAACTAAATCAATGTGTGGCGGATCGTCTGTTCGACCATTGGGGGAAACCCAACATCGATTTGTTCGCAACGAAGAAGAATGCGAAGATGACGACGTACGTCTCTCCGATTCCGGATCCAAGCGCTTTCGCAACAGATGCGTTAGCTATCAGCTGGGGGAGAATGTATGCATACGCATTCCCTCCAGCAATCCTGATTCCAAAATTTCTTCAGAAAATCAGACAAGAGGAATGCCAAGTGCTTCTGATCGCCCCGGATTGGCCAAGCCGATCATGGTATACGGATCTGCTGGACCGTCTGGTCTGCAATCCGGTTCCTCTGCCTCTGATGGACGATATTATCTTCCAGGGCAAGGCCCTTCACAACAATCCGTCAATGTTCAGATTGACTGCGTGGATGTTGTCAAGGAATCTAGAATTAAGGAGGGCTTTTCTGAGCAAGCAGCCATGTTTATGGCCAAAGCCAGGAGGGGGTCAACCTCCAGAGCATATAATTATAAAATCAACAGATTTGCAGAATGGTGCTCAAAAAGATGTATTGATCCAATGGATGCATCTATTCAGGTAGTAGCTGATTTCCTCTGTCACCTTTATGATGCCTATAGCCTCAAGCCTAACTCTATTGCTGGTTATAAGTCAGCTTTAATGTCTGTTATTCCTTGCTTGGCTAAGAGGGGAAGTGATGAAGTGAATACATTAAATGTATTAATTAAAGGCATGGGCAATCTAAGACCAAGGAATCCACCGGTGATTCCGTCTTGGAGTTTATCGCTATTGCTTCAAGTACTAGGTGATAAGCCGTTTGAACCACTTAGTTCCATTTCTATGAAACTATTAACACTGAAGACTGTGTTTTTAATTGCTGCGGCCTCGGCTAGGCGTAGGAGTGAGATTCATGCCTTATCAGCCGAGGATGACCGTTTTGTGGTTTCAGGGGAAGGCCTTAAGCTGCTACCTAGGATTAATTTCTTGGCTAAAAATCAGTCGTTGAAATATCCAGGTCAACCTATTATTTTGCCTGCTTTAACTAGATATGATCCTAATTCTAAAGCATGGTGTCCTGTCCGGGCGCTTCGCCGGTACAAACAACGTACGGCGGAGTGGCGCACCGATCAGTCAGCGTTATGGTTGTCATATATTGAACCCCATGGCAGGGCTTCTAAGGACACCATTTCCAGGTGGATTGTAGAATGCATTCAGTTTTGCCATAAATCCGCCACCGGGAAGCAGGTTGACGTGGCCAAGGCTCACAGTGTCCGCGGCGTAGTGACATCCACTGCCCTATTTAATGGGGTCCCTGTGGATGATATTATGTCGGTGGCTCAGTGGCACTGTGAGTCAAGTTTTACAGACCATTATCTCCGTGACACCTCTAATCCTCTCGCCTTGTCGATTTTGAAAAAATAACTAGGCATATATATTTTTGATGGGGTTTCCTCATTGCTTATATATTTCACAATTAATTTATGGAAACAACCACTAATTTGGGACTGCATCGATCTTCACCAATGGGAAGAGGATGTCAGCAGCCATTTCAACAAGGTCAGTCTTGTGTATGTGTTGTCCATTGTTGATT
Organism: Chaetoderma sp. LZ-2023a; assembly: GCA_034401795.1. Taxonomy (NCBI): domain Eukaryota; kingdom Metazoa; phylum Mollusca; class Caudofoveata; order Chaetodermatida; family Chaetodermatidae; genus Chaetoderma; species Chaetoderma sp. LZ-2023a. The sequence continues at coordinate 9,001,576 of CM067361.1, read as the reverse complement.
GTCTTGTCACGTTACCCGTTATTTATATGATGATGGTTTTGTGTATTTATGTGGTTCATTGTTGAGAGTATACGAAAATGGAGTTTTTTCGTCTCTGTCCTGTAGTACATGGCACTTGTACGTAGAGAGGGTATAGGACATTGAGGTCATTCGACTCTTCCTCCCAGGAAGGAGGGGGGGGGAGCGCATATGACATTCGGTCATCTCTCATACATCGGGGGTGTTATCCGATGGTTAGTCAAATCCTGACTGTTTTTTCATACAGTTTCAGAAGTTTAAGTGCCTTAAACGCAGAAAAGCGTATAGGGATGAGCTGGTCTTTTGACCTCGCCTCCCTCCCGCCGAATTCACTGTCGAATTCTGGCAATATCAAAAGTATTAGGGAGGTAAGTATACTCTTGATGTGAAATAAACGAAATCAAGGATTTCTTTTTTCACGAGAGAGTTGATACTTACCTCCCTAGATACGGACCCGGCCTCTCCACCCCACAGAGGCTCGGTCTTCAGGCTCTTTATAGTTGCATGTGTATCAGCCAATAAATTAGTCAGAGGAAGTGCTAGTCTGCGCATGCGCGGTGGTGGGGCTGGCATCCGCCAGACTACGCTCTGACTCCCTGCCCAGTAGGGGCACCTAACTGTTTTAATCTGAGTGTTGATTGAGTGAAAGCCAATATTTAGCAATATCAAAAGTATTAAGGAGGTAAGTATCAACTCTCTCGTGAAAAAAGAAATCCTTGATTTCGTTTAAACTCCCTGAATCTTATTTTCCAGAAAACAATACAATGTCATGTAAGCTGGTGAATATTTTGAAACTAATTTGACTGGATGATGTTGCTGCCTATGGCACCAACAGCGCTCAACCAAATTAGTTTGGAAATATTTAGCCGGCGTACTGAGCACTTCCAAGTGACAATAGAGGTATCCGATCTGTCTCGCAACTGTCAGACCATAATCAGATACCTTTCTGAAAAAAGACTAGTTCAGGGCTAGTTATGAAATACTATGTGCCCCTAAAGCTGTAACATGTACCGATATCTCATTGGCTTTTCGCGGAAATAAAATGCACGTTTAATGATTTTCTTTTTGTGACATTCGGTAGCTTTCAGATTCACTATATTGCAATGTAATGTAGCCGAGTATAACACATTGTTGTTTCCTCACTCAGGAACCAGGCCGAGGAAATGAGCAATCGCTGCACCCCCCTCTACGCAGCAATAACATAGCTAGATGATAAATAGTGCTTTAATAAACCCGTGAAAGTTAACATTATAAATAGTCAGGGAGCTAATTTCACTATATTTCATGAACCAGACATGTTTGGTTTTATTAATTTTAAAAGTCAAAGTGGGTGTTAAGATATTGCTTTATTGCTTTTAAAAGCGGCACCGCAAATACGTGTACATTTTGCATTCCGCCATTGTTGATCGTGAGTCGCTCAGAGACCGGTTAAAATAAATCACGTCATTAATTCGTTATGAATGACAACGAGACACGTGATCAAAATTTTACTACGATAGTAATTTTCATTCATTCATAATGATGTCAGATGTCCAGCAAGCCAATCAAATTACGGCTACGCTTTTCCGAGAATCTACGACTGCGCATAATTATCGATCGGCGCGAGGCATTTCTCATTAGTGGTGAATTTAGGCAGTGAATAAGTAACCGGGTTCATTTTGTTCTATAAGAATGGAATGTTTACGTTACCAGGCAGCTGTATCGGAACTGATAATGCTACATACTGCCAATTATTCAACATTGAATGAGGCCTCGCCCTAAAATCATGACAGGAATTTCGTGAAAATTTACGGTACCCTGGCAAAATATAATTGCATAATGTGTGTATGCCCAAGTAATCGGTTGCCCTTCTTGGTCGACTTGCATAATGTCGTTATACCAGCGTGGCGTAATTATGAACACGTTTCATGTTATCAGATTTCAAACGACTTGTCCAGCCAATATCATAAAGGTGTTGTGTAATACGTTCTTACGCGTTGTCAAACTGTTTCCAACCCATTTGTTTTACTTTCACACCGTGTTGTTTTACCGTTCACAACGGGAAAGTGATGCATCCATTATTTGCAGACACATTTTATGTTAAGTTAACTCTGAGCTGTACTGTAGCTCTGTCACTCAATAAGACTATTTTCAAAAATTTAACACTGGAATGCCGGGCTCGATAACCGAGCCAGTCATTGAAGCCTGGCTGGACAGGAGATGACTGTTTGTTGGCTATTTTACTGTATAATATCTATTATTATATACAAATTAATTAATTACGCTAACAATAATGTTACTATTTGTTTACTGACTATTATTATTAAGCTTTTCACCGACAAATCACTAAAAAAGTAATATTCTTTGCAATATAAAACTTATTCTGTTGAATATTTTGAAATTAAATTTTCTGGAAGCCTTTGCTACCTAAAGCAGCAACGGCTTCCAATCAAATTAATTTCAAAATATTCAACAGTTTTCCTGTAAGGATGCCTTGAAAATGAGATATGGGGAACTCATCATTGAAAGGGTTAATATTAACACCTTAACCCTCAAATTTATTCAAGAAAGTTTCAATTTTCTCAGCGAATGTCCATTTGCAGACCAAGAGAGGACTGTTTTCAATTTTCAAAAATAGTCTTCTCTTTTGTCTGCAAATTGACATTTCTAAAGACCCCACTGCAGAAGCTTTTCACTTCAAGAGTATACTTACCTCCCTAATACTCTTTGATTTTGCTAAATATCGGCTTTCACATAATAAAACACGCAGATTTAAAAAGAAAGGTGACTCTTATGGGCAGGTAGTCAGAAGTCAGTCAGGCGGATGCCAGCCCCACCACCGTGCATGCGCCGACTAGTACTTCCTCTTTGCTAATTTATTGGCAAAGGGTTCACACATGTTTCATGCTTAAAGCTTTTCTGAGCCGTTTAAGTTGTTTAATTAATATATTAGAAGTGTTTTATCAACCTGTAGTGATGGCAGATCGGATTAATTCGCCGGAGGAGTGCCCAGGACCTAGCCATCAGGTGACTTCTAGTATATTTTAGCGAGTTTATCCCGTTGTAATGTGTTTCCGGGACTCGCGTTTATCATAATAAGCGGCAAAAATAATTAGTTTATTTCAAAATGGCGCTATGAAATGCTAATCTCTCTTTGTGTTTATGTCCACAGGTATCTACCTTCGGTTGTTTAGGACATCACATTATCAGAGAGTTGGTTTTTCTCTCCACCAAGGTTCCATTTCCTACTAACATTGTTAGGTTATCTAACCAAAAATTATGCCCAGTGGGTTGGAGGCCTCGGATGAAGGTCTTCTCACTTTGCCCTCTTGGTCCACTTCCTTCCCCCTAAGGTGGAGAGAGTTAAGAGGTCATAATGTTGGTGGAGCATCCGGTTCATCAGATCAGATGGTTTGTCTATGCTAAAGACTCAGGTGCTCTAGTTATGATATGAGGCTTTTCAATTATATTTGAAAATATTTATAAATCTTACTGCCATTTATCATTGTTTAACTGATGTTTGTATGGTCTGTATAAACTATCCTGTCTAGTTAGGATGTTCTGGATATGATTACAATTCGTCCTTACACCTGGAGGTTTTGTTTCGGATCGATTTAACTTCTTATTCTTGAAGTTATGATGTCATAATCAGCCTTGCGCCTTACTGTCAGTTAAAAGTTTTGTCCAACGCTGATTTATTATTATTAGCTTGGGTCTTTATGGCCCCTTCCTCCTTGTTTGTTTTGTGTTGAGTTTTAATTCAATATCTGTAATACTCATTGTCTTCGTCCTCTGGTGTGTTTCAGAGGCCTGGTTGTCCTTCATGTGGTAGGATGGATAAGTTCTTCCCCCATTTATGCTTCCAGTGCAGCCCATGTGGGCCATTGCTTAAATGTGAGATCTGTAAGAAGTTGGGGGGGGGGGAGCTAATGTCTGAATTTCTATCATTACAGACCAGGGAGAAGGCTCCAGAGGAGGAGAGGAAACTTAAGAAAGAGGCTTCTGGTAAGAAGGGTAAGAGGAAGGCCTCGTCCGCTATGGATATGGAGGCCTTCCGTATTGAGATGATGGGAGAGATGAAGAGGACAATTAAAGATTTGGTCCCAGAGTTGCTTTGTGGCATGCTTCCTGGTCCAAATCTTTCGTTGTCCTCTTCATCTGTTCCGGAGCAGATAATCCCCGCCTCTGAATCGTTTCTATTTAGGGACCTATCAGTTTTCGACCATGATTCAGAGGTGGCCCTAATAGATGGTGAAATCCATGGTAAGAACACTGGCAGCAGGCTTGCCGCGCCGGTTGGTCGTGATCATGTATTGCTGGAACCTGCCTGCCTATCAGGCCAGGATTATCCGCACCCTGCAGGTACCAGTCCCTCCTATGGTACCTCTCCTGGCCAGTCCGGGTTAGCATTCTTTGCTACACTGGAGTCTAATCTTTCTGGCCAGGAAGAAGAGGATTATCTGCTGGGTTCTCCTTCTGGCGCCGTGGCCATGGACATTGACGTACGTGCACCCCTCGCGGGGAACACGGGCGACATTGTCCACGGTACTACTCACGCAGGAGTAGCGTTCACGGCGCAGAAGGTATCCCGGGCTGGATCTGATGGCCAGTTTTACCGCATACCTCGGCTTGCCGATGGTATAGCAAGTGCTGGCCAGGGCTGTGGTGTGGCGGAATTTCCCCCACGCAATACCACGGCGCCTGCTCCTGGTCAAGCCAGTCAGTTTGGCATGCCTATTCTTTCAGGCCCGCATGCTTTCTCTGGCTTGCCAGGTGTATAAGTTCCTCCAGCCACATACACACCTGTGATTGCTCAGGAGGATGACAAAGGCCCTCGTCTTTTAGAGCATTCACAGGTGGCGACGGAGGAAGACTGGTTTGACGCTTGTCAGTGGCTAATCAACGTCAGGCCAGATATACAGCTGGCCTTGACAGCTGGCTCTAGGACTATAGACTTAGAAAGCTTTACCGACTCCTTGGAACCGGGTACTCGGCTCCCAACTGCCGAGTACCCATCTACCATAGAGCTCATATTGCTTGCATAGCCACCAAACAAGAGAAATCCATGGCTTGCCTCCATGGGGCTGGGAGGCTGGGTCCGTAACAGAATGGTGAGTATTGTTAGATCTCGGAGAAAGGGAAATTGAAATTTCCTGCATTCTCCTTCGATCAATACTCACCATTCTGTTACTTCTGATATACACCAGATTTGATCAGTAACCTGGTGGGAAGGGGCAAGCCATAAATGCTACTTTTGCCCCTTGGAGAAAGATTTAGACTTAACAACTTGACTAACGGAGACCTAAAAGGACCGTCAAGTTATCGGAACCGAATCAAATTCGCGTCACTGCCCCCCCCCCCTTTTTCTCCTAAGAAAAGGGAGAGAACTCACGAACATGTATCTCGCCTGAAACACAAATATGCCAAGAGGGTTAACTGCTCTGCATATATTAGCCTGGGAATGAGCATGAATATATAAAATGAATGATCATGATATATAGACATAATACAAAACACTCAATCGTGAATTACCTCATGAAATTTGGAATTCAGACCTGGAGCCTCCAACCATTCACTTTTCCGGCCATCAGTGACACAACTGGTTGATATCCTCTCGCTCGACCATGTCTGCTTCTTAATTCTCTCTTACAAATGCCAAAAAAGGAAGAAGAGCAGTGCGGTCATATAGCTATCGTCTCAAAACAGCTAAAGCGAGTGGAATGGCGAAGTCTGACACATCCCTCATATAGTAATCCGTGAAAGAGGACTCACAGTGCCCTTGTGCGACAGCCATGATGTCCTTAAACGGAACACCATTGTAAAGGGCGGAAGAGGCGGCTATTCCTCTAACATCGTGCCCTTGCGCCTTGCACTTGGTGCCCAGTCGTAATCTCACGGGTAGTCTGAATGCATTCGACTACCCAACGAGAGATAGAATCCACGGATGCGGCACCATATGGCTCCATATGGCAGATCCACAGATGTCTATCATTCGACCATAACGAGTCTGTCCGTTTTGTACTTAGTCAAAGCACGGACTGGGCACCAGACACTGGCATCACGATCCAACCTACTTAGTTTCGGTATAACGATCGGTTTGCCGGGATATCTCAAAGATCGAATCTTTGACATAAACTCTTCTCTTGGCAGTAGACGCAGACCCTCTCTGGACACAATAAATCGGTCCCTCTCTGCTGAAAGTGCATGGATCACACTGCGCCTTCTAGCTGAGGAAGCTGCCAATAGAAAGACCGCCTTTAGAGTCAAATGCTTTAGACTAGCCGAACGCAACGGTTCGAAAGGGTGCTTGGCCAGTACATTAAGCACTAAAGATAGACTCCAGGCTGGAATGACTACCGGTTGTCTCGGTCGGAGATTGCTCATTCCCTTCACCATCACACTCAACTGGGCCACCTCTGGACTATCCCTGTTGGCTAGACAAGGGATAACTGATGCCAAAGCTGACTTGTATCCAGCGATTGTGACAGGAGCTAGTCCTGAAAAGAACAGCTCACAGAGAAAGTCTGCTATTTGCTGAATAGTGGAATGAAAGGTAACAATACCCTTTTCCTCACACCAGTCTGCAAATCCGTTAACCGTGTTGTTATATGACTTGAAGGTTGACCTTCTCGCAGCCGCAATGAAATCAGCAGCCTGTCGAGAAAAGCCTTCCGACGTGGAACGTTGTTTGACAACAACTACGCAGTCAATAACATTTCGGGACGCTCGTGTAGGAAGCGTCCCTTGGCCTGGGAGATTATGTTCGGAATCTCGGACAACTGCACTGGATTTTCCACCAGCAGATCTAGCAGATCCGTGAACCATGCCCTGCTTGGCCAATACGGCGCCATTAGCAGGACCCGACACGGTTCCTCCCTGATCTTCACCAATACCTTCGGCAGAAGGATGGTGGGTGGGTACGTGTAAGCGTGCATCCCTCTCCAGCTTATCGCCAGAGTGTCTGTATCGACGGCATTTGGATCTGGAATCGGCGAGACATAAGTCATGATTTGAGCATTTTCCCTTGTGGCGAACAAGTCCACGTTGGGTTTGCCCCAATGCTCAAAGATCCTTCGTAGAACTGGAGGGTTGAGAGACCATTCTGTTGGCAGAATTCTCTGTCTGCGAGACAAAGCATCCGCCAGAATCTTCAATCGGCCAGGAATGTTAGCTGCTTTCAAAACAACCGAGTAATTCCTGCACCATTGAATCAAGTGCCACACTTTGATACAAAGTGTGGGTGACCTGGTCCCGCCTTGGCGATTTATGTATGATACTACCGTCGAATTGTCCGACCGTATCAATATCACCTTGCCCCTGATCATCGGAAGAAACTCTTCCAACGCCAGTTCCACTGCCATCATTTCCAACAGATTGATATGCAACAGACTCTCCAGGAGAGTCCATGTGCCCGAGACCTAGTGTTCTCCCAGGCAGGCCCCCCACCCCTCCAGCGATGCATCCGTGTACACGGACAGGGGTGGGGGGGGGGGGGGGGGGGTAGGTGCAGCGAAATCCCTACTAGGAGATTCTGACGCTGTTTCCACCATACAAGATGCGATATTATCGGCTCCAAAACTGGCACCAGTTTTGACAGGGGTTCTGTTCTCTGTTCCCACAGCGACATCAGATACAACTGGATAGGTCTTCGCATTAGAGCAGCGTACGGGATCACTTGCTCCATGGAGACCATCATGCCCAGCATCTGAAGAAACTGCCTCGCCTGAATGTGGTTTCCCACTTGAAAACTCTTGAGGATGGCTAACAGGGACACCACTCTGGGCTCTGACGGGTAAACCCTGCCCTCCTCGAGATCGAATCGCATCCCCAAATAAACAAAATGTTGAGTGGGTGTCAACTCGGATCTCTCCTTGTTGACTATCCCGCCTAGATCTGAAAGTAACTTCAGAGTCAGAGCAGTATCCACGTTCAACCTGGCTGCAGAGCCTGCTTTGAGCAGCCAGTCGTCTATGTAGGTGTGTAGCGCCACGTTCTCTTTTCTGAGAAACGCTGTCACCGCAAGGACCACTCTTGTGAAAACCCTCGGAGCTGTCGACAGGCCAAATGGGAGAACAGTAAACTCCCATACTTGATTCTGAAACACAAATCTCAGAAACCTGTGCCAACTCCGGTTCATAGGAATGTGGAAATATGCATCTTTCAGATCGATCGACGCACACCACATTCCCTTCCTCAATTCCGCCATTACCGACCTCGGTGTTTCCATCTGGAACCGAGGCGTATGGATAAACCAATTTAATGGCCTGAGATTGAGTATGGGTCTCCATCCCCCTGTGCTCTTGGGGACAAGGAACATATTTGAATAGAAGCCCGGAGTGTTCTGGTTCGCTGGTTTTATTGCTCCCTTCAGAAGCAAACCCGACACTTCGTTTTGAACGGCTTCTAACTTGTCTGGGTCCCGTGGTACGGGTGTCCAGACAGGTGCCAAAGACAGATTCTGCGGCGGAAAGTCCCACCACTCCGGCATGTACCCCTGGGATAACCATCCCACGACCAGACTGTCTGACGTCACACCTCGCCAGGCCTAGACGAAACGCATGAGCCTTCCACCCACCATAGATGCCTCGACGTCTAACGGGGTTGTCTGGCTCGTGGTCCACTCCCCCCCCCCCCCCTTTGTTAACGGGAGAGAGAGAGAACCATTTCCGTCTTGGCTCGGCAGGTATAACTGGCACCGCTGTTCCTGTCGCACAGGTGCGGTCCAGGCAGATATGAAGGGAGCTCTCGTACCCTCAGGTATGATCTGCTCCCTTCTTTCCGCCCTTGGAGGACTTACCCTTCCCCTTGCCCTTCCCGCCTCTAGGGCGATCATGAGCAACATTGGGGAGGGTAGGGGCCTCCACAACCTTCCTGGCTTTCTTAGCCAGTGGCGGCTGAGAAAATCCAGACGAAGCAGAAGTCGCAGTAGGCTTAGCTTTCGCCTTGCCTTTCTGCTTCTTCGAAGGTTGGACAGCTAACGGTTTCCCTACAGCCCCTAGTGCGTGCGCTTGCCGCACTAGCTCCAGCTGTAGGTTTACCGCCAACTGATTCTGCGCAATGCTGGCATTGTCCTCTAGGATGGCCCGCGCCTGGCCACCAAAGATGCTAGGCCCTGTCAGGGGTGTCCCAAGAAGACGCTCCCTGACTGCCGTAGCCGGATGCATATGGTCAAGAACCATTTGCCTCCTGGACTTTGTCACACGCGCCTGCACCCTTGCCAGTGCGTCCATAGACAGCACCAAGCCGTGATTGACGCACGAAAGCGCCACAGGTGGCACAGGGTGGCCTGCCCCCGCTTCAGCCCACACCGACTGAACAAGGCAATACGAATGGTTGACAGCACTCATAGCTGCCCTCACACCCTCATCGCATAGGGACAGGACTCCATCCTGGTGTGCCTGGGACTTGTCCACACGTGCCGGGCCGGTTCCACCCGCTCCAGCACTCTGAACACCCAGTACCCAGCGGTCATTCTCGGTGACCGACGGGACAACACCATACCTGTCGTATTCCCCCCGTGGAATACGACCCCTCGCCCGCACCTCCATGGAGGCCGCAAGAAGCTGGCCCTTGTTCATGCGTTGTTTGCTATACATAGTATCAAGCAACACCATAAACCATGGATCCAGTCCAACAGACTGGATCAGGGCTGCGGGCAAGATCCCCGTCCTAATCGATGCACCGATGGACGGGGTACATCCTCCTCGGCCGTGGTCGAAACCACAGACGGGTCCACCTTGGCTAGCCAAGTCAGAGCCTCAGACCAATCCGTCTCCGAGGAGGACACTCCCGTGAACACGTCACCCGTTGACATGTTCACGGCCCTACCAGCAACGGCCTCCCGGCTAGGAGCCATTGCTGATATGCCAGGAACTCCGGTACCGTACGGTTCCGCCGCCACCCCATGGAACACACCAGTCCATGGAGTAGGCCTGCACAGAAAACCGTGCAGACCCGTAGCGGTTGAGGAACCGTGGCCAAACACAGGCGCCAACGGCGACCCATGTCTGACCGCCGGACCAGGCGAGATAGGTGGGTACCATGCCTGGCCGGCCAGACCCGTCACCGTGTTGGTTGGCAGCAAACCAACCATCACGGGCCCGGTGCCGGAGTGGCCTCAACCACGGGCGGAGCCGCTGCCCTGGCTTGCACCAGGCCAGACAGATGGAGGGCGGCTTCCATCAGGACGGAATCGACCTCCATGCTCTCCACCCGCGGCCTCACAGGTCGCAGCACACTCCTCCTCGGCCTCCTCATCTTCAGACCCCTAAGAGTCGTCACTAGACAAGGAAAACCGTGGAGCAGTCCTGGTGGACGGCTCCCATGCCTGACGGACCGGCCACCACTACTGGACCACCCGGAGATGGCCGCAGAAAGACAGAACCCATCAGGCCGGAGCCCGACGGGACTGCCAGGGGGGGCCATACGAAATGGCTCCCTCGGTGTCCAGTCCCGAACCCTGTCCAAGGACAGGGTCCGAATCAAACATGTGGGGAGACTGCCCTACAACTTTTGGCAGCAGGGACGACACCAGCGTGGGCAGAACGCTATGCAAGACACCTTCCCTAGCCGGACCAAACCACGCCGGCGGTGCCATCTCCGCCACCTCCGGTTGCAGACGTGGAATGCCCCCACGGGCCGAAACGGATGCTCCACGATTTACTTTCGGACCGCCTGACCCCGCGTCAGACCCTGCCAAGTCCTTCTGGCAAGGAACTTAAGCCTCATATCGACCGACCACACAGCGCAAATGTTACACCTACTGTCAAGACTACACTTAGTACAGTGGAAACAGACATGGTCCTTGTATATAACCCGTACGATATGTGGCACTCGACACATGATGGCGGGGCTGGCTTGGCCTATAAACCAAACCTACAATAAGCCAGCAGAACGAAACAAAAATGGAAGGCAGACAATTAATTTTCAAATATATTGACCATAAATTAACTGTCACCCTCCTGCACCCCACCCCGCAACGTTACAGCAAAGATCGCATTGAATATGACGACAAGAACGAAGCGGGCGATAATACACCCATACACTGATCCTCAAGGATGTATAACGGAACCAGGAATCATATCGCATAGCATTCGGGGTATATTTACTAATAAATATAAGTTATACTCCTAACGAAGGCCACAACGATATGTGAAGAAACAACAAAATGTAAACAAACTGCTGTAGCACACGGTAAAACCGCAGACCACACATCTAAATCAAGAATTTTGAAACCACTGATCATTGCAAACAGATCGTGATAACACGCAAAACTTGAAAATTCCAAAGTTTTCCTGGTACCAATTAAAGTACGCAGCACCCGGAATCAGATGCGCGAATTAATGAAACATTTTCTTCACATAAACATCCGAGACACACGGGTGTGACGACACCCGCTCGGATCTTACGGAGAACGACGTCAGCTGATCATCGTGTTTAAAACACTGATAAGCCAACACCTAATTTCATATCTGCCGATCGCCTGTTGGGATTTAAAGGAAGGCGATCATCTGGCATATTTCGTTGTTAACACACGTCCCAGATTCTTTGGGGTTAGAAATTGGAACATGCGACACATACAAAATTTTAGAGACCTAAGTCTTTTAACTATGGAATAACATGGAAATATACGACCTGATATCCTCGGAAGCGTCCATATTAATCCAAAATATCCTTTTGAGAACGCACAAGCTATCACAATTAATCACAGTAAAAAGACTTAGGCTTAAACAATCTTAAGACTTTCCAACTGCAAAAAGCATGTATTCTCTTGTCGCTATGCAAACAAGAATGAGCTCTATGGTAGACGGGTACTCGGCAGTTGGGAGCCGAGTACCCGGTTCCAAGAAGTCGGTAAACCTTTCTAAGTCTATAGTCCTAGAGCCAGCTGTCAAGGCCAGCTGTATATCAGAAGTAACAGAATGGTGAGTATTGATTGAAGGAGAAACCCTAGTCAGGAATCAGGTATGTAAATGTGTTGGCATATTTCTACCATCGACTTTATATGAACACACCGATGCACCAGTTTAATATTAACAATATCTAACTCGTGTAAACGTGACAGTGAAGATTTTAGCTGCGTACAGCAGCTGAACAAATTGTCATATCTCTTAGCTAGTTAGTCAGCTATAACTAGTTAGTCAGTCAGACACACACGCTTTTTCCGGGATGCATCTTAAAGGGATGCTAATCTCATATCAAATTGTGTATTGGATCAATAGATTATAAGTTATAAATTCCATATTTTTTATATCCTGTGACGTTCCCTTATCTGTATCACAAATACCTGCTTTGTAATATCGTGTAAAAATTGATCAGTGATAGCAACCAGCTTGTCTCTTCCAGCGATGATGTGTGATGGCATGTACATGTCAACGAATTAAATACTTTATTATGTAATAATCATCTTGTTGAATATTTTGAGCCTATTTTAAATGGAAAAATTCTCAGTCAAAATAGTTTCAAAATATTCAACCGCTTACCTGACTGAGTGCTTCTATTCTACATTGCCAAACTATAGACGACACCTCTATGATGGAGCGCGTTTAACAAGGCAAATATTCTAGGTGTTTTCTGAAAAGTAAATCATGACAGCAATCATAGGCTGTAGAAATGTAGCAACATTTAGTTACAAAATCCTTATTATCTTTCGTTGCCTGTATGATAAAAATTTAAAATGTTATGGATAGATTATGGGTGGCAAATTCTATTACATGAATGATTAATATAGGATAAGGCTAGTTGACCTTTAGAAACTACTTAGCAAATCTGGCTGAAATCGTAACACCTCGAAGGTACTTGCCCTGCAAGGCTGATTCCCAGACTATATCCATGATCCAGAAATTGTTTCTGCCACACAGACTATCAGCGTCCATTGAACTCTGTGTAACCGGTTCGTGACATTTCTGGCAACAACAGGTCTTTTTCGTGGTAGTGTGAAATGTCAATTTGAAGACTAAGAAGAGGAACTGTTTTCATTTACCACTGGAATGACTGGCTTGATAAGAGCCTTTCACTTCAAGAGTATACTTACCTCCCTAATACTTTTGAATATTGCTAAATATTGGCTTTCACTCAATAAACACTCAGATTAAAACAGTTAGGTGCCCCTACTGGGCAGGGAGTCAGAGCGTAGTCTGGCGGATGCCAGCCCCACCACCGCGCATGCGCAGACTAGCACTTCCTCTTTGCTAGATTATTGGCAGAGAGATCACACATGTCTTTTTGTGCAAAAGCTTTTTCTTATTCTTAAACTGTTTAAGTGGTGTTATTTTGGAGTGATAGTCACTTTTTTGGATGGCAGGAAGGAACACTTCGCCACAGGAGGACTTAGGACCTTTAAATCAGGTGACTTCTAGTAAAATTAGCGAGTTTTCTTCCCGGTGTATTGTGATTCCGGGACTCGCGTTTACCGTGATAAGCGCCTTGGTTAGTTGGTTTATGTCAACTCGGTGCTACCTAAGGCTAATTTCTCTTTCTGTTTATGTCCACAGGTCTGTATGACGCTAGGTGGTGACATCACAGCAGCAGAGAGTTAGTTTTCTCTCCACCATGGTTCCATTTCCTACTAATACTGTTAGGTTATCTAACCAAATGAAAAATTATGTCCAGTGAGTTGGAGGCCTAGTATAAAGGTCTTCTCACTTTGCCCTCTTGATCCAATTCCTTCCCCATGAGGTGGAGAGAGTTAAGAGGCGTGCAGATGGTGGAGTTCTCCGGTTCGTCACGTTGGATGGTTTGTCTATACAAAGTGTCAGGTACCTAGTTATTGATAATGTGGTGATGTTAATTATAGTAAACAAGCAAAGGGAGATAATTAACATTTTTGCCAGAAAAGAGTTATCTATATGTATCTGATGGTTGTGTAGTCGACGTATCCATTCAGCATACAATTCGTCCTTGCACTTGGATGTTTTGTTGGGATCGAATTTTTCCTGTCACGGGATTAATGACGTCATAATCAGCCTGGCTATGTATTTATCAGCAATTCAAGTCGCTATGCTGGTTTCTGATGTATATTGATCTTTATGATCGTTTCCTTCTCTTTGAGTTGGTTTGAGTGTCTAAGCTTAACTAGTTTGCTCATACTCCTTGTCCTTTGCCCTGTTTTAGGGACCGGGTTGCGCGTCCTGTGGACGTTTTCTACATGAAAAGTTCTGGCCTCATCTGTGCTATCAATGTAGCCCTTGTGGTCCCTTGGTTAATTGTGACATATGTAAGCACTGGGGGGGCGAGTTAATGTCCGAATTCTTGTGCTGCTTACAGGCGACGGACAAGGTGGTAGAGGAGGAGAAGAAGAAGAAGCGGAAACGAGAGGTTGTAAGTAGGAAGGGTAAGGGGAAGGTCTCGTCCGCGGTGGATATGGAGGCCTTCCGGACCGAGATGTTGGGAGAGATGAAGAGGACATTAAAGGATTTGGTTCCAGGGTTGCTTCGTGGCATGCTTCCTGGACCAAATCCTTTACTGTCCTCATCATCGGCTTCGGAGCAGGTAATCCCCGCCTCTGGATCGGTTTTCCTTAGACCGCTTCCGTTGTTCGACGATTCAGTGGTGGCCCCATTAGAGGGGGCGTTCCACGACCCTGGCAGCAGGCTTATTGCCGCGCCGAGAGGGGACCGTGGACGGTTGTCGCTGGAACCCGCGGGCTGCTTATCAGTCCAGGGGTATCCGCACGCCGCGGTGGCCAGTACCTCCTATGGCACCGTTCCTGGTCAGCCCGGGTTAGCTCTCTTTGCTGACCCGGGGTCTAATCTTTCTGACCAGGGTGATGAGGATTACCTGCTAGGGTCGCCGTCTGACGACGTGGACATGGATGAAGACGTTTGTGCACCCCTCGCGGGGAATACAGGCGGCTTCTTCCACGGTTTTACTCACCCTGGAGTAAAGTCCGCGGCTCAGGTGGTGGCCCAGGGCGCTGCTGATGGCCAGCGGTACCGCATACCTCGGCTTGCCGAGGGTGTTGCTGGTGCTGGCCGGGCCCGTGGTGGGGCGGTATATACCCCGCGCTCTGCCACGGTGCCTGCTCCTGGTCAAACCAGTGATATTGTCATGCCGGTGCTATCAGGCCCGCATGTTTTCCCTGGCTTGCCAGGTGTATCAGCGTACCCGCCGTCAAGCTCTGCTGCTTGCGCTCAGGAGGAAGACGAAGGACCCCGTCTTGTAGAGCGCTCGCAGTTAGCCACGGAGGAGGATTGGTCTGACGCTTGCCAGTGGTTGGTGAGCGTTAGGCGTGATCTGCCCGTGGAGCAGTCGCCTAGCCAGCGTGACCACAGGCCGTGGTTAGCTGGGAAACCGACTGCTAACGCTATGCCTTCTCTGCCGCTGGCGGAGCATGTCGTTGACATGTTCAAGGCGGCGGAGTCGTCCATTAACTCGAGTGGACGTCTCGCGAAGGCCCCTCGCGAGGTGGCCAGGCGTTGTCGCATCGTGCCCCTGGATTACCAGCGGTACGGTGTGGTACCCAAGCCCAGCGTGGATGACCGCGCGGCTTTGGGTGAGGATGCGCGGCCAGGCTCCCGTTCTGACACGGGGGTCTTGTGTTCGAACGCGTTGCGTTCGGCGAATACCGCGTTGCGTGATGCGGAGGAGAGTGGGAGGGCTTCGATTGCCGCTCTGTCCCACGTCTCCCAGCTGTTACAGGGGGTAGTAACGGCATCCGCATCGCGCCAGCCAAGCCCGGTCACGGTCCAGCGAGCCATCCAGGATGGTATTAACCTGGCGCTGGACTGTATGACTCGGGCGGTGACCAGGAGTGTCCGGGCAAGACGCACGTTTGCCCTGGACAATCTGTGCCCGTCTCAGGACCTGTACAATAGGCTACTCCGTACGCCTATGACGGGTCCTGGTCTTTTTGGAGGTGAGGGATGTCGCCACCTCCAGGAGACGGTCACCCTGGTGAATAACCAGAGGGCGCTGCGCGAGCAGTTTGAGGTGCTGCGTCGTGCTAACGTTCGCGCCGCGGCCCCTGCGTATCGTCCCCTGCAGGCTCGAGGTGGTGCTGGCCAAGTCAGAGGCCAGCCACCGTCGCAGCGTCGGCCTCGGCCGCGTGCGATTCGGCCAGCAGCGAGGGGGGCGCAGGTTCCTCAGCCGCCGTCAGCCAGGCAGCCGCCCGCGCACCAAGGTGCGCGCGGGGCGGGGCGGGGCGCGCGAGGATCTGGGCGTGGTTATCGGTCCTGACAGGACGCTTACCGCGGTAAGAACCACTCCGGTGTGTATGGCGACGGAGACAGTGCCGCTCTTGCATGCCTTGTGTCCACCGCGGTCCCTAGGTGGACCGGTGGGAGGCCGGCTAGCCGACCACATGCAAGAGTGGGAACGGTTAACTCAGGACCGTTTAGTCTTGCGATGGCTTTCCGTCGGGTATCATCCAGAGTGGATGACAGGCCCGCCGTCGCGACTGTCTCTAGTGCCAGTCTGGACTCCCATTCCGAGAGATCCAGAGCAAAGGTTGTGTATCGAGGAGGAGATAAATTCCCTCGTACAAAAAGGAGCTATTCAGCCGGCACAAAGGTGTCCGGGCTTCTATTCAACCCTGTTCTTAGTAACAAAACGCACCGGAGGGTGGAGACTGATTCTCAACCTCAAGCCATTGAACAAGTTCATCGAGACGCCCAGTTTCAAGATGGAAACGGTGCGCTCGGTGTTGGCGGGGTTGGAGAGGGGGATGTGGACGGCGTCGATAGATTTGAAGGACGCTTATTTCCACATCCCCATCCACGGGAGTTTCTGTCGCTTCCTGAGATTTGCATTCCAGGGCAGACAGTGGGAATTCAGGGTGTTGCCCTTCGGAATTTCCACGGCTCCTCGGGTTTTCACCCGTGTGGTTCTTGCGATCACAGCATACCTCCGCAGGAGAAGCATAGCAGTCCACACGTACATAGACGACTGGCTGTTGAAAGCGCACACCCGGGAAAGTTTGTCGGCCAATCTGGAGATTGTTTTGAAAACTCTCACAGACTTAGGCTGGATGATCAATTTCCCAAAATCAGAGCTGACTCCATCCCAGAAGTTTGTTTACCTGGGGATGTTCTTCGATCTAGAGACAGGATATGTTTATCCTACTCAGGAGAGAGTTCAGAAACTCATCTCATTAATTCAGTCAGTGTGCGACAGTCGTCATGTCCTGGCACGGGTTTACTTGAGAATGCTGGGGTTGATGGTTTCATTGGAACCAGTCATTCCTCAGGCCGCCTTACGCAGGCGGCCGATCCAGTTATTTCTCATGACACAATGGACCCAGAGTACAGGTTCGCTGGACTCGAAATTGTCAGTGTTGGCGCCTCTCATTCACCACCTGCAATGGTGGTTGAATACAGAGAATCTCTTGCCGGGGGTTTTGCTAACCCCTCCCCACCCTCAGGTGACTGTGTATCCAGATGCATCGATGGAGGGCTGGGGAGCTTGCCTGGAAGAGTCCACGATATCAGGGCTTTGGAATCTGGAACAGTCAAAGGAACATATAAATCTACTGGAGCTAAGAGCAGTAGTCCTGGGCCTGGAACATTTCTTACAGAAAGTTCAGGGCAAGATTGTTCTTATTCGTTCAGACAACTCAACAGTTGTGACTTACATAAACCGCCAGGGCGGAACGAAGTCGCCCAGTCTCTGTATGATGACATGGAAACTGCTTTGTTGGTGTCTGGATCACCAGATTACCTTGAAAGCAGTTCATATTCCGGGAAGGTTAAACCTGCTAGCAGACTCATTGAGCCGAAGGATGAGTGTTTTACCCACGGAATGGCAACTAAATCAATGTGTGGCGGATCGTCTGTTCGACCATTGGGGGAAACCCAACATCGATTTGTTCGCAACGAAGAAGAATGCGAAGATGACGACGTACGTCTCTCCGATTCCGGATCCAAGCGCTTTCGCAACAGATGCGTTAGCTATCAGCTGGGGGAGAATGTATGCATACGCATTCCCTCCAGCAATCCTGATTCCAAAAATTCTTCAGAAAATCAGACAAGAGGAATGCCAAGTGCTTCTGATCGCCCCGGATTGGCCAAGCCGATCATGGTATACGGATCTGCTGGACCTTCTGGTCTGCAATCCGGTTCCTCTGCCTCTGATGGATGATATTATCTTCCAGGGCAAGGCCCTTCACAACAATCCGTCAATGTTCAGATTGACTGCGTGGATGTTGTCAAGGAATCTAGAATTAAGGAGGGCTTTTCTGAGCAAGCAGCCATGTTTATGGCCAAAGCCAGGAGGGGGTCAACCTCCAGAGCATATAATTATAAAATCAACAGATTTGCAGAATGGTGCTCAAAAAGATGTATTGATCCAATGGATTCATCTATTCAAGTAGTAGCTGATTTCCTCTGTCACCTCTATGATGCCTATAGCCTCAAGCCTAACTCTATTGCTGGTTATAAGTCAGCATTAATGTCTGTTATTCCTTGCTTGGCTAAGAGGGGAAGTGATGAAGTAAATACATTAAATGTATTAATTAAAGGCATGGGCAATCTAAGACCAAGGAATCCACCTGTGATTCCGTCTTGGAGTTTATCGCTAGTGCTTCAAGCACTAGGTGATAAGCCTTTTGAACCACTTAGTTCCATTTCTATGAAACTATTAACACTGAAGACTGTGTTTTTAATTGCTGCGGCCTCGGCTAGGCGTAGGAGTGAAATTCATGCCTTATCAGCCGAGGATGACCGTTTTGTGGTTTCAGGGGAAGGCCTTAAGCTGCTACCTAGGATTAATTTCTTGGCTAAAAATCAGTCGTTGAAATATCCAGGTCAACCTATTATTTTGCTTGCTTTAACTAGATATGATCCTAATTCTAAAGCATGGTGTCCCGTCCGGGCGCTGCGCCGGTACAAACAACGTACGGCGGAGTGGCGCACCGACCAGTCAGCGTTATGGTTGTCATATATTGAACCCCATGGCAGGTCTTCTAAGGACACCATTTCCAGGTGGATTGTGGAATGCATTCAGTTTTGCCATAAATCCGCCACCGGGAAGCAGGTTGACGTGGCCAAGGCTCACAGTGTCCGCGGCGTAGTGACATCCACGGCCCTATTTAATGGGGTCCCTGTGGATGATATTATGTCGGTGGCTCAGTGGCACTGTGAGTCAAGTTTTACAGACCATTATCTCCGTGACACCTCTAATCCTCTCGCCTTGTCGATTTTGAAAAAATAACTCCGTTTATATTTTTTGAGGAGGTTTTTTCCTCATTACTTATATATTTCACAATTAATTTATGGAAACACCCACTTTTTTGGGCCTGCATCAGTCTTTACCAATGGGAAGATGATGTCAGCAGCCATTTCAACAAGGTCAGTCTTGTTCATGTGTTGTCCGTTGTTGATTGTATTGTCACGATTACCCGTTATTAATATGGTGATGGTTTGTGTATTTGTGTGGTTCATTGTTGAGAGTTACGAAAATGGAGCTTTTTCGTCTCTGTCCTGTAGTACATGGCACTTGTACGTAGAGAGCGTATAGGACATTGAGGTCAGGCGACTCTTCCTCCCAGGAAGGAGGGGGGGGGGAGCGCATATGACATTCGGTTATCTCTCATACATCGGTAGTGTTATCCGATGGTTAGTCAAATCCTGACTGTTTTTTCTTACAGTTTCAGAAGTTTAAGTGCCTTAAACGCAGAAAAGCGTATAGGGATGAGCTGGTCTTTTGACCTCGCCTCCCTCCCGCCAAATTCACTTTCGAATTCTGGCAATATCAAAAGTATTAGGGAGGTAAGTATACTCTTGAAGTGAAATAAACGAAATCTAGGATTTCTTTTTTCACGAGAGAGTTGATACTTACCTCCCTAGATACGGACCCGGCCTCTCCACCCCACAGAGGCTCGGTCTTCAGGCTCTTAATAGTTGCATGTGTGTCAGCCAATAATCTAGTCAGAGGAAGTGCTAGTCTGCGCATGCGCGGTGGTGGGGCTGGCATCCGCCAGACTACGCTCTGACTCCCTGCCCAGTAGGGGCACCTAACTGTTTTAAATCTGAGTGTTTATTGAGTGAAAGCCAATATTTAGCAATATCAAAAGTATTAGGGAGGTAAGTATCAACTCTCTCGTGAAAAAAGAAATCCTAGATTTCGTTTATTTTAGAGGATAAACTTGAAATTATTAACACAAATTATGCTCAATGACGTTGAGCGCAGATGGGAACAAAAACAAGAAACCCATGACCAAAGATTGTCCAGCCTCTTCGTAAAGCGTTGGGTCATTTTTTGGGATCACTGGCTTGGTTGCTGCGTCATCCATTCCATTTTTAACTGGTTTTACCTATACTATGGAACTGTTTAGAATTAAACATGTTCACTCACTATGTCTGAAAGAGCAATCATATTCTTTCAGGTCCATTGTATGCTGATGTGGATAAAAGCAAGAAAAACAAGAAACTAGTTGTCCGAGGTAAACAGAATGTAATATTAGATTTTGTGTCAACCTGTAATTATGCTCTTGATAATTTGTTGTATCAATGTGAATGACTCATCTTAATCTTGTGTTATGTTAATGTGAATTTATACTCTAGCTAAATGGTTGGGTAAATGAAAATTTATGTTATTGATAATTTGCTGGGCAAATGCATATTTATTTTTTATTGGATAATTTACCATTCCAGTTTATCCATCCATCATATGACGTCATAATCAACTACATGGCGTGTATGCTGGCCTTATAATCATGATGCTATCAACGATTCGAAATAGTCCGTATTTAATGCTTAAGAGTCCCGAACATTGCACGAATTGTATCTCTTTGCTATTTAATAAACATTATGTTGACTATTTGAAGAAGTGTAGGTAGAGATCGATGGCGCATAGCTAAAACTGGAAAAGCACATTTGGCAATATCGAGGAGTATTTGCAATATTGCTAAGTTGCTTGCATCAATTCTTTTCTCAACATAAAATGATGTTCTTGATTATGTTTTGGGTCACTGCATATTGATTCATCAAATCTAAACCGGTAACAACATGCCTTTCTCATGGTATTGTGAAGATTCAAACTGAAGGCCAAGAAGATGTATTTTTTTTAATTTACCGCTGGAATCACTCGCTCGAACCATCCATTGCAGTTGTACAAATTCAAAATGGTCTTTTCGGGGCCTGCAACTTGCCATTCGATAAGCAAATATTTAGATTTTCATGACCAACCTTAGTCATGAAATGATTAAGAATGTTCAGCCTACCCTTGCCTGGGGCATTCCATCATGCAGCTAGTCATTTGCTCTAAACATTAACATAGATTCATTATTTCAGGTCCGTTGTATGCAGACGTGGACAAAAGCCAGAAAACCGAGAAACAGACTGGTCCAGGTATGCATTATTGTAGAGTATGTGTGTGTGTTTGTGTGTGTCTGTGTCTGTGTCTGTATATGTGCGTGCGTGCGTGTGGTGGTGGTGGTGGTTCTGTGTGTGTGTGTGTGTGTGTGTGTGTGTGTGTGTGTGTGTGTTTGTGTGTGTGTGTGTGTGTGTGTGTGTGCGTGCATCCGTGCGGGCGTACGTGCGGGAGTGTGGTGGTGGTGGTGTGGTGTGTGTGTGCGCGCGCATGTGTACGTGTGTGCGTGCGTGCATGCGTGTGTGTGTTAATGTGTGTCCTGGTATACATTGTAGTCGAGTATGAGTGTGTCAATATGTGTTCAGATATGCATTGTTTCACATCAAGAGTATACTTACCTCCCTAATACTTTTGATATTGCTAAATATCGGCTTTCACTCAATAAAACACTCAGATTAAAAACAGTTAGGTGCCCCTACTGGGCAGGGAGTCAGAGGTAGTCCGGCGGATGCTCGCCCCACCACCGCGCATGCGCCGACTACTACTTCCTCTTTGCTCATTTATTGGCAAAGGGTTACATGCGGTTTTGTGTTCTCTATACTTTTCTGCGCGTTACCTTGTTTTTTACTCACATTTGACGATTCTTGTACGGTGGAAGCATGTCGGAAAGGGAGGATTCGCCTTTAGAAGGAGCGGGATCTCTTTATCAGGTGAATTCTTTGATATGCTAGCGTGTTTTGTCCCGGTTTAATGTATTTCCGGGACTCGCGCTTACCGTGATTAGCGCCTGATTATGTTGGTTTTTTACAACATGGTGCTTTATATGTCTCATTTCTCTTTGTGTTTTGTCCACAGGTATCGCATAGACGCTTTGATGGACTTCTCGGCACAAGAGGATATGTTTTCTCTCCACCACGGTTCCATTTCCTACTAATACTGTTAGGTTATCTAACCAAAAATTCTATGTTCAGTGAGTTGGAGGCCTGTTATAAAGGTCTTCTCACTTTGCCCTCTTGCTCCAATTCCTTCCCCTTAGGTGGAGAGGATGTAGAGGCGTACTATGGTGGAGTTCTCCGGTTCATCACGTTGGATGGTTTGTCTATACAAGGGTCAGGTATCTAATTATTGATAAACAAAGGGGAGATAATTTCCTTTTTGCCAATGCTAGAATTGGAAGGAGTTATCTCTGTATATCTGATTGTTGTGTACTCGAAATGCCAATTCAACGGAAATGTTCCGGTTACTTATACAATTCGTTCTTGCACTTGGTGCTTGTTGCGGATCGATTAATTTGGTCACGAGAGTGATGACGTCATAGTCGGCCTTGGCCTTTTATTAACAATTAACGTTTTGTCCATGGCTGGTTCTTCTTGATTTCCGATCTTGATGATCCTGTCCCTCTCTTTTTAGTTGGTTTTGAGTTCGCTAACCTTAACTATCTTGCTCATTGTCCCTGTCCTTTGTCCTGTTTCAGAGACCTGGTTGCCCGTCCTGCGGGAGGTTTCTTAAAAGCCGCTTCGTTCCGCACTTGTGCTTCAGCTGCAGTCCCTGTGGACCGTTGCTGAAGTGCGACGTATGTAAGCAGTGGGGGGGCGAATTAATGTCTGATTTTCTCGCATTGCAGGCAAGGGAGAAGGTGATGGAGGAAGAGAGGAAGAAGAAGGAAAAAGTTTGTAAGAAGGGTAAGAAGAAGGCCTCATCCGCGGTGGATATGGAGGCCTTCAGGTCCGAAATGTTGCAAGAGATGCAGAGGACAATAAAGGATCTGGTCCCAGAGTTGCTTCGTGGCATGCTCCCTGGGCCAGCTCCTTTGTTGTCCTCGGCATCTGCTTACGAGCAGGTGATCCCCGCCTCTGAATCCGGTCTCTTTAGGTCCGGTCCGGTTGTGGATTCAGAGGTGGCCCCTTTGTTGGGGGTAGTCCAAGGCCCTGGCAGCAGGCATGGCGCCGCGCCGAGGGGCCGTGGACAGCGGTTGTTGCTGGGACCCGCGGTCTGCTCATCAGACCCCGGGTATCCGCGCGCCGAAGGTGTCAAACCCTCCTATGGCACCTTTCCTGGCCAGTCCGGGTTAGCTCTCTTTGCTGACCCGGAGTCTAATCTTTCTGGCCAGGAAGAAGAGGATCTCCTGCTGGGGTCGCCTTCTGAGGACGTGGCCATGGAATACGACGTCTGTGCACCCCTCGCGGGGAATGCAGGCGACGTGTTCCATGGTTCTACTCACGCAGGAGTAGATTTCACGGTCCAGAGGGTGTCCCCGGGCGGTGCTGTTGACCACGGATACCGCATACCTCGGCTTGCCGATGGTATTGCTGGTGCTGGTCAGACCCGTGGTAGAGCGGTGTTTACCCCACGCTCTGCCACGGCGCCTGCTCCTGGTCAGGCCGCGGAATTTAGCATGCCTGCTCTCTCGGGCCCGCATGCTTTTCCAGGCTTGCCAGGGGTATCAGCTTACCCGCCGTCGACATCAACTGCGAGTGCTCTGGAGGAAGACGAAGGCCCTCGTCTAGTAGAGCGCTCGCAGTTAGCCACGGAGGAGGATTGGTCGGACGCTTGCCAGTGGCTGGTAAGTGTTCGGCCCGATCTACCCGTGGAGCTGCCGGCTAGCCAGCGTGACCATAGGCCGTGGTTAGCTGGTAGGCCGGCGGCTACCGCTATGCCATCTCTGCCGCTTGCTGAGCATGTCGTGGACATGTTCGAAGCGGCAGAGGCGTCCATTAAGGTGAATGGACGTCTCGCGAAGGCCCCTCGCGAGGTGGCGAAGCGGTGCCGCATCGTGCCCCTGGATTACCAGCGGTACGGTGTGGTGCCGAAGCCAAGCGTTGATGATCGCGCGGCTTTGGGCGAAGATGCGCGGCCGGGCTCCCGTTCTGACACGGGAGTCTTGTGCTCGAACGCGTTGCGTTCGGCGAATGCCGCGCTGCGGGATGCGGAGGAGAGTGGGAGGGCGTCGATTGCCGCTCTGTCCCACGTCTCCCAGCTGCTACAGGGGGTGGTAGCGGCTTCCGCATCACGCCAACCAAGCCCGGTAACAGTCCAGAGAGCCATTCAGGATGGTATCAACCTGGCTTTGGACTGTTTGACGCGGGCGGTAACCAGAAGTGTCCGGGCGAGGCGCACGTTTGCGCTTGACAATCTGTGCCCGTCCCAAGACCTGTATAATAGGCTGCTGCGGACGCCTATGACAGGTCCTGGTCTCTTTGGAGGTGAGGGATGCAGGGACCTCCAGGAGACGGTCACTCTGGTTAATAACCAGAGGGCGCTGCGGGAACAATTTGAGGTGCTCCGGCGGGAGCGTGTTCGCGCGGCACCCCCTGCGTATCGTCCTCTGCAGGCTCGAGGTGGTGCTGGCCAGGTCAGAGGCCAGCCACCGTCGCAACGTAGGCCTAGGCCACGGGCGATTCGGCCAGCAGCGAGGGGGGCGCAGGCTCCCCAGCCGCACCCAGCCAGACAGCCGCCCGCGCACCGTGGTGCGCGCGGCGCTGGGCGGGGCGCACGGGGATCTGGTCGCGGTAATCGGGCCTGATGGCCTGGTTACCGCGGTGGGAACCACTCCGGTGTTTCAGGCCGAGAGAACAGTGCCACTCTGGCCCTCCTTATGTCCACCTCTATCCCTAGGTGGACCGGTGGGCGGCCGTTTGGCCGCCCGCTTGCCAGAGTGGAAGCGGTTGACTCAGGACCGTTTAGTCTTGCGATGGCTTTCGGTCGGGTATCGTCCCGACTGGGTGACAGGCCCGCCATCGCGACTGTCTCTCGCGCCGATCTGGACTCCCATTCCACGGGATCCGGATCAGAGGTTGTGTATAGAGGAGGAAATAAATTCCCTCATACTAAAAGAAGCCATTCAGCCGGCACAGAGGTGCCCGGGCTTCTATTCAACCCTGTTCTTGGTAACAAAAAACACCGGAGGGTGGAGGCCGATTCTCAACCTCAAGCCATTGAACAAGTTCATCGAGACACCCAGTTTCAAGATGGAGACTGTGCGCTCGGTGTTGGCGGGGTTAGAGCGAGGAATGTGGACAGCGTCGATAGATTTGAAAGATGCTTATTTCCACATTCCCATAGAGAGGAGTTTCCGTCGCTTCCTGAGATTTGCATTTCAGGGCCGGCGGTGGGAATTCAGGGTGTTACCCTTCGGAATTTCCACGGCTCCTCGGGTCTTCACCCGTGTGGTTCTCGCGATCACTGCATACCTCCGCAGGAGAAGCATAGCAGTCCACACGTACATAGACGACTGGCTGTTGAAAGCACACACCCGGGAATCGTTGTCAGCCAATCTGGAGATTGTTTTGAAAATTCTCTCGGACTTGGGCTGGGTGATCAATTTCCCGAAATCAGAGCTAACTCCATCCCAGAAGTTTGTTTACCTGGGCATGTTCTTCGATCTGGAGACGGGGTATGTGTACCCCACTCAGGAGAGGGTTCAAATACTCATCTCGGTAATTCAGTCGGTGTGCGACAGTCGTCATGTCCTGGCACGGGTTTACTTGAGAATGCTGGGCTTGATGGTTTCTTTGGAACCAGTCATTCCACAGGCCGCCTTGCGCAGGCGTCCGATCCAGTTGTTTCTCATGACACAGTGGACCCAGAGTTCAGGTTCGCTGGACTCGAACGTGTCGGTGTTGGCGCCTCTGATTCACCACCTGCAATGGTGGTTGAATACAGAGAATCTCTTGCCGGGGGTTTTGCTAACCCCTCCCCACCCTCAGGTGACTGTGTATACAGATGCATCGATGGAGGGGTGGGGAGCTTGTCTGGAAGAGTCCACAGTATCAGGGCTTTGGGATCTGGATCAGTCCAAGGAACATATCAATCTACTAGAGCTAAGAGCAGTAGTCCTGGGCCTGGAACATTTCTTACAGAAAGTTCAGGGCAAGATTGTTCTAATTCGTTCAGACAACTCAACAGTAGTGACTTACATAAACCGCCAGGGCGGAACGAAGTCGCCCAGTCTCTGTATGATGACATGGAAACTGCTTTGTTGGTGCCTGGATCATGGGATCACCTTGAAAGCAGTTCATATTCCGGGGAGGTTAAATCTGCTAGCAGACTCATTGAGCCGAAGGATGAGTGTTTTACCCACGGAATGGCAACTAAATCAATGTGTGGCGGATCGTCTGTTCGACCATTGGGGGAAACCCAACATAGATTTGTTCGCGATGAAGAAGAATGCGAAGATGACGACGTACGTCTCTCCGATTCCAGACCCAAGCGCTTTCGCAACAGATGCGTTAGCTATCAGCTGGGAGGGAATGTATGCATACGCATTCCCCCCAGCAATCCTGATTCCAAAGGTGCTTCAGAAAATCAGGCAGCAGGAGTGCCAAGTGCTTCTGATCGCCCCGGATTGGCCAAGCCGATCGTGGTATACGGATCTGCTGGACCTTCTGGTCTGCAATCCGGTTCCGCTGCCTCTGATGGACAACCTTATCTTCCAGGGCAAGGCCCTTCACGACAATCCGTCAATGTTCCGATTGACTGCGTGGATGTTGTCAAGGAATCTAGAATTAAGGAGGGCTTTTCTGAGCAAGCGGCCATGTTTATGGCCAAAGCCAGGAGGGGGTCAACCTCCAGAGCATATAATTATAAAATCAACAGATTTGCAGAATGGTGCTCAAAAAGATGTATTGATCCAATGGAATCATCTATTCAGGTAGTGGCTGATTTCCTCTGTCACCTATATGATGCCTATAGCCTCAAGCCTAACTCTATTGCTGGTTATAAGTCAGCTTTAATGACTGTTATTCCTTGCTTGGCTAATAGGGGGAGTGATGAAGTAAGTACATTAAATGTATTAATTAAAGGCATGGGCAATCTAAGACCAAGGAATCCTCCACTGATTCCGTCTTGGAGTTTATCACTGGTGCTCCAGGTACTAGGTGATAAGCCTTTTGAACCACTTAGTTCCATTTCTATGAAAATGTTAACTCTTAAAACTGTATTTTTAATTGCTGCGGCCTCGGCAAGGCGTAGGAGTGAAATTCACGCCTTATCAGCCGAGGTTGACCGGTTTGTGGTTACAGGGGAAGGCCTTAAGCTTCTACCTAGGATTAATTTCTTGTCTAAAAATCAGTCATTGAAATATCCAGGTCAACCTATTTTTTTGCCATCTTTTACTAGATATGATCCTAATTCTAAAGTATGGTGCCCCGTACGGGCGCTGCTCCGGTACAAACAGCGTACTTCGGAGTGGCGTACCGACCAGTCAGCGTTATGGTTGTCATATATTGAACCCCATGGTAGGGCGTCTAAGGACACCATTTCTAGGTGGATTGTGGAATGTATTCAATTTTGTCACAAATCCGCCACCGGGCGACAGGTTGACGTGGCCAAGGCTCACAGTGTCCGCGGTGTCGTGACATCCACTGCCCTTTTTAATGGGGTCCCTGTGGATGATATTATGTCAGTGGCTCTGTGGCACTGTGAGTCAAGTTTTACAGACCATTACCTCCGTGACACCTCTAACCCTCTCGCCTTGTCGATTTTGAAACAATAACCGCTTTATGTTTGTGAAGAGTGCTTCCGCATTGCTTATATACTTCGCCATTCAGCGACGGTGACAACCACTTGTCGGGACTGTATCATCCTTCTCTACTGGATTCATGATGACAGCTTCCTAGTACAACAAGGTCAGTCTTGTTCATGTGTTGTTCATTGTTTGTATTGTCACGTTACCCAGTGTTATTAATATGGTGATGGTTTATGTGGGTTGTGGTTCTTTAGAGAGAGTATACGAAAATGGAGCCTTTTCGTCTCTGTCCTATAGTACTTGGCACTAGTACGAAGAGAGCGTGTAGGACATTGAGGTCATTTAATCTTCCTCCCAAGGGGGGGGGGGAGCGCATATGACAAATCGGTCATCTCTCAAACATCGGTTGTGTTATCCGATGGTTTATCAAATCCTGACTGTGTTTTCACACAGTTTCAGACATCATAAGTGCCTTTAACGCTTGAAAGCGTATAGGGAAGAGCTGGTCTTTTGACCTCGCCTCCCTCCCGCCAGATTCACTTTCGAATTCTGGCAATATCAAAAGTATTAGGGAGGTAAGTATACTCTTGATGTGAAATAAACGAAATCTAGGATTTCTTTTTTCACGAGAGAGTTGATACTTACCTCCCTAGATACTGACCCGGCCTCTCCGCCCCACAGAGGCTCGGTCTTCAGGCTCTTGGTAGTTGCATGTGTTAGCCAATAAATGAGCCAGAGGAAGTAGTAGTCGGCGCATGCGCGGTGGTGGGGCGAGCATCCGCCGGACTACCTCTGACTCCCTGCCCAGTAGGGGCACCTAACTGTTTTTAATCTGAGTGTTTTATTGAGTGAAAGCCGATATTTAGCAATATCAAAAGTATTAGGGAGGTAAGTATCAACTCTCGTGAAAAAAGAAATCCTAGATTTCGTTTATTTTTCAATATTGTTAAATGACATGGAAAGCCAAGTTGAAAGTTACAGAATCTAAAATTAAAATAATAATATTTCAAAAATGCACCCTCCCAATTTGGGGAACACGACATTGAAATAGCAAATGAATACTTATTCCTAGGAGTCTTTTAAAAATATAATGGTAATCTTTTTCTCATGTAGAAAATGTAACTTGAAACAAGGGATAAAGGCAATGTACGCCCTTACACAAAGGATTAAAGAAAATAATGTACCAATTGACTTGGAATGTACACTTTTTGAGTGTATGATCTCATCAGCAAAGGTAAATGCATCTGACATTCGATGTGGGGTGGTGGTGGTGGTGTGTGGGGGGGGGGGGGGAGAGAAATAACAGTTTAAATGGGTAGAGAAGATAAAAGAAATCCTAGTACTGACAGGTTGTGCTGAAAAAATTTGGGAAAAAAGATAAATAAAACACAGGTAACTAAACAGTACAAACAGTTTTAGAAAATCAATTTACAGAGAACTGACACCAGCGAGTCAAGCCGGTTATCATTCTGTAATAAAATAAAAGACGATGCAATGTTGGATAGTTAATTCACAATTCTACGTCGCCATGATGATATAACTCTATGCCATTTTAGAATGCTGAACCACAAATTAGTTATTAAGACGGAGCTGGACTGGAATCGAAAGAAGCAAACGTCTTTGTGATATATGTAACTGCGTGGAGGATGAATTGCACTTTCCTTTTGCATGCCCCAAATATAATACCAAAGGCAAAAATATATCCCTTCCCTTAGTACAACATGGCAAATTACACAATAGAAAAAGGGGCCCCTTTCAATATGCAACAGGCCTGTGCTAATGAAACCTCTGTAAATACTTGATCACGGAAAAGAAAACTATTTAACTCGTGATTTTGAACCCCATAAAATGATTCCTGCTTTATGTACATTCTCCGCGTGTATTTCCTTTTTACTTAATCTTAAACAATGCGAATGTGATAATGAAATGTACATAGAGTTAATGACAAATATTGATGTTCTGCTACATTCTAATGATGCTATAATACTAACCCATATGAAAGCTGTATTTATATCTATGTTATAATACTAACTCATATGACATCTGTATTTATATCTATGTTATAATACTAACTCATATGAAATCTGTATTTATATCTATGTTATAATACTAACACATATGAAATATGTTTTTATATCTACCGCCAAAATATGAACTGTAAAATACCTTCCCTCATATGCATCATGTAAAGCCTGAGTGAATGAAACCTGAACATGAACAGGAACACACATTGCAGCACGAATCTAATAACATGAGTAGGTACAATAGTTGTGTCCAAAGATTGCTGTAAGGCTATGTTCACATCTTTACTCTGAAACAATTAATCCGACATAAAATTGACGTGGTGTTGATTCGAATCTTGACAATTAACACGATGAAAT
The DNA here is from genome assembly GCA_034401795.1 of Chaetoderma sp. LZ-2023a. Classification (NCBI taxonomy): domain Eukaryota; kingdom Metazoa; phylum Mollusca; class Caudofoveata; order Chaetodermatida; family Chaetodermatidae; genus Chaetoderma; species Chaetoderma sp. LZ-2023a. The sequence goes on along the minus strand of CM067361.1, from coordinate 8,971,486 downwards.
GATTAATGCTGCAAAAGACTTCTGAGCTTTAAATTGTGAGTTATTTTCCCCCAATCTCTGATCTTGTGCTTTGGGTGGGAATTTTCGTAGAAAAAATATTAAATTGGTTTGGCTTAAGCAATTATTTCGATTATTTACGTCGATTGTAGCCATGCTTTTGTCAGTGTGCATTATCAGTGCTTACCACTGTACTGCTTCTGACCAATGTAAAACACGATATAGTGACAAATAGAAAATATGATTTCAGACTTAAAATTATGTTGGCGCCCATTAAACGAAATCAAGGATTTCTTTTTTCACGAGAGAGTTGATACTTACCTCCCTAATACTTTTGATATTGCTAAATATTGGCTTTCACTCAATAAACACTCAGATTAAAACAGTTAGGTGCCCCTACTGGGCAGGGAGTCAGAGCGTAGTCTGGCGGATGCCAGCCCCACCACCGCGCATGCGCAGACTAGCACTTCCTCTGACTAATTTATTGGCTGATACACATGCAACTATAAAGAGCCTGAAGACCGAGCCTCTGTGGGGTGGAGAGGCCGGGTCCGTATCTAGGGAGGTAAGTATCAACTCTCGTGAAAAAAGAAATCCTTGATTTCGTTTATTTCACATCAAGAGTATACTTACCTCCCTAATACTTTTGATATTGCCAGAATTCGACAGTGAATTCGGCGGGAGGGAGGCGAGGTCAAAAGACCAGCTCATCCCTATACGCTTTTCTGCGTTTAAGGCACTTAAACTTCTGAAACTGTATGAAAAAACAGTCAGGATTTGACTAACCATCGGATAACACCCCCGATGTATGAGAGATGACCGAATGTCATATGCGCTCCCCCCCCCTCCTTCCTGGGAGGAAGAGTCGAATGACCTCAATGTCCTATACGCTCTACGTACAAGTGCCATGTACTACAGGACAGAGACGAAAAGCTCCATTTTCGTATACTCTCAACAATGAACCACATAAATACACAAAACCATCATCATATAAATAACGGGTAACGTGACAAGACAATCAACAATGGACAACGCATACACAAGACTGACCTTGTTGAAATGGCTGCTGACATCCTCTTCCCATTGGTGAAGATCGATGCAGTCCCAAATTAGTGGTTGTTTCCATAAATTAATTGTGAAATATATAAGCAATGAGGAAACCCCATCAAAAATATATATGCCTAGTTATTTTTTCAAAATCGACAAGGCGAGAGGATTAGAGGTGTCACGGAGATAATGGTCTGTAAAACTTGACTCACAGTGCCACTGAGCCACCGACATAATATCATCCACAGGGACCCCATTAAATAGGGCAGTGGATGTCACTACGCCGCGGACACTGTGAGCCTTGGCCACGTCAACCTGCTTCCCGGTGGCGGATTTATGGCAAAACTGAATGCATTCTACAATCCACCTGGAAATGGTGTCCTTAGAAGCCCTGCCATGGGGTTCAATATATGACAACCATAACGCTGACTGGTCGGTGCGCCACTCCGCCGTACGTTGTTTGTACCGGCGAAGCGCCCAGACAGGACACCATGCTTTAGAATTAGGATCATATCTAGTTAAAGCAGGCAAAATAATAGGTTGACCTGGATATTTCAACGACTGATTTTTAGCCAAGAAATTAATCCTAGGTAGCAGCTTAAGGCCTTCCCCTGAAACCACAAAACGGTCATCCTCGGCTGATAAGGCATGAATCTCACTCCTACGCCTAGCCGAGGCCGCAGCAATTAAAAACACAGTCTTCAGTGTTAATAGTTTCATCGAAATGGAACTAAGTGGTTCAAACGGCTTATCACCTAGTACTTGAAGCACTAGCGATAAACTCCAAGACGGAATCACCGGTGGATTCCTTGGTCTTAGATTGCCCATGCCTTTAATTAATACATTTAATGTATTCACTTCATCACTTCCCCTCTTAGCCAAGCAAGGAATAACAGACATTAAAGCTGACTTATAACCAGCAATAGAGTTAGGCTTGAGGCTATAGGCATCATAGAGGTGACAGAGGAAATCAGCTACTACCTGAATAGATGCATCCATTGGATCAATACATCTTTTTGAGCACCATTCTGCAAATCTGTTGATTTTATAATTATATGCTCTGGAGGTTGACTCCCTCCTGGCTTTGGCCATAAACATGGCTGCTTGCTCAGAAAAGCCCTCCTTAAATCTAGATTCCTTGACAACATCCACGCAGTCAATCTGAACATTGACGGATTGTTGTGAAGGGCCTTGCCCTGGAAGATAATATCGTCCATCAGAGGCAGAGGAACCGGATTGCAGACCAGAAGGTCCAGCAGATCCGTATACCATGATCGGCTTGGCCAATCCGGGGCGATCAGAAGCACTTGGCATTCCTCTTGTCTGATTTTCTGAAGAATTTTTGGAATCAGGATTGCTGGAGGGAATGCGTATGCATACATTCTCCCCCAGCTGATAGCTAACGCATCTGTTGCGAAAGCGCTTGGATCCGGAATCGGAGAGACGTACGTCGTCATCTTCGCATTCTTCTTCGTTGCGAACAAATCGATGTTGGGTTTCCCCCAATGGTCGAACAGACGATCCGCCACACATTGATTTAGTTGCCATTCCGTGGGTAAAACACTCATCCTTCGGCTCAATGAGTCTGCTAGCAGGTTTAACCTTCCCGGAATATGAACTGCTTTCAAGGTAATCTGGTGATCCAGACACCAACAAAGCAGTCTCCATGTCATCATACAGAGACTGGGCGACTTCGTTCCGCCCTGGCGGTTTATGTAAGTCACAACTGTTGAGTTGTCTGAACGAATAAGAACAATCTTGCCCTGAACTTTCTGTAAGAAATGTTCCAGGCCCAGGACTACTGCTCTTAGCTCCAGTAGATTTATATGTTCCTTTGACTGTTCCAGATTCCAAAGCCCTGATATCGTGGACTCTTCCAGGCAAGCTCCCCAGCCCTCCATCGATGCATCTGTATACACAGTCACCTGAGGGTGGGGAGGGGTTAGCATAACCCCCACCAAGAGATTCTCTGTGTCCAACCACCATTGCAGGTGATGAATCAGAGGCGCCAACACTGACACATTCGAGTCCAGCGAACCTGTACTCTGGGTCCATTGTGTCATGAGAAATAACTGGATCGGCCGCCTGCGTAAGGCGGCCTGAGGAATGACTGGTTCCAATGAAACCATCAACCCCAGCATTCTCAAGTAAACCCGTGCCAGGACATGACGACTGTCGCACACTGACTGAATTAATGAGATGAGTTTCTGAACTCTCTCCTGAGTAGGATAAACATATCCTGTCTCTAGATCGAAGAACATCCCCAGGTAAACAAACTTCTGGGATGGAGTCAGCTCTGATTTTGGGAAATTGATCATCCAGCCTAAGTCTGTGAGAGTTTTCAAAACAATCTCCAGACTGGCCGACAAACTTTCCCGGGTGTGCGCTTTCAACAGCCAGTCGTCTATGTACGTGTGGACTGCTATGCTTCTCCTGCGGAGGTATGCGGTGATCGCAAGAACCACACGGGTGAAAACCCGAGGAGCCGTGGAAATTCCGAAGGGTAGCACCCTGAATTCCCACTGTCTGCCCTGGAATGCAAATCTCAGGAAGCGACGGAAACTCCTGTGTATGGGGATGTGGAAATAAGCGTCCTTCAAATCTATCGACGCTGTCCACATTCCCCTCTCTAACCCCGCCAACACCGAGCGCACAGTCTCCATCTTGAAACTGGGCGTCTCTATGAACTTGTTCAATGGCTTGAGGTTGAGAATTGGTCTCCACCCTCCGGTGTTCTTTGTTACTAAGAACAGGGTTGAATAGAAGCCCGGACACCTCTGTGCCGGCTGAATAGCTCCTTTTTGTATGAGGGAATTTATTTCCTCCTCGATACACAACCTTTGATCTGGATCTCTCGGATTTGGAGTCCAGATCGGCACTAGAGACAGTCGCGATGGCGGGCCTGTCATCCAATCGGGATGATACCCGACTGAAAGCCATCGCAAGACTAAACGGTCCTGAGTTAACCGTTCCCACTCTTGCATGTGGTCGGCTAATCGGCCTCCCATCGGTCCACCTAGGGATAGAGGTGGACATAAGGAGTGCAAGAGCGGCACTGTCTCCTTTGCCAGAAACACCGGCGCGGTTCTCACCGCGGTAACCGTCCCATCAGGAACGATTACCCCGCCCAGATCCTCGCGCGCCACGACCAGCACCGCGCGCACCACGGTGCGCGGGCGGCTGCCTGGCTGACTGCGCCTGAGGAGCCTGCGCCCCCCTCGCTGCTGGCCGAATCGCACGCGGCCGAGGCCGGCGCTGCGATGGTGGTTGGCCTCTGACCTGGCCACTACCACCTCGAGCCTGCAGGGGACGATACGCAGGGGGTGCGGCCCGAACGTTGGCACGACGAAGCACCTCAAACTGTTCGCGCAGCGCCCTCTGGTTATTGACCAGAGTAACCGTCTCCTGGAGGTGTCTACATCCCTCACCTCCAAAGAGACCAGGACCTGTCATAGGCGTACGTAGTAGCCTATTGTAGAGGTCCTGGGACGGGCACAGATTATCCAAGGCAAAAGTGCGCCTTGCCCGGACACTCCTGGTCACCGCCCGCGTCATACAGTCCAGAGCCAGGTTGATACCATCCTGGATGGCTCGCTGGACTGTGACCGGACTTGGCTGGCGCGATGCGGATGCTGTTACTACCCCTTGTAACAGCTGGGAGACGTGGGACAGAGCGGCAATCGAAGCCCTCCCACTCTCCTCCGCATCACGCAACGCGGCATTTGCCGAACGCAACGCGTTCGAGCACAAGACTCCCATGTCAGAACGGGAGCCTGGCCGCGCATCCTCACCCAAAGCCGCGCGGTCATCCACGCTCGGCTTTGGTACCACACCGTACCGCTGGTAGTCCAGGGGCACGATGCGGCAACGCCTGGCCACCTCGCGCGGGGCCTTAGCGAGACGTCCACTCGACTTAATGGACGTCTCCGCCGCCTCGAACATGTCAACGACATGCTCTGCCAGCGGCAGAGAAGGCATAGCGTTAGCAGTAGGCTTACCAGCTAACCACGGCCTGTGTTCACGCTGGCTAGCCGACTGCTCCACGGGCAGATCTGGTCTAACACTCACCAGCCACTGGCAAGCGTCAGACCAATCCTCCTCCGTAGCTAGTTGCGAGCGCTCTACAAGACGGGGGCCTTCGTCTTCCTCCTGAGCACAAGCAACAGAGCTTGACGGCGGATACGCTGATATCCCTGGCAAGCCAGGGAGAGCATGCGGGCCTGATAATACCGGCATGCTAATCTCACTGGTTTGACCAGGAGCAGGCGCCGTGGTAGAGCGCGGGGCATATACCGCCCCACCACGGCCCCGGCCAGCACCAGCTACACTCTCGGCAAGCCGAGGTATGCGGTACCGCTGGCCTTCAGCGCCCAGGGCCACAGTCTGAACCGTGGATTCTACCCCTGGGAGAGTAGAACCGTGGAAAAAGGCGCCTGTATTCCCCGCGAGGGGCGCACAAACGTCATATTCCATGGCCACGTCTTCAGACGGCGACCCTAACAGGTAATCATCATCCTCCTGGCCAGAAAGATTAGACTCCGGGTCAGCAAAGAGAGCTAACCCGGACTGGCCAGGGAAGGCGCCATACGAGGTACTGGCAGCCGCGGTGTGCGGATACCCCTGGACTGATGAGCAGCCCGCGGGTTCCAGCGACGACCGTCCACGGTCCCTATAGGGCGCGGCAATAAGCCTGCTGCCAGGGCCGTGGAACACCCCCTCTAATGGGGCCACCTCTGAATCTTCAAACAACGGAAGCGTACTAAGGAACGTTGATTCAGAGGTGGGGATTACCTGCTCCGAAGCAGATGATGAGGTCAATAAAGGATTTGGTCCAGGAAGCATGCCACGAAGCAACTCTGGAACCAAATCCTTGATTGTCCTCCTCATCTCTCCCAACATCTCGGTCCGGAAGGCCTCCATGTCCACCGCGGACGAGGCCTTCCTCTTACCCTTCTTACTTACGACCTCTTTTTTCAGCTTCTTTTTCTCCTCCTCCAACTTGTCCTTCGCCTGCAAGCACAAGAATTCGGACATTAGCTCGCCCCCCCAGTGCTTACATATCTCGCAATTAAGCAAGGGACCACAGGGGCTACACTGAAAACATAGATGAGGGCCAAACTTGTCCCTCAAAAATCGTCCACAGGACGCACAACCAGGTCTCTGAAAAAGGCCAAAGGACGAGGAGTATGAGCAAACTAGTTACGCATAGAAACTAACCAACTCAAGAGAAGGAAAATGATCATAAAGATCATAATTTTTATGAGAAACCAGCTTCGGACAACTTTAATAGTAATTAAAGAGCAAAGCTGATTATGACGTCATTAATCCTATGACAGGACAAAATCGATCCCAACAAACATCCCAGTGCAAGGACGAATTGTATCTTTAACCAGAACATGTGCAGAATGGACATTTCGACTACACAAGCATCAGATAAATACTGATAACAATGGCAAATAGTGTTAATTATCTCCCTTTCTCATATCAATAATTAATACCTGACACCTTGTCTGGACAAACCATCCAACCTGATGAACTGGAGAACTCCACCACTGAACGCCTCTTAACTCTCTCCACCTCAAGGGGAAGGAATTGGATCAAGAGGGCAAAGTGAGAAGACCTTTATAATAGGCCTCCAACTCACTGGGCATAGAATTTTTGGTTAGATAACCTAACAGTATTAGTAGGAAATGGAACCATGGTGGAGAGACACAAACCCTCTGCTGATGTCATGTCCTTATTTCTCCTTCACACAGACCTGTGGACATAAACACAAAGAGAGATTAGTCTTGTATAGCACCTAGTTGAAAAACCCCAACTAATTAAGGCGCTTATCACGTTTAGCGAGAGTCCCGGAAACACATTACAACGGGACAAAACTCGCTAATTTTACTAGAAGTCACCTGATTTAAAGGTCCAAGGCCCTCCTGTGGCGAAGTCACTCTCTCAGCCATCTTTGTCAGGTGAAAACGTCTCTTAAATAGTCTTAAAAAGCTTTGAAAAGCGTAAAGAAAGATCCTATCATGAAAACATGTGTTATCTCTCAGCCAATAAATTAGCAAAGAGGAAGTGCTAGTCTGCGCATGCGCGGTGGTGGGGCTGGCATCCGCCAGACTACGCTCTGACTCCCTGCCCAGTAGGGGCACCTAACTGTTTTAATCTGAGTGTTTATTGAGTGAAAGCCAATATTTAGCAATATCAAAAGTATTAGGGAGGTAAGTATACTCTTGATGTGAAATGCAATTTATCTTCATATTTTATCACTAATAGTTCATTCTACACCATCTTACTCGAATTTAACATACAGTAGTATGAAGCCCGCACTTGACATCCATCTTATGACATCAGCTACGAGACGTTGAGGATGACGTCATAATCAATCATGAATGACGTAAATAAGTCGGTCATGAACGCATAATTGGTGACGGCCTAAAACAGCGTTGTACAAATTGTATGTCGTTACACAGGTAGCAACAGCACCCAGTCAAATTAATTTCAAAATATTCAGCAGTTTACCTGTGTAGTTTTCTAGAAATTAATAGACAGTGAGTTCACGGATCGATCGATCCCACCACAGTCGGAGTGTGGAAGAAGATTAGCTGGAGATGGACGGGGTATGGCTAAATCCGGATTCTTCCATTGTATTACTACATATTGTCAAGCTGTTCCATTCGTTAAATCATATTGTAAATGTTAAAATGTGTAAAAAATTTTATTTTTAAATAGTGTACAACAAATATATTCTTGACAAGAAAACCCGAATTATAGGATTCAAAGGCCGTCTATAGCGCTGGGCTCAGACAGCCTTTGTTTCATAATAATCAAACAATTTTGTATCAAAAGTTTCGGTAGAAGCAATCACTGTCGTTGTATTGGCTTTGTGTTAACTTTTGTATATACCGTTAAAACTCGACTAAAGGACGCAGTTTTTTGGTCAAATCACATGTACTAGAAAGGGGGTTGCGTACTATAATCGAGAACATTCCTTCGCCACATTTTTGGCTCGAAATTTTTCTTAAAAAGTCACAGATTATACCACGGAAATTGAACTAAATGTTACCCTAGACAATTCACGCCGCCTGACGACTATGTTTAATGTATACTCCAAAAACACCAAGCGGAAGTGAAATTATTAAATTGGGGCGCCTAAATATTGCTTATTCTTTAATACATATCACTTATTAAATCAAAATTAATCCAGAATTTGACATAAAATGGCGTCGAGAAAAGATACGTGTATAAATCACGTGATTCGCCTCCAATCGCAAAAGATCTTTATTCTAATTAGAGCGAGTACTCGGATATAAATATTCTGGACTCGGAACTCGGAAATTGCTTTATATCATCATTGCGCGATAGGAACTGAATGTTCCCGTACCTGTTTGATAACCAACTCCCGTTAGCGCATAAGATTACACAGCGCCTCCAATCACAAAAGAGCCAGATAACCAACTCCCGTTAGCGCATAAGATCACACAGCGCCTCCAAACGCAAAAGAGCCATTACAATCTGTTTCTATCACGCGATTTCGATGTTTTCAAGGAGACATTTTATGCCAAAATTAGATTGATTTTGATGTAATAAACAATCTTTATTGAAGATACACGATATTTAGGCGGTCCTATTTAATAATTTCTCTAACATCATGCAAATTTTTAGTCATGCATTAAACATGACCGGATTGATGGTTATTTTTGATACCAATTTTCGATTTTTTAAAGGTACATTTTTTCTAAATTTAACAGCGTCTTATACTTGAATACAAGAGTTTTTTGGGCGGATTTTGGTCAAATTTGGGACAGCGTCCTATATTCGAGGGCGGCCTTTAGTCGAGAAAGTACGGTAAACCCTGTAACAAGAAAACCCGAATTATAGGATTCAAAGGCCGTCTATCGTGCTGGGCTCAGACAGCCTTTGTTTCATAATAATCAAACAATTTTGTATCAAAAGTTTCGGTAGAAGCAATCACTGTCGTTGTATTGGCTTTGTGTTAACTTTTGTATATAAACCCTGTAAATATTCTCCTTGTCGCCTGATGATGCACATTTATGTGGGAAAGCTCGTCAAAATAAACTAAATTAGTTTTAAAAGGTACTACCATTGAATACGGCTATCTAACCTTTCCAAATATATTCCTGAAATCCTGCTATAACTGTTCAATATTTTAAATAAATTTATTATTAAATATTGTCAACCATTTGTGAATTACTGGGCTATCAATACCAATGCCTACCCCCTCCCCAATTTGTCTTTCTTCCTTCCTTTCTCTCGCCCCCCCCCCCCTCTCTCTCTCTATCTATCTATCTATCTATCTATCTATCTATCTATCTATCTATCTATCTATCTATCTATCTATCTATCTATCTATCTATCTTTCTATCTATCTACCTCAGAAATGGAGAGAGCGAGAAAGAGAGAACGAGAGAGAGAGAGAGGGGGGGGGGGAAGGGGAGAGCGGAGAGAGAAGTCGAAGCGGTCGAATATGAGGATAGATACAGCAAGAAGGGTGGCGTATAACAATAGAGATATGTACATACAGAAAGAGGGGTTGAAGGTTTAGGGGTTGGGGTGGTGGCTAGTGCGTGACAGAGAAAGAGGAATAGAGAATACGAGAGCAGTTTCACTTCAGATTGGATCTTGATCCTGTTCCTATTACACAGCCCTTAGTGTTTCATGTAATTTTATAGCTAAATAAATGCATAATATATCATGTATTTAAATAAATCATTTGTCTCTGATAATTAGCCATCATATTTAATTGAATAATGAAACCAATTTGTATTTCGGTCTTATTTGTTGTCTTAGCATATCAATGACTTTTATATATCTTACGAAGAATACCATCCCAGATATGAAATCAAAAAGTATGCATTATCGTTGCACACCCATGGTAATTTTGTTTGGATTGTACACCGAATTACTTGGTGTAGTGTAGTTGACATTTTCACTTCTTGTCATCCTGACAATCCAGCCAGTATTTTTGACAACAACATTTTGTATGCAATAGGGCTGCGTATAATCCACTGATCAACCATGACAATATAGGCTTGAAATCAATGATTGTTTTTGTTATAGAAACACAAAATGCGCCAATAATTGTTGACCAGTTATGTATCAATCCACAATGACAAGGAAAACTTGCGAAAAAACATGTGTCCTGATTAATTTATTAATTAATGTACACAATTATGTAATATTTTAGGCATTGTTCAAGACTTTAAAATTATATATTTTACTATTTATAATTCTAGACATATAACCGGACTATCGAAGTATTTTCCCATTGCTGACGTATCCGATATTAATCCTGAACAAATTGGGAGTGTTGTGTTGAATAGCATACATTTTATAGCTAGATTTCAGCCCCATAGATACACGATTACGTATTAAATGACTGTTCCAGGGTAAATTAAAAAAAATTTGCTAAGTAAACTAAGTCCGACACAAATTTCAAAGATATTTACATGAATGATATGAAATGTTTCTTGCTTACTAAATGTAAACTAGATTCTATTTCACGCGTTTATACTATTCAGAACGCATGGTGACCTTGGCTTGTATAAATGCATATTAAATGCATACATTTCTGAACACATGCATTTCGGGAAATACTGCATGACTTTAACAAACAATATTCTTAACAAGACCCAAAAAACCCCGTTTCGGTAGATTACACGCGTCTACAACGGCCGCCGTTATTTATACATATCATATGACCGAGATAAGTTTCGTAGTTTTTCCATAGAATAGGTATGTCTCGCATTGATTATACAATACGTTTTCATTTGAGCTGTACATTAATTTAGTTGTATTCAATTTTAAATGTAAGCTGTTCTGAACATGGATCTATTTCCCACGAAAGCCCCTGGTCTTGATTTAGATTGTGAAGTCAATGTCTTTGCCATACTATGACTTATCTGGTGATTTGACTATGTTTACATCAGTAAGCTGGGCCAAGTTGAAAGATTCTACTAAAGCCCGTCAACACATTGGGTATCAGAAGCTAGTAGAGCACTGGGATGAATGTCCAGCCAGATTGTATCATCGCCAATGTTACCAAACATAAACTAACAAGTCCCTAATTAGGAGGCATGCCCTGAAGCGCGAGAGTGGATGGGCAGACAGCGCATGTCAACAGCCATCCACAAGCATATATGGTACTGGTGGTTGATTTGGACGGATGGACCAGTTAGTGGTTCTTATGGGGATTTAGCTCGCCACCATCTCAACCTGCGTACCGACCGGGATCTTCCTTCTAGCGGGCAGAGATGGAATGGATGACACAATGCTGTATTCTATTAATGATGACTCGTTTACTGAACTTTCTTAATTCTATAGTTTACACATATCATTCCAAATTCTAGTCACAAGTCGCTTACCTATTCTAAACCTATTCTACTTAACTACAATGGATTCCTAAGGGTGAAGTATTCTTAATAAAATATAACATAGTTAACCTTACATTCGCCACTCGAACTGACTAGCCAACTAGCTGTCACTATCGGTCAGAGACCGCTGTGGAAGTCCGTCCGAGTCCGTCACCGTAACTCTCACTGACTAACTTTAACTTTAAGTCCCTGTCGTCAACATTCGTCCACTCTTAAATATGATGTTGTCATTATGTCAACAAATGTGTGTGTATTAAGTGATAGCAGACATGTATGCGCGTGAATGTGTTCTAAGAGTATAATTAACTAATTTGACTAATACTAATTAACGTATATAATACAATCGTAAAGCAGCATATTACAACATGGTTACATTGAATTGCAAGAGTTATACTCTGCACGTGTCCATTCCCACTAATAACTGATTGTTCCATGTAGGGCGTGTCGATTAATGGTATATGCATATATTTGTCCAATTATTGCTGTAAGGCTCGTGGTCTGTCCGTTCTATGTTGTCACCTGTCACTGGGCTGTCCGTCATTCAGCGTATTCCGTAGTTGTGTCATCGCGTGTGCGTTTCTGGGCATGTCTATTGCCAAGCATATGCGTGCGTTCGTTTGTGCGCGTCCTTGATGCCGATGCGTCCGTGTGCGTGTGTGTCTCTATGCCCATCCATATGTGTTGGTGTGTCCATGTGGCTATTTCCCTGTACCATGCATAGAAAATCCGCAAGAAATAGATATAGATGCTCGGCCGACTCGTTCAACTATACCACCTGCAAATCTAATGCCTTGTTTATTTTGTCAAAAAATGTGGAAACGAACTGGTTGCCATCGAAAGACACTGTCGCCATGCGAGTGATATATTAATGTCTGCAGCTAAACGAAAAGACGATCAGACAATAATCTTGCAGGTAATAGGTCAAGGCTTGATGATATGAATGTTAAATACCATAAATCTGCTACGCCTCCTATACACGCGAGCACATGATGACAGATATGTCTTAGTGCAGGAACCTGAGGAACCTCAGGAAAGCACACTATATGAAACCGCATTTGAAGTGCTTGCTATCTAGGAATGCAATTGATGAAGTAGATGTCCTCAAAATAACTGGTTTACGAGATAAGTACATAAATCTCCTTGTCGAAAATGGCACAGGTGTCCCCGGTTACCATACCGAACAGCTAAAGGCTAAACTATGTAAGTGCTTTGGTGACAGGCTTACCTTTTGACAACGATTTAGAAGAAATGTGACAGAGATGGTTTACTTCAGCAATGTTCCAACTGGTCAGGCAGTGGAAGCATGCGTTACAGCTGCAAACAGAAATGATCAAATCTCCTAGAGCCTCAGAGTATGATGGCACTGTACATTAAGCAGACCGTTGTGCGCATATCATACAACCAGAACTCAGTTCACACCACCATGCCATGCCCCAGAAACCAGACTACTTTGTTGTGGCCAAGTGTTTCGTCCCCGATCTTGTATATAGTCTGTTGACGTGGACTCTTTTGGGGGATTCTGGTTATGATGTATCTACACAGAAACTAAACCCTCCGTGCATTGTGCTTCAGCTGGCCGAGTTAAGACACCAATGCATGTGGCATTACCAATGACCGCGAGCCATCTAATGTGCAGCTCAACATTGATTGAAATAATTAATCAACTGGCCACTCTTTATCTAACAGGCAAATTCAAGAATTTGAGGCAGCAATGGTGTAAAGACTCGTTGATGCTGTTGGTCCAGTGTGCATTCCTCTAAAGATACAGCCAAATTATCCTCTCCTTATGTGTGGGGATAACAATGATAGCAATGAAGAAACACTTAGTGCCGAATGGTACCACACACTGTATGAATGGCATCGCCATTCAAAAGGCTCTTTACCAAACATTAGTTTGCAATTAATGCATCAGAATAAGCTGACACATCAGACAGCATTTGTGCCTCGGCCATCCAAGGTCCTGCAGTGCAATGCGGAAAAACGAAGTGGACATGGCAACGTGTATATTGGAGAGCTATAACTTAAATCTATCATTCCGGATTGTGTGACAGAGGCTAGGCAAACATATATTGTCTTGTGTATATTGTGATATAGCTGTGATGCTACTAGAATAGAAGATGCCCCAAAGATTCCAGAGTGGTCAAGATTCAACTCGGCAGTCAGTGGAAGCATACACGAGCCCAGCATTGTTGGCTATTGCCAAGTAATTGATACATCCCCTACTCAACTATCTACAGGTTACACCATTTTAAAGCAATCTATTGAGATTAGAAGCGCACTTTGTCAGGAACAGATCATGGTAGTTAAGGACTGGAAAATGTCTGCCCAGAAAATCGTGTGGAAGCAGATAGATGTGTTTAGCAATGTCGGAATACGATTGGGTGCAATCCATACAACCATGACGTTACTGGCTGAAATAGGAACACGATTTGGCAAAGCAGAGATTTTTGATCTCCTATTTGAAGCTGGCATAGCTGCAACATAATCTATCAGAACTGTATTGAATGGTCTCCATTATAATCGAGCCATGCGTGCATATAAAGTCACTATGGAGGCAATGCAGCATCTGAGATGGAGATCATTCTTAGAATGGATGCATGAGAATAGCACGGGACAAAATGAAATGCAGCTTGTTAAAGAGAAAATGGACAGAGTGAACGCTAACCCTACATCAGGCACATTCACTGCTATGGTAACTTTGCCTGAGGTTAAAAGACTCATGGCAATGTTTGATGAGTTCATTAGTACAATTAGAGAAATCCTTGCTGCATTTTGGGATTCATATATAGACGTGGTGTAGCTCTTGCTGTTATTTATTTACATGGGTCACACATGAGGGAAACATGACCATGCATGTCTCTGCTATATGTGAAATGTTGAAATGGATTCTTGCTTATGACAGGACAAATTATGCTCGATACGTGTCAGTCTACTGATCCGAGATGCTGATGTTGCTTAAGACCCATCCACATACGAATGCCTTACTTGAAAATGGGTATTTCACAGTGCAACATGGTGAGGGCAGTGCATTCGCACACGTACCCGTTGATTGAACCATTGAGCAAACCATGAATAAAGAGTCCAGGGGTGGTGTTCTTGGTACTAGCAGGAACCCAGCTGATGTTCCGAGGTGGGTATTAACAGCCCATGACACAGCAAGAACAATACAAATTGGCAGGCTTGCTTATATGGCACAGAAAGCAAGCATCGCAAAAATGCAAGCTTAACACGTATGAAGAAAGATTCACACAGTGTACAGAGGGTATTGGAGACTATTACTAGCTGGGCAAATCAATTTCATATAAGGGGCCACACAGAGCTAATCATCAACATCGCACCTGCAGTGCAGCCAGATCATGATACGATGGTTAGACTTACGGAAATATAAGTAGTAACATATTTATTTACAACTTCTTGAAAAATGCCCTAAACATTACATAATTTTGCAGATAAATTAATAAATTAACCAGGTTAGATAATATTTTGAACAGTGTGTGTGTGTCTATAAGAAAAGTAACAATTCACTTCAGGGCCATATTGCCCATGTCAGTTCATTTGATTTTCGCACCCCACCCCTCGCTTGCAAAATGTTGCTGTCAAGAATACATACCAGGTTGTAAGGATGTCAACTACAATATACATTGTAGCATCAAAGCACAGTTACCAGAGTGATGTAACGAACTCTGTAAATAGAGCCCTATTTGGAGTTGGCTCATGGACTAATACTTTGCTAGGTAAAACTGAATTTTCTTTAAATGTGAAGTGAGTAGATGTGAAGCAATTTGGGCGCTGAAAAGGAAATGCTGCAAATGCAGACACAAAGGATTTTCACACCTATTTACACAAAGGAGTTTCACACCTAGATGCGAAAATCTTTGTGTATCAAGTTTCATTTGAAGCGCCCAACTCTCTTCCGATTCTGATTAGATGTGGAGTGTGGCCATAAGCCCCTTCCCTCGTTAGATCACCAGACTCCTGTCATCCAATCAGGTGAGCTTAAGGGTGATTAGCATAATAATGTTTGACAAGGGTTAATGCATTGTGTAATAATGATCAACAGGGTACATGTCTGGACTCGTCTTTGCCTTGCTCAGGGAACTCATTCAATCGTGAAGCCCCACGTCCTCGCTAAATCACGTGTCTCCAGGCATTACGTCATGAATGACGCGAGATATTCCATTATAATCGCTTAATAGGCCATCAAGTTGTACGAATTGTATGTTTTTGCTATTCGATAAACATTATGTAGAATACTTTGAAAGTAAATTGACTGGGCACTGTTGCCGCAATAAGCAGTAACTACGCCCCGTCAAAATATTCAACCGCCTACCCGTATAGTTTTCTGGAAATTGCTGGCCAGGGAGTGCAAGGATCGCTTGATCATATGACGTCATAATCAACTATGTGATGGGTAGAATGACGTCAAATTCAATTACAGCGTGAATGACACAATTTAGTCCCTCTTTAACTGGTAATCGTCCGCCATGTTATACGATTTGTATGTCTTTACTATTTAATAAACATTCTGTTAAATATTTTGCAACTAATTTGCACGGGGGTAGTTTCTGCCTATTCCACAGCTTACCTGCATAGTTTTCTGGAAATTGATAGCCAGGGAGTTCAGCGATCGATTGGCCTCAACACAGTCGAAGTGTGGGTGGAGCTTAGATATAGATTGATATAGCTAAACCTGTAAAGGTCCATTCGGCTAACCGAATAATTGCAAAATATGCATTGATTTTGAGTGATTATTTATTACTTTACCATATTGTGACGTACTATGTAATATCCATGATTGTTGATTGTGCCGTCAGCATACATGTGAAGTAATTGATGATGACGTCATATACTTGAGTGTCAGACCAGATCTCTACATTGTCTTGGTCAGTCACAACATTTCTACACTAGTTAGATTTATAGCAACAATTTTTTAGCTTTTGACATCTATTGGCATGATGGAGGAATCTAGTTCTCGATCTGCCCCGCCCATCTCTAGCTAAGTTCCACCCACATTTCGCCAGAGGTGGGATCGGTCTATTGTTGCTCCCTCTCTCTCTCTCTCTCTCTCTCTCTCTCTCTCTCTCTCTCTCTCTCTCTCTCTCTCACTCTCATACTCTCTCTGACGTTTCAATTTCCAGAAGATTATACCGATAAGCTCTTGAATATTGTGAAACTAATTTGACTGGTTGCTGTTGTTACCAACGGCCACAACAGCGACCAGCCAAATTAGTTTGAAACTATCAAACATCTTCTGTATTAAATAGTAAAAATATACAATTCCTACAACATGACCTACTATTAAGCGTTTATGATGAACTAAATCTTGCCCTTCATGACATAATTGTCTATGACGTCAGTTCAAATGTGACGTAGTTGATTATGACGCCATATGATGTAATGAGAAACTGGATTCATCAGTTATGTATGACCATAGTTGACAGATTGTTGATGATGTATGGTAAACGAGAGGCTACGAGATGATCAGATGTTCTGCGGTGTCGGTGGAGACGTAACATTAACGTAATGAAGTGATTGAGAATTTTGCAATGTCATTATAAATATGGCAAAATTGATCAGACATTATACGACAAGATGAAATAACCACGACTAAACACCCACCATGATGCGCAGCCACGATGGAACCGCCATGACGTAACAAACACGATGTGATAGCCATGATGTGAAAACATGATATGACAGCCACGATGGGATGGGAATGGTGAACAGCCAAGGTGTAACAGTCCCGGCAGAGCAGCGATGGTAACACAATCACGATTAAAAAACATGATGGAACAACCATAAAGAGACGACACGGGTGGAGCAGCTACAATGAACAACCAGGCTAAATTATCGTGCAGCAACGTAGTATACTATATGTGATGTTCTAATACATATTTTGCAGTTGAAACACGAGCAAAGGAGTCTTTACTTAGTGATAAAATTGGCAAAAAGTTTAATGCATTATGTTCCATCTGTGAAACAAATGAGAATCAGCACTGAAGCAACCACCATGGAACAGAGATGATAGACCACACTCGACCTAACATCCATGGTGGATCGGCCACGATTGAGCTGCCAGAATGGAAAATGTCTTATTGATCAATGGCGACTAAGCAATCATGAAGAAATAGCTATGCCCGGGTATCCATGATGAATCGACGGTGATGGAACAACCGCGATGGAACAGTAACTTTGCAGTGAACTCGCTGGAATATCAAGTGAGGGAACATTCACAATGGAGCAGCCACACCTGAGTAGTCAGATGCAATATCTACGATGCAACGGCCATACAAGGCATTGTGGGTCATGATTAATAATTAACATATGAAGTTATAATATATGCAATGCAATGCCTCTGTCATTGAAAGTTGTCCAACAAAGATGGTCTAAGCTGGACCATATTCTGCGAATACCACATGTGCTGTTCATGGTACCAACATCTACAAAACTTGTAGAGGAAGCCACTGTAATACTTGTTAAGTGTATCTAAAAGAAGCCAGACCGGGTGCACTGGTGGCAAAGAATAATCCAGCTGCGTGGTGTTGCAAATGACCACAGACACAGAACACAGTATATCATCTTCTTCATCAAGTTGTAATAAGCTAGAATCCACACGATGAAACATGGATCATGGACCGGGTAGTTTATTCTAGGAGAAAAATAGTAGCCCAATTTGTTTTATTTTAACCGATATTTCCAACGACACGTTCGGATTCGCCTATGGCACGTCCGGTCTTAAACATTTTTATAAACTTTCTTTATTTTCATCACTCTCTCGCACATTAAAACATGTTTCAAAGATATAAGAAAATCAGACTTGATCGCTCTGGGCATTGTGTGCGTGCGTGCGTCCGTGCGTGCGTGCCCATATGCCTGCCCACGTCTGCTGATGTACTGTCGTTCCACAGATACACTTAATTATACAGCTCTGCCTTTCATCTGAAATGATTAATGTTTCTTTAAAGGACGTTTCTAGTTTTGACTATGTCCCGCCCATCTTTATCTAAGCCCCACCCACACCTCGCTCGTATTGTCATCGATCGATCTCTGAACTCCCTGACTATCAATTTCCAGAAAACTGCAGGTAAGCTGTTGAATATGTTGTAACTAATTTGGCCGCGTGCTGTTGCTTCCTATGGCAGCAACAGTGCCCAGTCAAATTAGTTTCACAATATTCAACATAATGTTTATTAAATGGTAATGGCATACAAGTCGTACATGTGTCGGACCATTAAGCATTAAAGACGGGTTATATAGCCATTCATGACGTCAGGATTATGACGTCATGAGACACGTCACGTAGCTGATTATGATGTCATATGCCCTCATATTATGGATGGATAAACTTTGGAAGGTCCATTGGAAACATATAGCATGATGTTATCTACATTAGATGTAGATGGAAACAGGAGGCTAAATCTCATCTTGATATGTAAAAGGAACATGCTCGGTTACCACCCACGCCACCCCCACCCCCACACCCCTTAAAAAAATATGACTGTAATGACATTGTGGCATCGTCACTAAACTGGTGGATGGTCTAACCTTCTTTGGCTTAATTTTCACCTCAATGGCATATATACTAATAAATAAAATTATCTATACATCATCCCATATCTTCTATGCTATCATGTAGCTTTAGCCTGGGTATGGTTGATCTACATATTAAATAGTATGTGATGTTACCGCACAGTACTATATCATATATGACATCGTGAAGGTGCTGTTGATAAGATCGCATGACCCGCCAATCATCGTTATATCAGTACAATATCTGTTAGTAGGCAATCAATCAGTGACGTCATAATAGGCGTGGTTTATGAGCATTGATTGACTTATCACAGACACTCATTTATCTCGACTCAAAACCTAGTAACGCTACGTCACAATCAGGTATTTGACACTTATTAGACTTCTCTCAGACACTCATTTGTCTCGACTCAAATCCTATTAACGCCATGTCACACTCCGGTATTTGCCACTTATTAGACTTATCGCAGACACTCATTTGTCTCGACTCAAAGCCTATTAAAGCGACGTGATAATCAGGTATTTGCCACTTATTAGACTTTTCACAGGCACTTATTTGTCTCGACTCAAAGCCTACTAACGCTACGTCACAATAAGGTATTTGCCACTTATTAGACTTATCGCAGACACTCATTTGTCTCGACTCAAAGCTTAGTAACGCTACGTGACAATCAGGTATTTGACACTTATTAGACTTATCACAGACACTCATTTGTCTCGACTCAAAGCCTAGTAACGCCACGTCACAATCAGGTATTTGACAGTTATTAGACAACTCGAGATTTCTTTTTGCCGATTAACCCCCCTCTTGTGTCAACTTAACCCCTTAATGGTCAAGTTGGTCAAAGGCGACCTCTGAAGTGATCTTGAGAAATGTCCATGTGCAGGCTACGAGAAGAGCATTTTTGAAAATGTACCACTGGAATGACTGGCTTGGTAACAGAGCCAGTAATTCCAGTGCTAAATTTAAAATAAATCTTCTTGGCCAGAAATTGGGCACTGGCTAAGCAGAGATTTGAATTTTCTTAGCCATTACACGTTTGATGAATGTCCATTTGAAGGATACCCCTTTTAGAAAAGTCTCCCTACTTGGCCTGCATACGTAGTAATTGGTTGTTGAGAGATGATTTTCTGAATAAACTGATCAAGATGTGTGTCCTTACAGTAAGATGAAGACTGTAGTTATCACGCCAGTAAATAAAACATTATTCCATATCTCACTACACTCAGCATAAGATGGTCGGCGTAAACGATATGGAGTGTATGGGGTCTATGCTGCAATTCCAAATAATCATGAACAATCACATAATTAAACTCCCAATAAATGCTCCTATATTTTATTTTATAGCTGCATAGTACATCTTAAGGAACTCGGAGCCAATTTTACAAAGAATAAAACCATTTGCTAATGATCCGACCATCTCCGAGTATGGGAATATCCAAAGCTGGTCCAAGGAACATAGAGAAAATATGTGTGTGTCTAGATATATACCACCAACCCGTAATATGATTTGGAGTCATGCAACGTCAGCTGGTGGCATGGTCTTGCGGAGCTCTATAGGAGCTACACATTGTAACGTTTCCCACCATGGAATAGTTTCATGGTGTAAAATTATTATGTCCGGCTTCTGCATTATATGTGTACTGTAAAAGCATATCAGACGTAACAGCATAAATGGCTCATCTACTCCAAACCAAATAAAATTTTCGATATTGGGGACTAGAAATTTATTGTTATCTATGAGATCTGTAAACTCATTTATCACGGATCGTGCAGCCTGACCAAAGTTAGCCTCACGTGATTGGATACTTAGTTTGTCAAACCAATTTGGATCTTTAGAAAAAAGATTCACATACAATAATTCAGTAGGATCCATATTTTGTTCTAGTGTTTCTTGGTCAATAATCTGTGTCTTGACTAGGCAATATTTATTGAAGCATGTCAGTTTCTTACTATGACCTGAGCGCTAGACTTTGAAATATACACCTGTGCAAAAGTTAAGCACCACCCTATTTTTACGCACATGCGAGGGTATATTCATGTGCTATGAAGAAAGCAATAGCATAAACATTTATGTACCCATCCATCTTAGTGCAAGAGGTAATAATGCAACTATAGGAATGCTGATTATGATGGTGGCGAAACACTATGTTTTTGTTTGAACTTGAAAACGAGGCCTGAATATGGTTACGTTGACACAACTGACAACTATTGCCCTACAGTTGACACACGTGGCTAGATTGTCATTAATGGTGTCTGAAAACGAAGTTTAACATCTGTGCACGAGTTTGAGACTGTCATTATTAATACCGGGTATATCCACCTTGTGCCTGGATGACGGCCTGGACACGACGTCTCATGCTGGTCACCAACCGACTGATACGCCATTGTGGTATTCGTTTCCATTCAAGATGGAATACGTCTGTTAATTCCTGTAGGTTCTGCACAGGAGGATCCCTCCTTCTCACCATGTTTCCCAGAATGTCCCAGATATGCTCAATAGGGTTCATGTCAGGGCTCCTTGCTGGCCATGGTAGGGTTTCGATGGCATTCTGGCGGAGGTATTCATGCACAGCTCTAGCACGATGTGGTCGGGCGTTGTCATCCATGAATATAGGGTGGGTTCCAGGTGCATGATTTACAAAATGAGGGACCACAACTCTATCCAGTATGGAATCCTGATATCTTTGTCCATTTAGTGTTCCAGGTACAGTCAACAGATCCAGCTTACAATCAAATGAGATGCACCCCCATATCATATCGGAACCTCCACCAAATGGAACTTCTTCCATGATGTTACGTTGGTCGTACGCCGTGCATCTGGACCTCCATACACGAGTTCGACCATCTGTGGCATGAAGCAGGAACCGACTTTCATCGGACCAGTGTACCCGTCTCCAGGATCTCATGTTCCAGTGTCTTCTTTCGTTGCACCACCTCAGACGCTCCTCTTTGTGGTGTGCAGTGAGGAGAGGACGTCTGACAGGTCTCCTAGCTTTCATGCCAGCAGCATACAGTCTCCTTTTGACGGTAGACATTGACACTCTATTGCGCATTTCCCATTGCTGGCTGAGCACTCTGCTGTTGGTGAATGGAGATCTCCTAACAAGGCGTACTAGGGCTCGATCATCACGGGCAGTAGTCTTCTTTGGTCTTCCAGATCTGGGCCTGTCCTTCACCTCGTTAGTTTGCCCATGTTTTGCAATCAAACGACTGATTACAGTATGGTTAATGTTCAGCTGTCTGCCAATCTCTCTGCATGACATACCAGTGGTATGCATGCCTATGATTTGCCATTTCACACGATCACTTAACCTTCGTCTTGCCATAGCGGTTCACAATCAAGAGCTAATTCTCTCTGTACAAATAAACCACGGTCATGAACACAAAATTCCTAATCTTGTCGCCTAAATCTGTATGTAATGTTCTACACCTCAAACTGGACTTTTACATAACTGAACACGTGTGCTGTTTCCCGCCACGCACGGACATCAAGCGGCGTGAAGTCATGCATGCATGTGCATTTCATACTTGGAATTATGTCAGCTAACGCGGAGACAAAAAGTATGGCAGCCTAGTTGTACCATCATGTTTCTACGTTCTATTGTTTTTGCTGGTGCTTAACTTTTGCACAGGTGTATAGTTATTAGCATTGACGTTACTATGGGATTGCTGATTGCATCATCAAGTGCAATGCCTGATTGGATTAAGAGGGTCTCGGTTATACGTGTGCCATCAAAACAGGCGACGGTCCGTAATCCCTGTAAAAACCGCCTTGGATGGGAAACTATAACACTGAGAAAAATTCCCCGTTTTCTATATATAATATCTTTTCAATATACGGCAATGTTCTTGTTCGAATCAGAATTGTAATTGCTAAAACTAACTAATTAAAGTTCTGATAATTCCTTTATAGATTGCCAATATTAACCAGATGATAATTCTGTGTAATAAAGCTGAATATTATCTGGTTTAACACACGACGAGTGCCGAGAATGCTTAAGAATTCAATAATGGCCACATCCTTTTTCGCTGGTTTGTTCCAGAAATAATGAATACTATGTGATATATATGTCTCCCTACTTCTACTATCATTGTATATTATATGCCTGGCCATTTCTCCAAATGCTGTATGCACCTTCATCAAATCTCCAGAAGACAGATCATTATATTCGATGCTAACTGAATTGAGACTAACAGTAATTTCTTCTCCAATCGAATGTACCAGTAAATATCTCAGACTCCTCCTCTTCAGCTATCAGTATGGTAACCGATGTTTCTTAAACCTTTGTGTTGACCAGACGAAGAGTAGTTAGGGGGTCGAGAGGAAGTTTCACCATTCACTGGAGCTTGTCTCTTTCAGAAGTAGCCGTACTCACCGCATTGACCCACAGATGCAACAAATAGAAATTTGTGTTTGCCATAATCACTGACATACTTATTTCATTACTATTTACGGTCCACAAAACCATGTCATATGACTTCAACTGGTCCATCGTTTTTACAATAAAGATAACCAGATTTAGTTCCATGACACCAAATTATTTTGAAACAATAATTTTCAGAAAATCCGTTTTAAAATCTGTATTATTTGGCTTACAATGAGGGTAACTAATCTGTCGAATCTTGGCATTCCTTGTCAACTGTAGAAAAGCTCGCCACCAATCGGATTCTTCCCATAGCCATATTACAGCATGCAACATAATGACATTTGGTTGGAAATACTTCACTACGCTAAAGACTGATAAATAATGATGAATGTCAATTCGATGATTTGAAAGATTGATTCTGTAATGAACAATGTTTTGCATGGTATAATTCATAGTCATATCCCTGTTGCTTTACTTGAGTTAAAAAGCATTGAAATAAAACTTGGTAATATAACTGACGATATATGAAGATGTCAGCTGACCGAAGCTAAGTATCCGAGAAGGCACGCGTTTATCCGTGTTCGATGCATTAGTATTGATGGTTATAGAGACAACAACCCATATCATTAATCCGAGAAAAGCTGTTCTTTTATATCGAGAAAGAGTACATCTTACTGACGATATATTTTTCTTTTTGTCAACGAATGTTCCCATTTCGTTACATTACTGATCGACTCTCATACCTGAGAAATAAAAAAGATTATGTTATGCCGCTCTTAACCCTTTAACCCTTACAATTCAAATATCTAAATAAAGGGATCCGATGTGTCACTCTAGTATCTGACGTTGTGCTCAATTGCGGCACATATAGGCTGACATCATAATCATAATGATGTGTTACAACCCCGTAATGAAAATCAAACATTCTATCGAGTTTACGAATTCTCTGACTTTGATGGAATTACTATTTATTAACATTGTGTTGAATATTTTTTAACTCGGAGCGGTTGGTGACATGGGCAGCAACAACCCCCGGTCAAATTATTTACAAAATATTCAACCACTTATCTGGAGAGCTACCTTGCAATTAGGATTCTCTTAGGTCAAGGTTCAAATCGATTCCAACACAAAATACCTCAGTGGGCGGAGCTTAGCTAGAAATGGGCGAGGCATAGTTAAAAATGGATCCCTCTATTTAATGGCACATAAAATGCAAAGCTGGCGAATGGTTTGGAAATCAATAGAGGAATCCAGTCTCTCAGTCAATCATATGGTGTCATAATCAACAAGGTCAAATGTAGGCTGAAGTCAAAACCAATTACATCATGAATGACATGATTTAGTCCGTTATAAACACTTAATAGTCCGTCAAGTTGTACGAATTGGATGTCTCTACTATTTAATACACATTTTGTTGAATATTTTGAAATTAACAGCATTCCGTCAAATTAGTTCAAAATATTCAATAGCTTACCTGTATGGATTTTCTGACATTGAGATTCAGCCGGAAAACAGTGGTGGTGAAGAGACTTGATAATAAAATATTTGCTGGAATGAGTAGGTCTGAAGAAGGACCGGTTTCTGAGGTTAAGAAAATGGAAAGATAGATAGATGATGATGATACAAAATCAATTTGTTTCGGAGGAGGCTTCTTTCCAAGGGAACAGACTCTATCTTGAACAGCATACTGTAAATCAAATGGGGTGGTGTGGAAAAAAGATCTAATTACACGCACGCCCGTAAGCACATACGCACGCACGCACGCACGCACACCCACTGTCGAATGCACGCACGCATGCACAAGCGTGGACACATGCACAAATGCAGCCATACAATTACACACGCACAGAACCCTTTCCCCCCTCTATAAAACTACTACTACTGCTGCCGCTGCTACCACTACTACTACTACTACTACTACTACTACTACTACTACTACTACTACTACTACTACTACTACTACTACTACTACTACTACTGCTGCTACCGCTACTACTACTACTACCACTACTACTTACTACTACTACTACTACTACTACTACTACTACTACTACTACTACTACTACTACTACTACTACTACTACCGCTACTACTACTACCACTACTACTGCTTACTACTAGTACTACTACTACTACTACTACTACTACTACTACTACTACTACTCCGCCCTTGACACAGAGGGAAAGGGTTAATGGTAGCAAATCTGGTCCAGGGACTGGCGCTTCTCAGAAATCCCCTCAGAGCAGTCAACCATCGGGTCTCAAGACCCCATCCCCAACAGGGAAACTGCCACAGCCCAGCTTCTCTCCAACTCCAGGTCCAAGTAATGCACCGGAGGTGCGTCCTATTAAATTTGCAAATAGACCCAAACAACCAACCATGCTGGAGAGAAACATTTTTTGGAAATTTCGACATGAAATCGAAAACAAAATTGACTGGCGACTACCTGTTCTCACGAACAAAGTACTCATCTTTGGAGCTTCGAACCTGAGTCGCATTAATGTTGAGCCCCACCCTGAAACGCAAGTTGCCTGCTACCCAGGAGCTAAATTGTGTCATGCTAGAGGACTAATTCAAAAGTACACTGGATCATTTAAACCAGAGAAAATAGTGATTAACATTGGTATTAATGATATGAATGAACCCATCTCTAGTTCAAAACATAGATTAATGCTGCTTCTCAGTGCGATTAAGTCCAAATTCCCAAAGACTGCGATTTACTTCGCAAAACTTAACTATTCAAGTCGGGTGACAGCTCAGCAGAAGTTGGCGATTCAGTCCATCAATTCGACGGCTGAATCATCAAAATCTGTGACTGTCATTCCTGCACTCAGACTCTCCGAATTTAATGTTGTTAAGGATAACATTCATTGGACTGAGAAGACAGCTAACTCGATGTATTCTGCCTGGCTTAAATTCCTAAATTTAAACTAGACAAGGGTCAAGGTAACATCCGCCCGGAAACAGGACTGGGCAGTAATATTGTCAATCTAACTGGCTCCCCATTAGGTGAAGCAGAGCAGTCACTGCTCAATTTTGGTCTTACATTTGTCCCAACACCAAAACCTAAAACAGGTTTGGATGCTCTTTTAGATAATGGCTGTATGGAAACATCTGAATTTAGTCACCGTATTAAGTTAGCAGACTTCTTTCGTAACTCTAATAGTAACATTCCCCCATTCATTGAAAAAAACTGGCTGGGCACCAAACGTAAAAATCCTGGACCCAGCGATCGGTGAAAGCATAGAACTCTTTTCAGAAAGTGTTAAAAATTCTGCATTCCCTAATGATCAACCAAATTTACCCTATGAGGAACGCCAGGCCTTAATTGAATTGTCTAAAAACAGCGAAATTGTCATCAAACCTGCAGATAAAGGGTCGGCGACTGTAATAATGCTTAAAGATAACTATAAACGTGAAGCACAACGACAACTTAGTAACCCAAAGCATTACCAGAAACTAAGCAAACCACTTTGGCAAAATAATTGCAGCAAATTTAATGAGATTCTTCAAAAATTGCTCTATAGCAAGAAGATCACCGAAAAGCAACATAAGTATCTCTTTGCTAAACTTGAGTCAAAACCACGGACTTTCTATCTTTTGCCAAAAATTCATAAACCCATAGATTCGTGGTTGGACCCAATGTCACCGCCCGGGGCGACCTATAATCTCTGATTGTGGCCCAGAATCCTACAGAATCAGTGAATACATCGATTACCATCTACAGCCAATAGCAAATAGACACCCCAGCTTCTTGAAAAACACAGAAGACTTCTTATCACAGGTCTCTGAGACCTGGATACCTCCAAATTCATTCTTGGTCACGCTTGACATCGATGCTATGTATACAAACATTGACATCGATAAGGGTATAAATTCTATCCGTAGAGCATTCGTGAACTACCCAGACACCAACAGGCCAGACAGAGAAGTAATAGCTCTATTAGAGCTGAGTCTGAAAGGCAATGATTTTGAATTCGATGGCGAAATTTACCAACAAATTTGCGGCTGCGCGATGGGCAAGCGCTTTAGCCCATGTTTTGCCAATATTTACGTAGCAGAGTGGGAGGAGGAAGCGTTAGAAAAGTGTCCAAAACATCCCCTCATTTATCGCAGGTACCTTGATGACATTTTCATGATTTGGCAACACACAAAGGCAGAGTTTGATGAATTTTTCGAAATTCTGAACAATCACGATCCGAATATCAAATTAAAAGCAACCATTGACGAGATGTCCGTAGATTTCCTGGATGTAACTGTATATAAAGGTCTAAAGTATGAAACAACTGGCTACTTAGACTACAAAGTGTATTTCAAACCAACCGATTCGCATCAGCTATTGCACAAAAAATCTTTCCATCCACCACATACTTTTAAAGGAATAGTTAAATCACAAATAATCCGTTTTCACAGGAATTCGAGTGATAGGAAAAACTTTGAAGAAACGTGCTCTACCCTATTCAAAGCCCTCAAACCACGAGGTTACTCCTCACGATTCTTGCGCAAAATCAAATCTGAAACATTAGACGGCTTGGAAACCATTCCAGATAATACCTCAAATCGTCGGCCTACCAAAATTTCTCACAATCGTCCTATTATAGGTGTAGGCGAATCTCGCAAATGCGGAAAGAAAAGGTGCAAGTTAGATGAATTTCTCCCAAACCAGAATACTTTCACGAGCTTTCAGAACAAAAGCAAGTTCCAACTTCAGTCTAATCTAGATTGTGACTCTGAAAATGTTATTTATCTAATTTCATGCAAATTGTGCCAAAACAGTATGTCGGCGAAACCAAATGTCCATTTAGATGGCCGGCAACTCGACACCTCTCAGATATTAGGCTAGAGGAAGACACACATGTTTCCGAACATTTTAATCTTCCTGACCATTTAGTCCTTCGTGACTTTGAAATTATGCCGATTGAACAGCCACCCCTTTCAGATACGGCAGAAGAAACTGATAAACAAAGAAACTTCGAGAATCGTTTTGGATTAAAGAACTCGAAACACAGTGGCCAAGGGGAATAAACTCGGACCCAGGCTTATGTGATCAACGTGACAAAATTCCATTCATACTGACCTGTAATCGGAAAAACGTTGAAATTTCCAAAATTTTGAAAGATGAGTATCAAAACCTACAGGAGAAACTGAAACAACCCTTTAACAAGCGTCCAGTAATTGCGTTCAAGAAAAATCCGAATCTACGTGACATCTTGGTAAAAGCAAAACTCAAATAGCTATCCATAATATCCATCTCAATCATTCAACATTAACCCTTGCATGATGGTCAGCCAAAACGGTCAATTTAGTGATCTTGGGCAATGTCCATTTGCCGGCGGGGATTGGAGTATTTTTGAAAATTTACCACTCTAATGACTGGCTCGGGAACCGAGACAGTCGTTCCAGTGGTATATTCTCGGGAATGACCTTGTCTGTGCCTGCAAATGTACATTAAATAAGTAAGCGCATATTTGGATTTTACTGAACAAATTTAACCAGTAAAGGGTTAACATTAATGCCATATGGCTTTCCTCAAACAAAATGACAAGTCTCAGGCAGTAAGATAAACCAAAATATCTTAAATTTTTGAATTTTTTCAATTATTGAAGATTCTGAGCCAGTACGTTGACAATATTGACTACATACTTGCGAGTGCCAGTTCTGTTATTTTATTGCCTTGTAAAAACATAACTTATATATCCGTCGACACCGTCAGGCAGTCTGTCGGTCTTTCAGTGGAGAGACTTATATACCGAATTCTACAATCATTCCCGGATTCAGTCTCCTGCTTCTCCACTCATTCACTGGTCCACCCGCCTAACCATCCATCAGCTCCTGTCAATCCACCCATGCATTCACTAGTCTGGCTGTCACATGGTTCACTTGTCCGTCGGTCCATTTGCCCGTCCCTCCCGCTACTCTGCCTTCCCACTGCCCGTCTGTCCATCTCGAACTCCCACCCCTGCACCTTCTCCAGCCGATCCCCGCTCTATCCTTCTCGCCTACCCATACATCATCCGGCCTCTCATCCATCCATGGGGGTGGGGCGGGGGGGGGGGAGGTGATGGGTGTGTGTAATGTGAATGGTGTGTGCGTGCGTGCGTACATGCGTGCGTGCGTGTATACATGTGCCTACGTGTGTACATGTGTGTGCGTGCGTACATGCGTGCGTGTGTAAATGTGGGTACGTGCATGCGTGCGCGTGTATGTGTGTGTACGTGTGTGTGTGAGAGCGTGCGTGCGTGTGGGTGGATGGATGGATGGATGGTCCTCCCCCTCTAATCAACCATGCCTACTCTATTCTTCCTTCCTTCCCATCCCTCATTCCATCTCCTCATCGGGATGGATGGATGGATCTTTCCAATCCCTCCTTCCCTCACTTCCATGGATGGATGGATGGATGGATGGTTTGATGTATGGATGGATGAATGGTTTGATGTATGGGTGGGTGGATGGTGGGATGGATGGATGGATCCTGCCCATCAATCATCCCCAATCCCCTTCCTTCCATGGGTGTGTGGGATGGATGGTTGGTTGGTTGGTTGGTTGGATGGTTGGTTGGTTGGTTGGTTGGTTGGTTGGTTGGTTGGTTGGATGGATGGATGGATGGATGGATCCTCCCTCCCTCTCTCCGACTAAGCTCTATCCGTCCTTTATGCCCGTCCCCATCCCACCTCCCCATCCTTCCCGCCTCCCCATCCTTCCATGGATGGATGGATGGGGGCGTGGGATGGATGGATGGTTGGATGTCTGGATGGATGGATGGTTGGATGGATGGATGGATGGATGGATGGATCTGTCCATCTGCCTTGCCAGCCATCCGGCTCTCTGTGTGTCCGTCCAGCCACTCACTCACATAAAATTAAGGGAGCTGAATACTACTTTCTTTCTACATGTATGAACAAAGTTTAATTATAAACACTGCAGTGGCCTTTCCGGTGTGGCGAACAAAATTCTATAAAATGACAAAATATGTCCTCCAAACTTGATTAATTTCTTCGGCATCAAATGATCAAAAGGAATCAAAAGGTAAAATTGAGTGTCCCAACAAAAGCATATAACACCTTTGAATGATCGATTCATGATCTCGTGAAGGAAACACTACTCACTTATCAATCCAATTCGGAAGAGTAGAATTTCACTAATCTGTGTGGAGTGAAACCAGTCCACTAATCATTGGCTTTATTAATGATGTTTGTGATAAACCCGAATCAAAGGAAATTCAAACCTTGCACAAAGTTCAATTGTTCAAATTAAACCATAGATTAGTTTTTCAAAGGAGATTGAGTAATTCAGTAAACATATATAAAGCTGTCTATACTGAAGGACTGACATATTTGTCATACAGGCTACTGATGAAGCACATCCATGTGAAATGCATTTAGCCAATTGACGGTGTCTATAATTACTGTGAGTAACTTATAATATTGCGTATTGTATTGTTGTATTGTTAACCCTTGCATATTACATGTTAATTCTATAATTTGTCTTTCAGGTGTAAGTAATATATTGGTTCAATTTGTAGTTGATGTGAATGAATTTGTGTGCTTGAATTTGAGTTGCCTGATCGAATCGTTCTTACCTGCTCAACTGCCTGTCTGATTGCTAGTTAGATTGAACGATTGTCTGTCTGAATGGCTATTGCGAGGAAGAATGGTCGTAGGTAGAATGGAGATTGTAAAGGGGGGTTCATCTGCACATGCGCGCCTGGTAAAGCTGTATTACCAAATAATTCAGTGCTTCCACCATATTGCTACGCTACGCAGGCATTTAGATGCCGAAACTCTCCCTGATGGGCTTAGCAGGAAGGTGGAAGAGCTGAATGGATTTTGTAAGCAAGCTATACCAAATGTTGACATCTACTTTGCCATCTGGAATGTGAATTTTGAGTGGGCAAAATCTACCATTAACGCCATGTTAAATCACTATAATGAACAACTTGGTAGTATTAGAACTGAAGTAGTCCTCACACAGGCAATGCCACATTTAGACCTAGGTCGTGCTAAATCCAATGCTATACGCTGGGCAAAAAACAATTATAATAGAAAGCTCGACATTAATGCGATTAGTTCTTTTTACGATTTTGTGCGACCGATAGATCCATCTCAGCAACCAATTCAAAATCTCGCACAAGCCACGCCTCTGGTCATAATACCAACTGTGGCCCCACAATCACAAATGAAAAAACGCCTCAGATCACCTGAAACTTCGCCGCCAGTCACAAAACGAGTAGACAATAAAATCTCTCCATTGCTACCATTAGATTCTGGCCCTAGAGATATGCTATTTGAAGCATCATTAATCCCACTGCCTGACTCTCCACTAGGCAATCTAAATGACCCAAACGAATATCCGCCCTTGCCACAGAGGGAAAGGGTTAATGGTAGCAAATCTGGTCCACGGACTGGCGCTTCTCAGAAATCCCCCCAGAGCAGTCAACCATCGGGTCTCAAGACCCCAACTCCAACAGGGAAACTGCCACAGCCCAGCTTCTCTCCAACTCCAGGTCCAAGTAATGCACCGGAGGTGCGTCCTATTAAATTTGCAAATAGACCCCAACAACCCACCATGTTGGAGAGAAACATTTTTTGGAAATTTCGTCATGAAATCGAAAACAAAATTGACTGGCGACTACCTGTTCCCACGAACAAAGTATTCATCTTTGGAGCTTCGAACCTGAGTCGCATTAATGTTGAGCCCCACCCTGAAACGCAAGTTGCCTGCTACCCAGGAGCTAAATTGTGTCATGCTAGAGGACTAATTCAAAAGTACAGTGGATCATTTAAACCAGAGAAAATAGTGATTAACATTGGCATTAATGATATCAATGAACCCATCTCTAGTTCAAAACATAGATTAATGCTGCTTCTCAGTGCGATTAAGTCCAAATCCCCAAAGACTGCGATTTACTTCGCAAAACTTAACTATTCAAGTCGGTTGACAGCTCAGCAGAAGTTGGCGATTCAGTCCATCAATTCGACGGCGAATCATCAAAATCTGGACTGTCATTCCTGCACTTAGACTCTCCGAATTTAATGTTGTTAAGGATAACATTCATTGGACTGAGAAGACAGCTAACTCGATGTATTCTGCCTGGCTTATATTCCTTAATTTAAACTAGACAAGGGCCAGGGTAACATCCGCCCGGAAACAGGACTGGGCAGTAATATTGTCAATCTAACTGGCTCCCCATTAGGTGAAGCAGAGCAGTCACTGCTCAATTTTGGTCTTACATTTGTCCCAACACCAAAACCTAAAACAGGTTTGGATGCTCTTTTAGATAATGGCTGTATGGAAACATCTGAATTTAGTCACCGTATTAAGTTAGCAGACTTCTTTCGTAACTCTAATAGTAACATTCCACCATTCATTGAAAAAACTGGCTGGGCACCAAACGTAAAAATCCTGGACCCAGCGATCGGTGAAAGCATAGAACTCTTTTCAGAACGTGTTAAAAATTCTACATTCCCTAATGATCAACCAAATTTACCCTATGAGGAACGCCAGGCCTTAATTGAATTGTCTAAAAACCGCGAAATTGTCATCAAACCTGCAGATAAAGGGTCGGCGACTGTAATAATGCTTAAAGATAACTATAAACGTGAAGCACAACGACAACTTAGTAACCCAAAGCATTACCAGAAACTAAGCAAACCACTTTGGCAAAATAATTGCAGCAAATTTAATGAGATTCTTCAAAAATTGCTCTATAGCAAGAAGATCACCGAAAAGCAACATAAGTATCTCTTTGCTAAACTTGAGTCAAAACCACGGACTTTCTATCTTTTGCCAAAAATTAATAAACCCATAGATTCGTGGTTGGACCCAATGTCACCGCCCGGGCGACCTATAATCTCTGATTGTGGC
Organism: Chaetoderma sp. LZ-2023a; assembly: GCA_034401795.1. NCBI lineage: Eukaryota > Metazoa > Mollusca > Caudofoveata > Chaetodermatida > Chaetodermatidae > Chaetoderma > Chaetoderma sp. LZ-2023a. The sequence goes on along the minus strand of CM067361.1, from coordinate 8,938,288 downwards.
TCAGAATCCTACAGAATCAGTGAATACATCGATTACCATCTACAGCCAATAGCAAATAGACACCCCAGCTTCTTGAAAAACACAGAAGACTTCTTATCACAGGTCTCTGAGACCTGGATACCTCCAAATTCATTCTTGGTCACGCTTGACATCGATGCTATGTATACAAACATTGACATCGAGAAGGGTATAAATTCTATCCGTAGAGCATTCGTGAACTACCCAGACACCAACAGGCCAGACAGAGAAGTAATAGCTCTATTAGAGCTGAGTCTGAAAGGCAATGATTTTGAATTCGATGGCAAAATTTACCAACAAATTTGCGGCTGCGCGATGGGCAAGCGCTTTAGCCCATGTTTTGCCAATATTTACGTAGCAGAGTGGGAGGAGGAAGCGTTAGAAAAGTGTCCAAAACATCCCCTCATTTATCGCAGGTACCTTGATGACATTTTCATGATTTGGCAACACACAAAGGCAGAGTTTGATGAATTTTTCGAAATTCTGAACAATCACGATCCGAATATCAAATTAAAAGCACCCATTGACGAGATGTCCGTAGATTTCCTGGATGTAACTGTATATAAAGGTCTAAAGTATGAAACAACTGGCTACTTAGACTACAAAGTGTATTTCAAACCAACCGATTCGCATCAGCTATTGCACAAAAAATCTTTCCATCTACCACATACTTTTAAAGGAATAGTTAAATCACAAATAATCCGTTTTCACAGGAATTCGAGTGATAGGAAAAACTTTGAAGAAGCGTGCTCTACCCTATTCAAAGCCCTCAAACCACGAGGTTACTCCTCACGATTCTTGCGCAAAATCAAATCTCAAACATTAGACGGCTTGGAAACCATTCCAGATAATGCCTCAAATCGTCGGCCTACCAAAATTTCTCACAATCGTCCAATTATAGGTGTAGGCGAATCTCGCAAATGCGGAAAGAAAAGGTGCAAGTTAGATGAATTTCTCCCAAACCAGAATACTTTCACGAGCTTTCAGAACAAAAGCAAGTTCCAACTTCAGTCTAATCTAGATTGTGACTCTGAAAATGTTATTTATCTAATTTCATGCAAATTGTGCCAAAACAGTATGTCGGCGAAACCAAATGTCCATTTAGATGGCCGGCAACTCGACACCTCTCAGATATTAGGCTAGAGGAAGACACACATGTTTCCGAACATTTTAATCTTCCTGACCATTTAGTCCTTCGTGACTTTGAAATTATGCCGATTGAACAGCCACCCCTTTCAGATACGGCAGAAGAAACTGATAAACAAAGAAAACTTCGAGAATCGTTTTGGATTAAAGAACTCGAAACACAGTGGCCAAGGGGAATAAACTCGGACCCAGGCTTATCTGATCAACGTGACAAAATTCCATTCATTCTGACCTATAATCGGAAAAACGTTGAAATTTCCAAAATTTTGAAAGATGAGTATCAAAACCTACAGGAGAAACTGAAACAACCCTTTAACAAGCGTCCAGTAATTGCGTGCAAGAAAAATCCGAATCTACGTGACATCTTGGTAAAAGCAAAACTCAAATAGCTATCCATAATATCCATCTCAATCATTCAACATTAACCCTTGCATGATGGTCAGCCAAAAACGGTCAATTTAGTGATCTTGGGCAATGTCCATTTGCCGGCGGGGATTGGAGTATTTTTGAAAATTTACCACTGTAATGACTGGCTCGGGAACCGAGACAGTCGTTCCAGTGGTATATTCTCGGGAATGACCTTGTCTGTGCCTGCAAATGTACATTAAATAAGTAAGCGCATATTTGGATTTTACTGAACAAATTTAACCAGTAAAGGGTTAACATTAATGCCATATGGCTTTCCTCAAACAAAATGACAAATCTCAGGCAGTAAGATAAACCAAAATATCTTAAATTTTTGAATTTTTTCAATTATTGAAGATTCTGAGCCAGTGCGTTGACAATATTGACTACATACTTGCGAGTGCCAGTTCTGTTATTTTATTGCCTTGTAAAAACATAACTTATATATCCGTCGACACCGTCAGGCAGTCTGTCGGTCTTTCAGTGGAGAGACTTATATACAAAATTCTACAATCATTCCCGGATTCAGTCTCCTGCTTCTCCACTCATTCACTGGTCCACCCGCCTAACCATCCATCAGCTCCTGTCAATCCACCCATGCATTCACTAGTCTGGCTGTCACATTGTTCACTTGTCCGTCGGTCCATTTGCCCATCCCTCCCGCTACTCTGCCTTCCCACTGCCCGTCTGTCCATCTCGAACTCCCACCCCTGCACCTTCTCCAGCCGATCCCCGCTCTATCCTTCTCGCCTACCCATCCATCATCCGGCCTCTCATCCATCCATGGGGGTGGGGCGGGTGGGGATGGGTGTGTGTAATGTGAATGGTGTGTGCGTGCGTGCGTACATGCGTGCGTGCATGTATACATGTGCCTACGTGTGTATATGTGTGTGCGTGCGTACATGCGTGCGTGTGTAAATGTGGGTATGCGTGTGCGTGTACGTGTGTGTATGTGTGTGTACGTGTGTGTGTGTGAGCGTGCGTGCGTGTGGATGGATGGATGGATGGTCCTCCCCCTCTAATCAACCATGCCCACTCTATTCTTCCTTCCTTCCCATCCCTCATTCCATCTCCACATCGGGATGGATGGATGGATCTTTCCAATCCTTCCTTCCCTCCCTTCCATGGATGGATGGATGAATGGATGGATGGTTTGATGTATGGGTGGGTGGATGGTGGGATGGATGGATGGATCCTGCCCATCAATCATCCCCAATCCCCTTCCTTCCATGGGTGTGTGGGATGGATGGTTGGTTGGTTGGTTGGATGGTTGGTTGGTTGGTTGGTTGGTTGGTTGGTTGGTTGGTTGGTTGGTTGGTTGGTTGGTTGGTTGGTTGGTTGGATGGATGGATGGATGGATGGATGGATGGATGGATCCTCCCTCCCTCTCTCCGACTAAGCTCTATCCTTCCTTTATGCCCGTCCCCATCCCACCTCCCCATCCTTCCCGCCTCCCCATCCTTCCATGGATGAATGGGGTGGTTGGATGTCTGGATGGATTGGATGGTTGGATGGATGGATGGATGGATCTGTCCATCTGCCTTGCCAGCCATCCGGCTCTCTGTGTGTCCGTCCAGCCACTCACTCACATAAAATTAAGGGAGCTGAATACTACTTTCTTTCTACATGTATGAACAAAGTTTAATTATAAACACTGCAGTGGCCTTTCCAGTGTGGCGAACAAAATTCTATAAAATGACAAAATATGTCCTCCAAACTTGATTAATTTCTTCGGCATCAAATAATCAAAAGGAATCAAAAGGTAAAATTGAGTGTCCCAACAAAAGCATATAACACCTTTGAATGATCGATTCATGATCTCGTGAAGGAAACACTACTCACTTATCAATCCAATTCGGAAGAGTAGAATTTCACTAATCTGTATGGAGTGAAACCAGTCCACTAATCATTGGCTTTATTAATGATGTTTGTGATAAACCCGAATCAAAGGAAATTCAAACCTTGCACAAAGTTCAATTGTTCAAATTAAACCATAGATTAGTTTTTCAAAGGAGATTGAGTAATTCAGTAAACATATATAAAGCTGTCTATACTGAAGGACTGACAGATTTGTCATACAGGCTACTGATGAAGCACATCCATGTGAAATGCATTTAGCCAATTGACGGTGTCCATAATTACTGTGAGTAACTTATAATATTGCGTATTGTATTGTTGTATTGTTAACCCTTGCATATTACATGTTAATTCTATAATTTGTCTTTCAGGTGTAAGTAATATATTGGTTCAATTTGTAGTTGATGTGAATGAATTTGTGTGCTTGAATTTGAGTTGCCTGATCGAATCGTTCTTACCTGCTCAACTGCCTGTCTGATTGCTAGTTAGATTGAACGATTGTCTGTCTGAATGGCTATTGCGAGGAAGAATGGTCGTAGGAAGAATGGAGATGGTAAAGGGGGTTCATCTGCGCATGCGCGCCTGGTAAAGCTGTATTACCAAATAATTCAGTGCTTCCACCATATTGCTACGCTACGTAGGCATTTAGATGCCGAAACTCTCCCTGATGGGCTTAGCAGGAAGGTGAAAGAGCTGAATGATTTTGTAAGCCAGCTATACCAAACGATGACATCTACTTTGCCATCTGGAATGTGAATTTTGAGTGGGCAAAATCTACCATTAAGGCCATGTTAAATCACTATAATGAACAACTTGGTAGTATTAGAACTGAAGTAGTCCTCACACAGGCAATGCCACATTTAGACATAGGTCGTGCTAAATCCAATGCTATACGCTGGGCAAAAAACAATTATAATAGAAAGCTCGACATTAATGCGATTAGTTCTTTTTACGATTTTGTGCAACCGATAGATCCATCTCAGCAACCAATTCAAAATCTCGCACAAGCCACGCCTCTGGTCATAATACCAACTGTGGCCCCACAATCACAAATGAAAAAATGCCTCAGATCACCTGAAACTTCGCCGCCAGTCACAAAACGAGTAGACAATAAAAACTCTCCATTGCTACCATTAGATTCTGGCCCTAGAGATATGCTATTTGAAGCATCATTAATCCCACTACCTGACTCTCCACTAGGCAATCTAAATGACCCAAACGAATATCCGCCCTTGCCACAGAGGGAAAGGGTTAATGGTAGCAAATCTGGTCCACGGACTGGCGCTTCTCAGAAATCCCCCCAGAGCAGTCAACCATCGGGTCTCAAGACCCCATCTCCAACAGGGAAACTGCCACAGCCCAGCTTCTCTCCAACTCCAGGTCCAAGTAATGCACCGGAGGTGCGTCCTATTAAATTTGCAAATAGACCCCAACAACCCACCATGTTGGAGAGAAACATTTTTTGGAAATTTCGTCATGAAATCGAAAACAAAATTGACTGGCGACTACCTGTTCTCACGAACAAAGTACTCATCTTTGGAATTTCGAACCTGAGTCGCATTAATGTTGAGCCCCACCCTGAAACGCAAGTTGCCTGCTACCCAGGAGCTAAATTGTGTCATGCTAGAGGTCCAATTCAAAAGTACAGTGGATCATTTAAACCAGAGAAAATAGTGATTAACATTGGCATTAATGATATGAATGAACCCATCTCTAGTTCAAAACATAGATTAATGCTGCTTCTCAGTGCGATTAAGTCCAAATTCCCAAAGACTGCGATTTACTTCGCAAAACTTAACTATTCACGTCGGTTGACAGCTCAGCAGAAGTTGGCGATTCAGTCCATCAATTCGACGGCTGAATCATCAAAATCTGTGACTGTCATTCCTGCACTTAGACTCTCCGAATTTAATGTTGTTAAGGATAACATTCATTGGACTGAGAAGACAGCTAACTCGATGTATTCTGCCTGGCTTAAATTCCTTAATTTAAACTAGACAAGGGCCAGGGTAACATCCGCCCGGAAACAGGACTGGGCAGTAATATTGTCAATCTAACTGGCTCCCCATTAGGTGAAGCAGAGCAGTCACTGCTCAATTTTGGTCTTACATTTGTCCCAACACCAAAACCTAAAACAGGTTTGGATGCTCTTTTAGATAATGGCTGTATGGAAACATCTGAATTTAGTCACCGTATTAAGTTAGCAGACTTCTTTCGTAACTCTAATAGTAACATTCCACCATTCATTGAAAAAACTGGCTGGGCACCAAACGTAAAAATCCTGGACCCAGCGATCGGTGAAAGCATAGAACTCTTTTCAGAACGTGTTAAAAATTCTACATTCCCTAATGATCAACCAAATTTACCCTATGAGGAACGCCAGGCCTTAATTGAATTGTCTAAAAACAGCGAAATTGTCATCAAACCTGCAGATAAAGGGTCGGCGACTGTAATAATGCTTAAAGATAACTATAAACGTGAAGCACAATGACAACTTAGTAACCCAAAGCATTACCAGAAACTAAGCAAACCACTTTGGCAAAATAATTGCAGCAAATTTAATGAGATTCTTCAAAAATTGCTCTATAGCAAGAAGATCACCGAAAAGCAACATAAGTATCTCTTTGCTAAACTTGAGTCAAAACCACGGACTTTCTATCTTTTGCCAAAAATTCATAAACCCATAGATTCGTGGTTGGACCCAATGTCACCGCCCGGGCGACCTATAATCTCTGATTGTGGCTCAGAATCCTACAGAATCAGTGAATACATCGATTACCATCTACAGCCAATAGCAAATAGACACCCCAGCTTCTAGAAAAACACAGAAGACTTCTTATCACAGGTCTCTGAGACCTGGATACCTCCAAATTCATTCTTGGTCACGCTTGACATCGATGCTATGTATACAAACATTGACATCGAGAAGGGTATAAATTCTATCCGTAGAGCATTCGTGAACTACCCAGACACCAACAGGCCAGACAGAAAAGTAATAGCTCTATTAGAGCTGAGTCTGAAAGGCAATGATTTTGAATTCGATGGCGAAATTTACCAACAAATTTGCGGCTGCGCGATGGGCAAGCGCTTTAGCCCATGTTTTGCCAATATTTACGTAGCAGAGTGGGAGGAGGAAGCGTTAGAAAAGTGTCCAAAACATCCCCTCATTTATCGCAGGTACCTTGATGACATTTTCATGATTTGGCAACACACAAAGGCAGAGTTTGATGAATTTTTCGAAATTCTGAACAATCACGATCCGAATAACAAATTAAAAGCAACCATTGACGAGATGACCGTAGACTTCCTGGATGTAACTGTATATAAAGGTCTAAAGTATGAAACAACTGGCTACTTAGACTACAAAGTGTATTTCAAACCAACCGATTCGCATCAGCTATTGCACAAAAAATCTTTCCATCCACCACATACTTTTAAAGGAATAGTTAAATCACAAATAATCCGTTTTCACAGGAATTCGAGTGATAGGAAAAACTTTGAAGAAGCGTGCTCTACCCTATTCAAAGCCCTCAAACCACGAGGTTACTCCTCACGATTCTTGCGCAAAATCAAATCTGAAACATTAGACGGCTTGGAAACCATTCCAGCTAATGCCTCAAATCGTCGGCCTACCAAAATTTCTCACAATCGTCCTATTATAGGTGTAGACGAATCTCGCAAATGCGGAAAGAAAATGTGAAGCAAGTTAGATGAATTTCTCCCAAACCAGAATACTTTCACGAGCTTTCAGAACAAAAGCAAGTTCCAACTTCAGTTTAATCTAGATTGTGACTCTGAAAATGTTATTTATCTAATTTCATGCAAATTGTGCCAAAAACAGTATGTCGGCGAAACCAAATGTCCATTAACATGGCGGGCAACTCGACACCTCTCAGATATTAGGCTAGAGGAAGACACACATGTTTCCGAACATTTTAATCTTCCTGACCATTTAGTCCTTCGTGACTTTGAAATTATGCCGATTGAACAGCCACCCCTTTCAGATACGGCAGAAGAAACTGATAAACAAAGAAACTTCGAGAATCGTTTTGGATTAAAGAACTCGAAACACAGTGGCCAAGGGGAATAAACTCGGACCCAGGCTTATCTGATCAACGTGACAAAATTCCATTCATTTTGACCTATAACCGGAAAAACGTTGAAATTTCCAAAATTTTGAAAGATGAGTATCAAAACCTACAGGAGAAACTGAAACAACCCTTTAACAAGCGTCCAGTAATTGCGTTCAAGAAAAATCCGAATCTACGTGACATCTTGGTAAAAGCAAAACTCAAATAGCTATCCATAATATCCATCTCAATCATTCAACATTAACCCTTGCATGATGGTCAGCCAAAAACGGTCAATTTAGTGATCTTGGGCAATGTCCATTTGCCGGCGGGGATTGGAGTATTTTTGAAAATGTACCACTGTAATGACTGGCTCGGGAACCGAGACAGTCGTTCCAGTGGTATATTCTCGGGAATGACCTTGTCTGTGCCTGCAAATGTACATTAAATAAGTAAGGGCATATTTGGATTTTACTGAACAAATTTAACCAGTAAAGGGTTAACATTAATGCCATATGGCTTTCCTCAAACAAAATGACAAATCTCAGGCAGTAAGATAAACCAAAATATCTTAAATTTTTGAATTTTTTCAATTATTGAAGATTCTGAGCCAGTGCGTTGACAATATTGACTACTACTACTACTATTACTACTACTACTACTATTACTACTACTACTACTACTACTACTACTACTACTACTACTACTACTACTACTACTACTACTACTACAACTACTACTACTACTACTACTACTACTACTACTACTACTACTACTACTGCTACTGCTACTACTACTATTGCTACTACTACTACTACTACTACTACTGCTACTACTACTACTACTACTACTGCTACTGCTGCTGCTGCTGCTGCTGCTGCTGCTAATACATATTTATAGTACGAATACGTTCATACTCGTGAGGGCGCTATGCTGTTGATATTGTCCTCTGGTGTTTGGATTGATCTGACCATTGTCTCTTGAGCCAGAAACAATAGCTCTATGTACTGAGGAGCTGATTAACAACAATGGATTGAATGGTCAGGCTTATAGCCCTTCATCCGGGAATAATTAGTCTACATACTGAACTCCCACCTTCCCAGTCTCTCTTTATCCAGGGAACAATACATCTATGCTGCTGTTCTCTAACCCGCACCCCTCCCATTCATTCAATGGGTCGTTTCACCTGTCAATCATCAGAACACGTTATTAGATCTGCAGCAATATAGGCACAATTCTGATTGGTCGAGAGCTGGTCACGCGACCGCGTTTTTGACAATTCCTCCTATCTATTTCATGTCCCGCTACACTTGTCAATCATCAATAGATCTACATACCAAACGCAGGTGGCAGGCTGGGACATGCGTCTGCTTGGTTGAGATGGGTTGACATGACATGTGACGTCATCTCATTGGCATATTGGGCCACCCCCCCCCCCCCTCACTCTCGACCAAACGGAATTGTGTATTTTTTGGCTGCCCTTCTAATGTGGCAGTGGCAGTGTCAGCGTCGTTGCCATCCTTGCTGACGATGTTGTTGTTGTTGTTGTTGTTGTTGTTGCTACTGCTGCTGCTGCTGTTGTTATTATTCCTGTTGTTTTCATTGCTGTTGTTGTTATTGTTACCTTTCAACTGTTTTCGTTGTTGTTATGCGTTGTCGTCATCGTCGTCCTCGTGATATTTATTTAATATTATCTTTCAGGCGTTTCCGTACTTCTAGATATAAACACACGTTTAACATTTAATGAAAGATTTTCATTGGTCAGATAATGTGTAATAATCACAGATGCCCAATAGTACCTCAAATGTTTCCTAGCGACAACGGCGGCGAAAATGTAAACGAAGGATAGGATAGGTTATGTTGCTTATTTAAATTTCGTAATCTATACACCTGTGCAAAAGTTAAGCACCACCCTATTTTTACGCACATGCGAGGGTATATTCATGTGCTATGAAGAAAGCAATAGCATAAACATTTATGTACCCATCCATCTTAGTGCAAGAGGTAATAATGCAACTAGAGGAATGCTGATTATGATGGTGGGGAAACACTGTATGTTTTTGTTTGAACTTGAAAACGAGGCCTGAATATGGTTACGTTGACACAACTGACAACTATTGCCCTACAGTTGACACACGTGGCTAGATTGTCATTAATGGTGTCTGAAAACGAAGTTTAACATCTGTGCACGAGTTTGAGACTGTCATTATTAATACCGGGTATATCCACCTTGTGCCAGGATGACGGCCTGGACACGACGTCTCATGCTGGTCACCAACCGACTGATATGCCATTGTGGTATTCGTTGCCATTCAAGATGGAGTGCGTGTGTTAATTCCTGTAGGTTCTGCACAGGAGGATCCCTCCTTCTCACCATGTTTCCCAGAATGTCCCAGATATGCTCAATAGGGTTCATGTCAGGGCTCCTTGCTGCCCATGGTACGGTTTCGATGGCATTCTGGCGGAGGTATTCATGCACAGCTCTAGCACGATGTGGTCGGGCGTTGTCATCCATGAATATAGGGTGGGTTCCAGGTGCATGATTTACAAAATGAGGGACCACAACTCTATCCAGTATGGAATCTTGATATCTTTGTCCATTTAGTGTTCCAGGTACAGTCAACAGATCCAGCTTACAATCAAATGAGATGCACCCCCATATCATAACGGAACCTCCACCAAATGGAACTTCTTCCATGATGTTACGTTGGTCGTACACCGTGCGTCTGGACCTCCATACACGAGTTCGACCATTTGTGGCATGAAGCAGGAACCGACTTTCATCGGACCAGTGTACCCGTCTCCAGGATCTCATGTTCCAGTGTCTTCTTTCGTTGCACCACCTCAGACGCTCCTCTTTGTGGTGTGCAGTGAGGAGAGGACGTCTGACAGGTCTCCTAGCTTTCATGCCAGCAGCATACAGTCTCCTTTTGACGGTAGACATTGACACTCTATTGCGCGTTTCCCATTGCTGGCTGAGCACTCTGCTGTTGGTGAATGAAGATCTCCTAACAAGGCGTACTAGGGCTCGATCATCACGGGCAGTAGTCTTCTTCGGTCTTCCAGATCTAGGCCTGTCCTTCACCTCGTTAGTTTGCCCATGTTTTGCAATCAAACGACTGATTACAGTATGGTTAATGTTCAGCGGTCTGCCAATCTCTCTGCATGACATACCAGTGGTATGCATGCCTATGATTTGCCATTTCACACGATCACTTAACCTTCGTCTTGCCATAGCGGTTCACAATCAAGAGCTAATTCTCTCTGTACAAATAAACCACGGTCATGAACACAAAATTCCTAATCTTGTCGCCTAAATCTGTATGTAATGTTCTACACCTCAAACTGGACTTTTACATAACAGAACACGTGTGCTGTTTCCCGCCACGCACGGACATCAAGCGGCGTGAAGTCATGCATACATGTGCATTTCGTACTTAGAATTATGTCAGCTAACGCGGGGACAAAAAGTATGGCAGCCTAGTTGTACCATCATGTTTCTACGTTCTATTGTTTTTGCTGGTGCTTAACTTTTGCACAGGTGTATATGTACGACCTAGTTATGTAAATTTACATGATAGAGGCAGAAATTTAAAAAGTTGAATTAGATGTAATTTCAAGACCAAAATAAAAATGTCATTGCTTTTTGTGGCGCAGTGGTTAGAAACCTTAAGCGCGTGATGCGTCACAATGACGAACACGAATAGAGGAATATGGTGTGTTCAAACGGGTTTCAGGGATCGACTTCATTTGGAAGATTTGTCAAAATATCAGTTTATATGATAAACAGATATCATTTTCGACTCGATTAATAATAATGTGATGAAATGTGACCCGATTCCAGATTCTCCATGCCGAATATCGTAAGATAAGAATAACTAGTGTGAAAACACGGGTCATATCTACTTGTTATGTAGTTTGGCTCAATTAGGCTACGTGCTGCATTTCCCCGTATGTGCATATGATTATGAGTGTACAAAATATACATAACATCCCACACATATGTGATTATATACCTATCTATAACGACCACCTGCTTTTGGGGCGATAAAATAGAAGTTCTCAGCTTGTGTTGCCAATTTTTAATGGACCATATTGTACCTGGTATAGACAGGCTACAGACCCATCTTCTGCGAAGTTTAGCCCACCCACCCTCTCCCCTCCTGTGTCAACTTAACCATTTAATGGTCGAACTGACCAAGAACAGCTTTGCAGTGGTCTTCAGACATGATTATTCTGCGAAGTTTAGCCCACCCACCCTCTCCCCTCATGTGTCAACTTAACCATTCAATGGTCGAACTGACCAAGAACAGCTTTGCAGTGGTCTTCAGACATGATTATTCTGCGAAGTTTAGCCCACCCACCCACCCTCTCCCCTCCTGTGTCAACTTAACCATTTAATGGTCGAACTGACCAAGAACAGCTTTGCAGTGGTCTTCAGACATGATTATTCTTCGAAGTTTAGCCCACCCACCCTCTCCCCTCCTGTGTCAACTTAACCATTCAATGGTCGAACTGACCAAGAACAGCTTTGCAGTGGTCTTCAGACATGATTATTCTGCGAAGTTTAGCCCACCCACCCTCTCCCCTCCTGTGTCAACTTAACCATTCAATGGTCGAACTGACCAAGAACAGCTTTGCAGTGGTCTTCAGACATGATTATTCTGCGAAGTTTAGCCCACCCACCCTCTCCCCTCCTGTGTCAACTTAACCATTTAATGGTCGAACTGACCAAGAACAGCTTTGCAGTGGTCTTCAGACATGATTATTCTGCGAAGTTTAGCCCACCCACCCTCTCCCCTCCTGTGTCAACTTAACCATTCAATGGTCGAACTGACCAAGAACAGCTTTGCAGTGGTCTTCAGACATGATTATTCTGCGAAGTTTAGCCCACCCACCCTCTCCCCTCCTGTGTCAACTTAACCATTCAATGGTCGAACTGACCAAGAACAGCTTTGCAGTGGTCTTCAGACATGATTATTCTGCGAAGTTTAGCCCACCCACCCTCTCCCCTCCTGTGTCAACTTAACCATTCAATGGTCGAACTGACCAAGAACAGCTTTGCAGTGGTCTTCAGACATGATTATTCTGCGAAGTTTAGCCCACCCACCCTCTCCCCTCCTGTGTCAACTTAACCATTCAATGGTCGAACTGACCAAGAACAGATTTGCAGTGGTCTTCAGACATGATTATTCTGCGAAGTTTAGCCCACCCACCCTCTCCCCTCCTGTGTCAACTTAACCATTCAATGGTCGAACTGACCAAGAACAGCTTTGCAGTGGTCTTCAGACATGATTATTCTGCGAAGTTTAGCCCACCCACCCTCTCCCCTCCTGTGTCAACTTAACCATTCAATGGTCGAACTGACCAAGAACAGCTTTGCAGTGGTCTTCAGACATGATTATTCTGCGAAGTTTAGCCCACCCACCCTCTCCCCTCCTGTGTCAACTTAACCATTCAATGGTCGAACTGACCAAGAACAGCTTTGCAGGGGTCTTCAGGCTATTTGAAAGGGCTAGAGAAGAGTACTTTTGAATATTTACCACTAGAATGACTGGCTCGGTTACCTGTCATTCCAGTGGTAAATTTTCAAAAATACTCTTCTCTCGGCCTGCAGATAGACACTGGCTAAGTAAAAACCTTAACTTTCTTTAAACCATTACCCCTTTAATGGTCAATCCGCCGACCAAAATGTTCAGTGGTAAATTTACAAAAACAGGCTTCTAAAATTAAAATATCTTGAAAAATATACTATCAAGTAGTATTTTGAGCGCTTTGAGGCGCTGTTGACACGAGAGGTGCTAAAGAACTAGATCGGTATTTTAAAATTTCGTCATAATCTCATAACACGAATATCTCCATGCCTCCACTCTGATCGAGCGACCACCTGGCTATTTGCCCCAGCATATAGTTGTTCTTTAAAATGGATTTTCATTCTTACGACCTCCTATCTACACCATTATTTCCTATTGTTTTTACCAGCGTGTAATACTACACCATCATTCCCTATCGTTCCTGTCCTTATTAGCCTCTGTTTCATGATATACAAGGCGGGTTTTCAGGACAGGTGTACCATGATCACAGATTCCGTAAGTAAAGTGTGATCCAATTTCAATAATGTTCCTGCCGTGTCCTGCAAAACAGAAACCTAGGTTGGTAACCATCTCAACTATTTTGAAACTGGATTGACAGGAAATTGACGCTGTCTAATGCGCCAGTCAGTACCAGTCAAATTCTTATCAGCTTCAACAAGGTGTGGATAGCTTCCTTCTGGTGAAGTGGGTACGAAGGAATGAAGAGGGTGTCATAGTTTACGTTACACAGGGTTCGCGTGTCATGTTATATTGTGTGTTTTCTATCTTGTGATGCGTGAGTCAAGACCATGTACTTCAAGTATATCAAATAAGACTGTGATGTCTGTCCTGTACATTTGTGCACGTGTCTGTTTCTGACGTGTTCGTGATCAAAGCAATCAAACGAGATTTCCATCATAAAGGTAAGAAACTGTAATATTGTAATAGAGTGGCGCGGCTGAGTTCCAAGCTAGATGATATAAATCAAATGACCACACACTCACACACACACACACACCCCCCCCCCCCCCCCCACCCCCACCCCACCCCACCCTCCACCACTCCACACTAGCGCAATCAGAAACTGCAGTCGGAAAATATGCAATGTTAAAATATGCTATATGTTTCAAGTGCTGCTACCACTGTGGGTTTTGGTGCTGTCGTCCGTCAAACTATACCAGTCTAGCTACCCGTCTTACCTCGAGATGTGAAAAGAACGCCCGTTGAACCTGGGCGATTGCTGCTCTAACATCTAAGAAGTGACGTGCGGGTGTGCTAGTCGCACAACCTGCGCTTCGCCATACAAACGATGAGCTGGCTAATGCAGGACTCGGCTCGCGGCGTCTAGCTAGCCTAGGAGAAAGGATTAGGCTCTATTCCAATAATTCTTACACACATGTAAAAAAAATCGGTAAGCCACTTGTGTCATCTTAACCGTTTAATGGTCAAACTGACCAAAAAACAGCCTGGCAGTGATCTTCAGACATGGCGATTTGAAAGTCCTAGTGGAGAGCATTAAAAAAATATGTACCACTAGTATGACTGGCTCGGTAATAGAGTTATTCTAGTGGTAAACATTCAAAGATACTCTTCTCTCGTTCTGCAAACAGGCACTTGCTATGTAAACACTGTAATTATCTTTTACCATTACCCCTTTAATGCTCAAGACGGAGAAACAGTTTAAGTGGCAACTTTACAAAAATAGTCTTCTAAAATTAACATATCTTGAAAAATATTGACCATCAAAATGTTCAATTAATATATCAAGTAGTATCTTTAGCGCTTTGAAGCGCTGTGGACACAAGAGTTGTTGATATTCATTTTTCTTTCAGAAACGTGCCTAAATTACTGAACTAAGCGAGTCCAAAATACTGAACTAAGCGAGTCCAGTGGACAGATTTTCAATTTTCACACTTTATGTCATAAGCTTTATCGATTTGGGCACTGCCCTTATCCCATCTTGTGTTAACAGCACCCTTAACCCCTCTTGTGTCAACATCGATTCAAAGCCCTCTTGCGTCAACATTGCCCTTATCCCCTCTTGTGTCAACAGCGCTCTTAATCATCTTGCATCAATAGTTCCCTTAACCCCTCTTGTGTCAACAGTGCCCTTAATCCCTCTTGTGTTAACGGTGCCCTTAAGCCCTCGTATGTCAACAGTGCCCTTAAGCCATCTTGTGTCAACCGTGCACTTAAGCCATCTTGTGTCAATAGTGCCCTTAACCCCTCTGTTGTCAACAGTGCTCTTAACCCCTCTTGTGTCAACAATGCTCTTAAGCCCTCTTGTCTCAATAGAGCCCCTAACCCAACTTGTGTCAACAGTGCCTGCATCCCATGTTGTGTCGACAGTGCCCTGCACCGTCTTGTGTCAACAGTGCCTCAAATTTCTCTTGTGTCAACAGCGTCATCAACCCCTCTTGTGTCAACAGTGCCCTTATCGCCTCTTGTGTCAAAAGTGCCTCGAAGCATTCATGTGTCAACAGTGCCCTTATCCCATTTTGTGTCAACAGTGGCATTAAGCCCTCTTGTGTCAACAGTGCTCTTATCGCATCTTGTGTCAATAGTGTCCATAACCCGTCTTGTGTCAACAGCGTCCTTAACCCTCATCTGTTAACAGGGCCACAACGCCCTCTTGTGTCAATAGTGCCATTAGTGCCCCTTGTGTCAACAACGCCCTTAACTCCGATTGTGTCAACAGTACCCTTAACCCCTCTATTGTCAATAGTGCCCTTAAACCCTCTCGTGTCTATAGTGCCCTTAACCCATATTGTGTCAATAGTGCCATTAACCCTCTTGTGCTAACATCGCCCTTAGTCCCTCTTGTGTTAAGAGTGCCCCAAAGCCATGTTGTCTCAACATTGCCCTTATCCCCTCTTGTGTCAACATCGCCCTTAACGCTTCCTGTGTCAACAGGGCCCTTATCCCCTGGTGTGTCAACAGTGCCATTAATCCCTCTTGTGTCAACAGTGCCCTTAACCCATCTTGTGTCAACAGCGCCCTTAAACCTCGTGTGTCAACAGCGCCCTTATCCACCCTTGCGTCAACAGCGCCCTTATCCCCTCTTCTGTCAACAGCGCCCAAAAGCACTCTTGTCTCAACATTGCCCTTATTCCCCCTTGTGTCAACAGTGCCCTTAACCCCTCTGGTGTCAACAGCGCCTCAAAGCCCTTTTGCATCAAAAGTACCCTTAATCTCTCTTGTGGCAACAGCGCCCTTAAACCCTCTTGTGTCAACAGTGCCCTTATCCATTCTTGTGTCAACAGCGCCCTTAAGCCTGTTTGTGTCAACAGCGCCCTTAACTCCGCTTGTGTCAACAACTCCCTTAACCTCTCTTATGTCAACAGTGCACTTAACATCTTTTGCTTCAACAGTGCTATTAAGCCCTCTTGTGACAATAGTGCCCTTAACCCATCTTGTGTCAATAGTACCCTTAACCCCTATTGTGTCAACAATGCCCTTAGGCCCTCTTCTGTCAATAGTGTCCTTAACCCCTCTTGTGCCAACAACATCCTCAACCCCTGTTGTGTCAACAGTGCCCTTCATTCCTCTTGTGTCAACAGTGCCCTTACACCCTCATGTGTCAACAGTGCCCTTAACCCCTCTTGTATCAACAGTGCCTCAAAGTTATCTTGTGTCAAAAGCGTCCTCAACCCCTGTTGTGTCAACAGTGCCCTTAACCCCTCTTGTGTCAACAGTGCCCTTAACCCCTCTTGTGTCAACAGTGCCCTTAAACCCTCTTGTGTCAACAGTGCCCTTAACCCCTCTTGTGTCAACAGTGCCCTTAAACCCTCTTGTGTCAACAATGCCCTTAACCCCTCTTGTGTCAACAGTGCCCTTAACCCATCTTGGGTCAACAGTGTCCTTAACCCCTCTTGGGTCAACAGCGTCCTTAACCCCTCTTGTGTCAACAGTGCCCTTATCGCATCTTGGGTCAAAAGCGCCTCAAAGCATTCATGTGTCAACAGTGCCATTATCCCATTTTGTGTCAACAGTGTCCTTAAGCCCTCTTGTCAACAGTGCCATTAAGCCCTTTTGTGTCAACAGTGCCCTTGTCTCCTCTTGTATCAATAGTGTCCATAACCCGTCTTGTGTCAACAGCGTCCTTATCCCTCTTGTGTCAATAGTGCCCTTAGTGCCCCTTGCGTCAACAGTGCCCTTAACCCCTCTTGTGTCAACAGCACCCTTAAACCCTCTTATGTCAAAAGTGCCCTTAACCCCTCTATTGTCATTATTGCCCTTAACCCTTCGTGCGTCAATAGGACCCGTAACCACTCTTGTGTCAACAGTGCCCTTAACCCCTCTTGTGTCAATAGCGTCCTTAAGCCCTTTTATGTCAACAGTGCCCTTATCCCCTCTTGTGTCAACAGCACCTCAAAGCCCTCCTGTCTCAACAGTGCCCTTATCGCCTCTTGTATCAACAGTGCCCGTATCGCCTCTTGTGTCAACAGTGCCCTTATCACCTTTTGTACCAACATTGCCCTTATCGCCTCTTCTATCAACAGTGCCCTTATCGCCTCTTGTGTCAACAGCGCCCTTAACCCCTCTTGTGTCAATAGTGTCCTTAACCCTTCTTGTGTCAACAGCGCCTACGCATTCTCGTTTACAATGTCATTGAAAAAATGTGGTTGCTAATAATTTATAATTGATTATTATAATTATTATTATTATTATTATTATTATTATTATTATTATTATTATTATTTTTATTAGTATTATCCCCACGACTGCGCAATCTAACTTAGTATTTACATCTAACTTGGAAAATAGTAAAATAAATCAATTCGAATCATCCAGAGAAGTACCGGTTTTATTCTTATTACGGATTGACCACCACTACTTTGTCTTTTGATGCAGATACCAATGACCAAAGAACCCACG
>CM067361.1:8722984-8919841 GCA_034401795.1 Chaetoderma sp. LZ-2023a | reverse complement strand
CCGCGCCAGGGACAAGAATGGCAGCTATTATGGCGATAATGACCGCCACTGCGAATTTTATATTTTGACTTCTATCACCCGTTATAATATAGTGTATATAAATATAATATTTTATTTTTGTAGGTGATCGTTGTCTCGTTTTAATAATACCATAGATATAGATATTCATAGATCTAACTGTTGGATATAATAATACCATAGATATAAATATTCATATATCTAACTGTTGGATAATTAAATAATTGGTTAACTGGTTAACCTGCCATGCGTTTGATTTTTATACTATTTTATTTATGTTTTAGATGTAAGGTGGTCATAGAATCCCCGTTTATTACTGGAATCATTGAATAAGCAGGCTAGTTGCACGTGAATGTGCATGCAAAATAGAAATGAGTGAAATCAATTAAGTATTTATTATTATTATTATTATTATTATTATTATTATTATTATTATTATTATTAAATCTGACATTTAAAAATGTTAAAAAAAATTGTCATTAATTGCATGCATACATACCACCAATGCGAATTCCTAAGTGCGTGAGTGAGAGAGAGAGAGAGAGAGAGAGAGAGAGAGAGAGAGAGAGAGAGAGTGTGTGTGTGTGTGTGTGTTTTATTTTAATAATCATTTTTAACAATATTTTAGTAGCAGCAGCAAATTAATGTACATACAATTACAACGCAGAGCAGTATTACGACATCAAGCCATACAGTGAATGGGCGATCATCCGTTAGTAGTATTAAGAGCGTATTAATGCGCAAATCTACATACAATTCATTGATACATATAATAGTGGTAGTAGTAGTAGTAGTAGTAGTAGTAGTAGTAGTAGTAGTAGTAGTAGTAGTAGTAGTAGTAGTAGTAGTAGTAGTTGTTGTTGTTGTTGTTTTGTTGGGAAGAGAGAGAGAGAGTGTGTGTGTGCGTGTGTGTGTGTGTGTGTGTGTGTGTGTGTGTGTGTGTGTTGTGTGTGTGTGTGTGTGTGTGTGTGTGTCTGTGTGTGTGTGTGTGTGTGTGTGTGTGTGTGTGTGTGTGTGTGTGTGTGTGTGTGTGTGTGTGTGTGTGTGTGTGTGTGCGCGCCTGTAACGTGCGCTGTCATTTCAATACACTTATGAATGATAAGGTGTAAGTACGTCATAAAGCCGGAATAGTCTGTCAGTTGCACGAATTTAATAAACAATATAATAAATATTCTGTTGGGATCCTTTGAAAACTAATTTGACTGAGAGCGGTTTGCTGTCAAAGGCAGCAACAGTAACCAGTGAAATTATTTTCAAAATAGTCAATAGGATAGCTGGATAGCTACCATGAAATTGGAATTCTGGATTTAAATTAAAATTGTATAAATCGATCCGAACACGCACAAAGTATGGGTGGCCCCCGAGCTAAAGATGGGCGGGGCATTGATAAAAGTGGATTCATCCTGTGCTGTATGAATCGATGCTGCAACAAAGCGTGTACCAGTAATGTATTTTCACTGATCAGAAACAACAAATTTTGTATGCTGTATAATGCGCTGTAATTTTAAGAAACTTATGAATAGTAAGGGGCGAATCTGATATATCAATCACGTATTAACGACGTAATCAATTGCGTCACATGGGCTAACATCATATTGGTTGACGTCACAATCATAATTGATATAAATATTCCGTCATAAGCTGGAATATTCTGTCAGTTGCACGAATTTAATAAACAATATAACAAATATTCTGTTGAGTCTTTTGAAACTAATTTGACTGGGAGCGGTTGCTGTCAAAAGCAGCAACAGTAACCTGTGAAATTATTTTCAAAATAGTCAATAGGATAGCTGGATAGCTACCACGAAATTGGAATTCTGGATTAAAATGATTTAAATCGATCCCAACATGCATGGCCGGCGGGCCGGTTCCAACAGCTATCGGAGTCAGTGAATAGGATTCAAAATGTTCAATGGTTTTCCAGTAGGCCTATATCTGTCTTGCTATATAGTGTGTAACATGTTTTCGATGATCAGAAATGTAATCTTATTTATGATTCATATTGATGTATTAAATATTGTTGATTATTTTAAAACTAATCTGACTGTCATCGGCAGCCGGGACAGCAGTAGGTTCCAGCGAAATAGATTTCAAATTTTTATCTGTCTTTATATATATGGGCAATATTATTTCAATAAACTCATGCATAAGAAATATACGTGTCAAAATTTAGTATAAAAAACAACCATTTATTTAACAGGTAATATGTGGCGAATATTTTTGAACAAAATTTGACTAGGACTGGCAGACTGACAGCAATGTGTTTCCAGTGAAATATGTTTCAAAATATTCAGCATTGTGTATTTCAATCCTTCGCGGAAAGTGCTGCATACTTATGCATAAAAGTTAGCTCCAATCTCATGCTGAAAGTAGTTGCTGTCAGCGTTAATTGGTTTAGGGATTTATTTGTATGAAGAAATTGTACAACTTTAGCAATTTTGGCGTTAAAATCACAGCGGATTTGTAGGAGTGTATGCATTGTTATCTCGCCCACCTAGTCCCCTGCTTGCATAACATGTACGCTAATTGCAGGAAACCATTAAAATGGTAGCCTATGTCCGCCTGAATACACATCTAAGACTAGACATATAATAAAACACAATGATGATTCCTCTGTCCAATGAACTATCAGTAACGATTGCAACGAATGGAATGCACATGTATTTGCGCGTCGTCTATCAGATTCAAGTAGCAGATCAGTCTGTAATAAACTTTTGACCCTTACAGATGCAAACTTACTAGACTCAAAATTATCTCAAAATTTAGACTCAAATTTTCAAATATCTTTGCGTATTAGACATTCTTGTTTCACAGATTTTCTTGAGAAACTCATTTGTAGTGAAAATAATCAAACTTGCAAAATTTTTCAATTTTATTTATTTGCTAATTGATAATTTCAAAATTCAGCGTATCATACGGAAATATAAATTGTTAAAATCTTATACTTTTAGAGGCTTCAATTGCGCAGCTAAATTTGATGAAAGGAAGGAAATCAAATTCACAACCAAAAGTATTATTAATTTATACATAATGAAATCTCACTTCTTACGTAATTTTTTTCCCAGTCATTTTCGCATGTCATTATGCACATTTAAATTCGAAATATGCGTTTTAATGTTAAGCCGTTCTGCATAAGTTAGATATTTACAAAACAGTTTCAATACAGCTTTTTGTAGCACTAAACTTCTTCTAAATATCTTTGCGCACTCTAGCATTATCTGGCAGACGTACAGTGTTCACTTTTTAAATTGCTACTTCCGGAATTTTCGTTCCCTTCTTTAGCCACAGTCTACGTGACGGTACCTGGAAAAAAAACCACAAAAATTTTATAAGCTAAATTAGATAGGAACTCGTAGTAGGAAACATATAATATATATAATATATATTGTAACTTATATACGCATATAGAATATTCGTAGCGGAGGTGTATAGACATTTCGGCAGCCAACCATTTTCGGCAGCCAACTATTTTCGGCAGCTTAGAGTACATTTTCGGCAGCCCGTTTTCGGGCAGGCTATATTAGTGTGTTTTATTATTATCCCTGTGTTACCTATATGTTACCCTATATGTATGCCCCTTTAACAGAGTCGATTATAACAGTAGTATATACTAATACTATGCGTGTGTATTTTATAGTAATAGTATATATTTCTGTTATATCGACTCAGATAGACTGAAATCCATATCTAATTACCACTAATTGCTAGTTGACGAATTTTATTATGTTTGTTTTTCAGCCATGCCGACTCTAAGAGCAAAACGAACTAAGAGCCAGTTGCTGCGATGAAAGTCAAGCGCTGTGACGAAGATTAGGCATACTGTTGTGATGCTGTGAAATATAATTTCATATTATTTTGAAATAAAGACGTATGCCTATATCGATCATTCTTTAATAAAGTGGTTGGCCTCTAATTATTACAAATTTCAGTTCAATTGCAATGCAAAAAATTTTAAAAGAAAATTCTAGAATATTTAAGGCTTAACATAATATTTGAAAAGCAGCGCCAATTTGGAAACTCTACCAAATACCTAATGTTTGAAGCAAATTTGGAAATGCCCATTAGAAAATATAAATAATTTCGAAAATCCGCAAGAAACTCTTATAATGCTACATCTGTAATGGTCGAAAGATTAATACAGACTGACTAACTATCTGAATCACAAGTACGACCAGCAATTTCACGTGCATTTTGATTTGTTGACGTTGTTCCTGAAAGCTCTCCATTGTATTTGTAATCCGTGTCTGTGTGTATTCCGACCATTGTAATGGTTTCCTGCAATTAAAGCCCATGCTAGCTAGACTCGGCGGGTGATAACAATGTCCTCAGTTTATAATCCCTGCTGTTATCTTAACGCCAAAAATGTTAAGATGCGATCTCTTGCGTGAAAGAACAACACATTTCGCTTGCACAGCAACTACTTTCAGTATGACGTACATACCTAGTAAGCAAATAACTTTTAACAGACAAATTCATTTCAAAGTATTCAACATTTTAATTAATTGTAACACAATTTAATTTCACACACCTTGTACGCGCGGTCACTCCGTACGCGACCACATATATAAATCTAAAGGAATTGTGGATATTTTTGAAAATAATTTGACTGGAACCTGTTGCTGGTATTGGCAGCAACAGCGTCTGGTCAAAATATTCACACAAATATTCAACCTATCCCAACAAATCGACTTGGTCAATAAGTGAACAGCTATCTAAAGAAAAGCAAATCTATTTGACAAATGTAAATCCTGCTGGATTTTTAGGAAATAATTTGACTGGAACCGGTATTCAACACTCTGGTGCATATTCTGGAGTGAATGTGACCTTTAATACAAGTTTACACACACGCTACTTATTAACAAGGAATTTACTTTCAAAATATTCAAATATAACATATTTCACGATATTACAAGTGCAACATATATCACCATATTACATGGCGACGAACGTGTACGAACGTAGACACTCACGTATTCATTAAATGACCACTTTTCTAAATAAAGGTTCTGGACATAAATTTTGAAAATAATTTGACTGGAACCTATTGAGGACATTTGCAGCAACAGCTTCTGTTTAAAAATAACTACACAAATGTTCACCAGATCCTGACAAATGCATACTCATTAACCCCTCGGGCTGGACTGTATAAAAAAATTTATTTGAGAAAATGAATAAATGTTGATTCTGTTTGCAGCAACGTCTACGCAAAAAAATATTTAAAGATATTCAACAGGTGCCCTTTCGTGCAGGTTTTAAATATGTAAATAAGGTAGCGCCAGTTTCCAGTCAAATTGGTTTCAAAATATTCACAAACTTAACTACAATATAAGCGTAAAAGTGAGTGAAATATTGCTTTTGAGCTGTTACAAAATAATATATTCCCTACGTATGTGTCAATGTCTGTTGAGTATTTTGAAACTAAATTGACGGGAAGCTGCTGCTGCCTAAGGTAGCGCCAAAAACTGTAGGCCTACTGTAATTTGAAGCCGTAGCATGTGCACGCCTACACAGGCTATAACCGCCAATAATGTTTTGAGAGATTTATTATAACTGATAGCAAAAATATACAAGAACCTACTGAGACGCATACCTCAGCAACATATTTCACCATATTACTAAGATCGTCATTACCATTGCCATAAATCACACAAATAAAAACAGAGAAAGAATACTGTTGTGAAAGTCACGTTCTGATTTCTAATTAACAAGGGAGGTAAATCATATCGGTAATTACCTAACAATAGCCTCACACAGTTACTTCCCTTGAACAATATAAAATGAACGCGCGGGTTCGAATGTATTTTTATTTTAGGAATTTTCTGGTAATAATTTTTGTTAGATGTTTGTTGGGCACACGCAATTTAGTCATCTTATTTTTTCAATTCACAGATGTAGACCAGGTGTATGCAAATGTTGCAGAAGCACCATCAATTAAAATGAGGTCTATGAATTTCAGATCTATGGTTCCTTAATCACGGTATTAATATGAAAAAAGGAAATCTTATTAGATAGAGACAGACTTATATAGATCGCCGGTAAAACAATTTTAATAACATTCATAACATTACAATATTTTAAAACAATATAACGATGTTGAACATGCTGCCGAAAATGTAATAATGTGAGAGGCTGCCGAAAATGTATGTTTTTTAGGCACCATATTTGCGTCTCGGTAGGCTGACGAAAACGAATTAATATTTGTGGCTGCCAAAATTATATGGCTGCGGAAACTGCCTGAGACCGTAGCGGATAGTCGTTATTGTTAGGCTTATTAGGAATAGCATAGGAATACTATAGCGGTCATTTTCGTCCCTACCGTGGTCATTTTAGCTCACAGTCATTATGGACTGAGATCACATTAAGTAGGTGATGGTTTATACTCTAAGCTAAATGGGATGAAATGCATAACTTCTCAACCTCAAGGGGTGTTAGTGGGCGATTTGTGGCATTTCAGTCTATCACCGAAACACATTACGCGTCTCTATTAGGCGCTGTAGAAATTTTTATGTACCTGGAATTTCCTAACTTTAACTATTTCCCTACTAATTCGCATCTCCTCTGTTGTGATAAATACACAGCTAATCGTTTAGATGTGTATATTATGAATTATTACCTCCTGAAGACGCTCAGTTGAATTCTAGCGAAAACGTAACTATCCAACAGGAGGATTCCCACACAACTGTTACGTTTCCAACAACTGCTGACATGCGCAGTGTCCAATCTATGGATATCTATGTTTGACCCACCTGGTAAAATTAACAAATCTCAACAGCGGGGGAATTTACAGAACAAGAACAAGACCAAGACCAAGTTGTTTCCCTTTTACTTGTCTACGTATCCGTTTAAGTCTTCAATCCTTCAAAAGTAAGGTTTGAAAAAGTATTTGAATGGTGCACGTTACAGATCGCTGTGCCGTACACAGGTTCACTGTAGACAAATACTTGTCATTAGTTTAATCCACTTTTAATAACTTTCTATAACCGTGATACCAGTTTTCGTTATTTTCACTTTTTGCATCATAAAGAAAGCAGTTAAAAAAATCTATACAATAACAGTTACTATTAGAACTTAATTATAATAATAATATATAAGATGTCGATTTTTTCACTTGCACCCACAGTACATATGTATTATTTTTAAATTTTTAACATTTATTTCTAGAAGATCTGCAGTTTTAAGTTGCTAGAAGTAATGGAGAGAGGGTTGGGGAGGGGGGGGGTGGCCGTTCATCAAGCTTAAATACAATAATCCAGTATGTGATGTATTATTATTATTATTATTATTATTATTGATACTAATATAGTGTATGATGAGCCATAATGTATGATGAGCCATGGTGGTAGTGATCTTCCTAAAATTAATGAGATTGGTAAATCCATCAGACTTACAAGCCATACTCCCTCCTCGTGTGTTCTTCTAAAGTGGTCTACCTATGGGTGATTAACCCTTTCCTTGATGAGTATCCTATATCTCGCTCAAGTCCAGAGGCAACAATTTATGAAAACTGTTGAATATTTTGAAATTACTCCAACTGGAAGCTGACAGACGAACAGCACAAACATTAAATTACATGTTTCGAAGGATCCAACTATTGCACATTACAAATATAAAATAGTTCTCATTCTCAATACCAGAACTAGGAAATAGGTTTATGTATTGTAATAGGCAACAATTAATTAAATGTAATGTAGATACTGCTGATGGACCAAGTGGATTGGGCATGAAATCATGCCAGTCCACATTGGGATAGCATAGTGGTAAGGATTGGGCGTGGTACCTGCACCAGCCTGTCGTTAATAGTTGTGTATATTTTTAATAAAAGTAGCCTAATGTAATCAAGGTTTTTCAAGTTTTAAGAGAAATGTCTATATATATAATCTACATACTGTAGTCACATGTTTTTTGTTAAATTAAAGGTGAGATTTGAATGTATAATTGTATATATGTATATACAGATAGGGTAACAGTTACAGGAATGCAAACATAAAACATTCCGGAAGCTGAACTACTGAATGATATCTTAAAATAAATTTTACAAATATCAGACACAAACCGGGAGCAGAACATAAAGGCATGTATGCCTGCATTCTGACGTCTACTTAACTTAACTAAGGTTAAATTTCTAGTTGACAATTTCATCAAGTGGAAACCTTAGCAGAACATAAAGGGGTTATATTCTTATTCTTAGCCCTCACAAAAAGTGGTAACATGTTTATTTCTGTTATTTAATTTGACAGCTTTCTTCGTATGGCGAAAAAAGCATCATAATATTGCCTTACTTATTAAAATGGTGTAGGCATTGAAAACATTATTTAGATAATTTTATTTAAAGTGTTTTAAACAGATTTCGTGGCAAGCCGAAAGCCCATAGTAAACCTGTGGGAGGGGTTAGAATCACGATATAGCCCATAAAGGCTGTATCTGAAATCGAGTTAAACTAAACTAATACAGTCGATAACAGCCGTGGTTATATGTATAAAGATAATATATTATAAAAAATGTTACATGTCAATGGTCCACGGCATCATAGGCCTTGCCTTTGGTTGATGCCTGATTTGAAATGTTAAATTATTTAACTATATGCAGGTTTTGACAAGGAAGGAACTATAGTATCGTCTAGCATGGACAAAGCTGAAGTTCAAACAATTTCTTCAGCAGTGTGTTCATAAGTAGGATACTAATGCAATACCTAACTGGAAACATATTAGATAAAATTTAGTTCAGTGTAGAAGATGTGGCAAAGACACTGATGAAGCTTAACACCTCAAAGTCACTGAGGCCCGATGATGGAATACACCCAAGATTGCTGGCAGAACTGCCACATGAACTAAGTACTCCCCTGTGGATAATTTGCAGTAGAAGTCACTGGACAAAGGCATTCCAAGGGTGTAAATTTGTGGCGAATTGGTGAACACGTTCGCGTGGAGGTTACACAAACATGATTTTAGGAGACCTATATCCGCTCTCCATAAAATACATATTTTCATTCGCCATAAAAAATTCAGCACAGTAGGCTCTCGGCACTAAGTACATTTAGTATATTAATTGTTTTCATATGATAGACATAATAGTTACATGAAATAATTGATTCGTGTCGTCAAAATATGTTTGGCGAACAGCTTTTTGTTGTGCAGGACTTGCGGGTTATTGTGAGTCCCGCAAGTCCGCCACAATAAAGTGTGTAACCAGCTCTAAGGAATTTAGTAGATAGATTGACCCTTCTTAACTTGTACGCTTTAAACTAACAATTAAGAGTTACTACGCACCGGTTTTCCTGACATATAGACCTGTTTTCTCGGTCACTCCAAAGTAATGAACATCTTAACTATCGGGTGGTATTACTCTCGGAACCTTCCAGTAATAATATATTGGGTCATATAACCCATCAAAGTGACCACTAAGATATTGCTTTACTGCGTTTAAAAGCGGCACAGTGACTAGATTTTTTGTTCCGCCATTATCCATTGATGTTGATTGTGAGAGTCGCACAGAGATTGGCTGAAATAACTCATGTGATTAATAAGCTATGAATGACAACGAGTCACGTAATCAAAATTTTACTACAATAGTAATTTTTCATTTATGCCTAATGACATCGGATGGCCTGCGAGCCAATCATAAAATACGACTGCGCATTATTGATTATTATTAACTACGACTGTGCGGTCGCGCGAGACATTTCTCATTACTGGTGAATTAGCAGACCCCCTCTAGGCTGATTCGTGACATAATTTTTATTGTTGAGATTAGTAACCGGGATCACAGCGTTCTGTAAGAATGGAATGTTTACGTTTTTGGAAGCATCTATTTATGAGAATCCAGTTGGATTCCCGTATTTTTCAATTTCGGGAATATTACGAGAATCTCGTCGAATTTCGAGCCCTCAATTATTGTGTGTCATGGGCAAATAATACACACTGACACAGTAGGATCTATGAATGTAACAGTTTAATTTAGCAGATAAATTCTTAAACAGCTGTCTCTACAAACCAACTGAAACTCAAGGAGAATATGCTGTTAGACACACTCAACAATGCATGTCTTCCTATGTTATATCGGGATCCAATCGCGTATATAAAATAATACATCGGGAACATGCAAGCTGACGGTTTATAATTGAACAGTCCGTTGTTGATGCATAACGTGTAGCGAGACTAGTTCCTGGCCTATGTAGTAATGCTAGCGGAAATACAACGGAAGTTTGTCTCTGACACATGCGCGCTGTCGCTTATTTATAGAATTTGACAGACAGATGTTATCAATCTTTTAGATGGTTGAAAATGCAAAATTCTGTTGTAAATAGCACATTAAAAAGTTGTTGAAGCATTTCTGTTTTCCACGATCAGAGATAACTACCGTTCTGGGCTTTGTCAGTTACGTGACCATTTTTTCGTTCGCGGTAATTTTACTTCACGTAACCGACACACGAACGAAACGATCGTTCACGCCATATTTTGAGGGCTGACAAGCTTGGAAAGAGGACAATATCATCCCTATCTTCACGAATGGGAAGAAGAGTAGTCCAGGAAATTACTGGCCAGTTAGCCTGACAAGCATTGTGTGTTAGATATACACACTAAGGTACTAAGAGAAGCCGCAAAAGAAATTGCTGACCCTACAGCCAAGATTATGATCAAATCAATTAGATCTGGAAAAGTGCCTATGGACTGGAGACTAGCCAACATCACGCCAATCTTTAAAAGATGGGGAAAGGACCAGCCAAGTAACTACAGGCCGATCAGTCTCACCTCATGTATAGAGAAAGTCTTACGAACATTACTCAAAAATCAAATCGTTGCCGACTTAGAGAACAACTACTTAATAAACCAATCACAACATGGGATTAGGAAAAGTTACGGCCCAATTAGACAATGGACACCCAGTTGACATAATATACATGTACAAGTTCAGACTTCGCAAAGGCGTTTGACAAAGTCCCGCATCAGAGGCTGTGCAAGAAAATTAAATCTCACGGGATAGACAGCGAGATAGTCTGATGGATTACAAATTGGTTATCAGATAGGAAACAATTGGACAAGCACAAAGAGTGGAGTGCCCCGAGGGATCGGTCCTTGAGCCAATTTTTTTTCTGATCTATATAAACGACATAGACGAAATCATTACAAGTCAATTGGTAAATTTGCTGACAATACATGTACTAAATTAGGTAAGGAAATTCTGAACAAAGCAAGTACACTTAAACTGCTAGCAGATCTTTAGCTGGTCTCAAGAGAGATAACTTTAGAGAATATGACCCGATATCGCCGAAACAAAAAGTCTGTGCCAACTTCACATACCCTGATATCAAAGGATGCCAGGGAAGTTCTATACCAAACAAAGTAGAACCATGTCAAAAGAAAACTAAATTTTGCTGTAAAATGGACAAAGGGAAAACTTTCCGGAGCATACATACACGTCTAACATATAGATGTCATGTGAAAACGTACTGCTCAACAATGAATGTAGTATATCTCGTCACCTGCGCTATTTACAACAAACAATACGTTAGGGTTGCACAATTATTCACTTTTCATAATCGCGATCATTTAAGAAAAATAATCGCGATCATACGATTAATCATGAACTATATTAACTACATCAATGCTGCTTAGAGGACGTTATTATGCTACTGCAGATTGTAAGATTATGGGTTAGGCTCATGGGTATACAGACATGGACAGAATATGCCAGTTGTTGATTACAAACAAAGGAATGTATCAAGATCTTTCTAGACGGAAAACGGAATGTAACGTATTTTGTTTAATTGTAGCCTATGCTTTAATAGAAGCCCACCCCCTATCTTTGACATATGAGCTCCAATGATTTCTTAGCAGTTTCAAAACGGCAAAACTCTGTATTAGAAGCCCACCCCCTAACTTTGACATATGAGCTCCAATGATTTCTTAGCAGTTTCAAAACGGCAAAACTCTGTATTAGAAGCCCACCCCCTAACTTTGACATTTGAGCTCCAATGATTTCTTAGCAGTTTCAAAACGGCAAAACTCTGTATTAGAAGCCCACCCCCTAACTCGGCAGATAATTTGTAAGAATAGCGTGTATAATAATAACAATCGTGTCACGGGGTGTGTCTACTTAAGACAGATCTCTGCCCTGATACATTTCCAGCCCCTCTAGAAGTCAATACAGGCCTCGGATTTGTAAATCTCGACCACCTATTAGATTAATACTAATAGTAGGCCATGTATGTTCAAGATATAATAAAGTTTATTCTACACTTTTGTAGTTAAAATGCGCTTAAAACAGTCTTGGCGTGATTAAATAGCTTCCTTATAAATATATTGTAAGACCAAATTTATGTACCAAACAAGTACGGGAGAAAATGTGCATCAATTTTGTAATGCCGATCAACATTTAAATGATCCAAATTGAATTATTACGAACGACAATATAGCCAGCTTCTTAAGTTGGCGAGCCAGTGGATCTTTTGCCATGGGAGGCGGCGTGTTCTCGTGAGATATTATACACTAACGGGAGTTTATCAAACGGGTATCCGTTATTCAGATCAGTATAATACGCAGTTCCTATCGCGCAATGATGATATATAGAAATTCCCGAGGTCCGAGTCCCTGATTCCAGAATATTTATATCCGAGTACTCGCTCTAAAATAAACTTCAATTGGAGGCGAATCACGTGATATGTATTTTATTCGTGACGCCATTTTATATCAAATTGTGGATTAATTTTGATGTAATAAACGACCTTTATTAAAGTATACGCACTATTTAGGCGCTCAAATCAAATAATTTCACTTCCCCGGAGATGTTTTGAGGTATACATTAAACATAGGCATAGGCAGTGAGAATTTTTACGTGAGAAAATGCGTTGAATTTCCGTGATATCAGTTCTAGAACTTTTTGGGAAGACCGTTAGCGCATAACTATTCAGAGAATGGGGAATGCGGGATAAGCGTGTGTGATTGCAACAACAATGACAAATAGCGACCAAGTGAACAATCTTTATTCATCTAAAACTAATCAATACAAACAAATCAGTTATTTATTTGTTTAGTTTATTTAATCATTCACACATTTGGCTGATAGCCGGATGTTTGTTTCCATGCTTGGTAACGCGAGCAGAGTTTCACAAGCGTAAAAGTGTCTTGACAAAAATTTCAACATGGCGATTATACGATTATTTCATTTTATAATCATCCACGATCATTTTGAATTATATAATCGCGATTAATCGAATAATCGAAAAATCGTGCAACCCTACAATACGTAGGAAAAACTAAGAGAGAATTCCAGATTCGCATCAAAGAACATTTGAGAGATGTCAACAAAGACATACCAGTCACACTACACTTCAACCTGCCAGGACATGACACAAGCAGTATCAGATACAGAGTCATAGAAGTCCTATGCCACGATCCTGAAAGCACTGAAGCCACAGCTTCATGGAAGGACTGCGAATCTTACTGGATCTACCAACTCCATACAATGGATCCTGTTGTTATTAATCACGCAGATTGGTAACCCCCACACCCTGTGGGTGAGACACCATATACAATCAGCAAGTTTGTTGTTATCAATATGTAATGTCTTCTTCTTCTTCTTCTTCTTTTCGATCGCTGGTATCACACTTGGAGAGCCGTTCTCAAGATGAAATCTGTGGTTTTCTGCAGTTCTTCCACAGGCCCATACAGCTTTTCAAGAAAGGAGGTTGACAAAGGCCAGATCTCTTCTCTCAGCAGCTGATACGTACTGCAACATTGAAGTATGTGCTCTGTGGTCTGTTCTGCTTCTCCACAAGGACAAGCGGGCGATGTCGTAAGGTGGAACCGCCTGTCAGTAGCTGAGGGTGGGCTCCTTCGAGGCGTGGAGCCCGGCGCTGCACCTGGCTGGCGGATCCTCACAGGGCGAGCACCATTTCGTTTGATTCGATCTCCAAGTGTCATTCATTTGCGTTTTGCATAATGCTCTGGTTAGCCCCTCCAAATGTCTGGGTTGACACCCAGTGGGTTACACCCCTGCGCCACGTTGAGGCCGAGCATATAGTCTTAAACAGGGGAATATGTAATGTAATGGTAAGTATTGTTAGATCTCGAAGAAAGGGAAATTGAAATTTCCTTCGATACACTTCATTCTGAAGTTGCAGAAATGTTAAAATTGTAATTGCTATTTAAAGGTGCATATTCACAGCAGAATGTTTCAAAGGAATTTTGTTTAAATTACGTACTTTTAGAGGCTTAATTTGTGTGCCTAGAATTAATGAAACGAAATAAATCTTAGCATATGATGATTTCATTACAATAACATTTTTTAAGTTGTCAAATTGAATTAGAGGCACGAATCCCTAATTAAAATTCACAACCAAATCTACGAAATTTATTTACATAGAGTGAAATCATCATATGTTAAATGAAATGTGTTGTCTTCTCAATCAGTTAATCACCAATTGGACACTTTGCTATCCTTCCGTTGTGAGACAATATCACACCTGTATATGAGCTGAGTGTGAGAGACAGCCTAGCTCACAGCATTGATTTACATAGAAATCTAAGCCTAACTAAATAAACAATAGTTTAGTCTATACATGTACATGTACAAGCAGTTGGTAATCTTAGATCTCTATTTTAAATCAATATTCTGCTGGCTGAGAATTCAAGGTGGCATAATGGATTTGTATTGTGTCACATTAAATTTACAGCATGCTAAGACATTGTATATCAGTTTAAGTAAACCATTCATGACATTAAAGTTTCTTAATATTTTGAAACTATTTTGCTAGAATGTTGTTGCAGCCTCTACTGAAAATCGTTTCTGATAAGTCCACCAACATTCTTTGTGCAATAAATAGGTGTTGTATCTGGTTTATTGAGTTGAACAGGTTATAGATATGCTATGATGTGCCTATATTGCCTATTTTATCTCATATGTCAACCTGTATTAGATATATTAGCACCTTTTATTAATATATCTAAGATATTTAGTTTAACATTTACCAGTTCTGATGAGTATTGGAGTATTACCCGGTATTTACTGGTATTTCCGGCAGCTGGAAATTGCTGCCAACCCTGACTAAAAATAGCGTTATGAAGGCAGCATTTAGTCTTAAGAATCGATGGTACATGTGGTGGTAGGCAATGAACATGTCGAATTGTTCTCTCTTCAGCGTAATGTCACCATTTCCTGTAACCATATAAAATGAACACCTGAACATGCAAGCCAACCAAAAGTGGCTTCTGCAGTGCTCTTGTGAAATGTCAGTTTGCAGTCCTAGTGGAGAGTATTTTTGAAAATTTATCACTGGAATGACTGGCTCGATAACTTAGCCAGTCATTCCTGTGGTAAATTTTCAGGAGTCTTCACCTGATCTGCAAATCACCATTTTGTATAAAAATTTTGAAATTTTCTTTGAACAAATTTGAGGTTTAATTAAATAAATGTTAAATAATCTATTTTGTGTGTTTCAGCCAATGTGCCTGTGGCAGGAATGGTGTCGTTGTGGATCTGTTTTTCAAGCCATCATGTTCCTGTCTCGTCATTCTTCCATTCTGTGTCTATTTCTGGTTTGTGTGAATTGGAGAACGTGTTTTGCAAACGGCGTTGACCCGGAACTGATAAGCAGAAACGATAACAATGAAGCTGAGATGAATCTATTTGAGAATGAGGAAGTTGAGTACAAACACGGAGAACCGCTTTTAATCTGGTCAATAAAGTTACCGCATCATAACGATTATTCTGATAAAACTACCGCCGATTTACTTGCGGATAAAATAGCTCAAGAACTAGAGTTGGTGAATTTAGGACAGATTGGTGAATTACGCGGTCATTATACGCTCGTGTACATCCCTGGGGAACTTGTTTCAAAGGTTGAAGAAATAAAGCACACTTTGTCTGTATCACACGTTCATAAACTCCATAAACGACACGTGCCGCAGAGGTCTCGTGAAGTCGTGAGGTTGATGGTGGAGGAGAGGTTAGCGGGTCACTCGGGCGTGGAATGGTTCCAGCAGGAGGTCGTAAGGTTACGACATAAGCGCACCGCCTTGTCGTTCCACGATGCGCAATACAGTAACGAGTGGCATATCGTAAGTATCTTTGCAGGTATGGCTAGACTCCAATGAATGAATTCTGTTTTAGCTATGCCCCACCCGTCTTTAAATAAGCACCGTCCATGCTTTGCCCGTGATGGGATTGATTTTATATACTTTGAATCCTGAATTCTCAGAATCCCAATTTCATTGTAACTATACAGCTACATGTACTCTGTTGAATATTTTGAAACTAATATGACCGATGGCTGTTGTTGGGGGTTTGGGTGTGGGGCGGGTGGTTCCAAGTTGCATTTTGTGGGTATGTACCGTGAAAAAGACCCTTATGAGAATCCCTGCATACTAGCATTCTGCTGTTCATACTACAGTTGATGATGACTTCTTTATTAACCTCATAGTAAATGTTCATTTGCAGACCAAGAGAAGACTATTTTTGAAAATTTACAAATGGAATAACTGGCTCGGTTATCGCGCCAGTCATTCCAGTAGTAAATTTTCAAAAATAGCCTTCCCTTGGTCTGCAGATGGACATTTCCCAAGACCACTGCAGAAGCTGTTTTTGTCTGATATGAGTGTTAAAGGGTTCAGATATATAATGATAGTTGGGTGTATATTTCTTTCAGGTAAATCATAAAGTAGGCGGTAGTGATATCAATGTGACAGGTGTCTGGGAGAGAAATGTCACGGGCGTCGGCGCTGTCGTCTGTGTTGTAGATGACGGTTCGTACATATAACATTAACATGTCTTGCAGAATTATTCATTTAAAGTGTGAATTCTTAATCTTTTAATTGTCATACTGGCCTCTGTTAGGTTCTGTGGAATGTACATTTACAGGCCAAGAGAATACAATGTTTGAAAATTTACCACTGGAAATTCCAGTGATAAATTTTCAAAAATTGTATTCTCTGGCCTGTAAATAGACATTCAATATGAAAATATTACAAATTTTGAACCAAATTTGACCATTAAAGGGTTAATCTGAAATTTAATAACGTCGTCCAGAATGTCTTACAAATGGTTTCTGGATGCGTTCACTCAAGATTTCAGAGGCTGTACCGTGATCCGTTAACCATTTAATAGTCAAGCCGTCCAAAACCGGCTTCTGTTATGGTCTTATTGAATGTCCATTTGCAGCCCAAGAGAAGACTGTTCTTGAAAATTTACCACTGGAATGACTGGCTCGATAACCGAGCCAGTCATTCAGTGAGAAATTTTCAGAATTTTATTTTTTTCATGTCTTTGGTCTGTAAATGGACATTCAATAAGATTATATTTAAATTTTCTTGGACAAATTTGACTACAGGCATCTTTATGAACATACAAGTGCAGGCCAAGATAAGATTGTTAAAATTGAAATTTTGCCACAGAAACGACTATGACAGTGGTAAATTTTCAACAATAGTCTTCTTTGATGGCAAATTGGCATGAATTCAATGTCCAATAAGTTATTAATGTCTGATTCGGTCTCCAGGCAACTTCCAATAATTCATAGCGCTACGATTGTGATTTAATTGAAAATCTCAATTATTTTTTAAATCATGAAATTCTATGATTAAATATCAAATAATCGAGTAAACATGCATAATTTCTACTGAGTAACATATTTCAAAACATACTTTTTGATTACTCTTTAAAATGCAAATAGACATTTTGCCCAGTGAATGTACATTTGTATCTCCAGTTGCAGGACAAGAGATTATTCTTGAAAATGTGTTATTGGAATAATTGCCTCCAGCATCAAACCAGTCATTCCAGTGATACATTTTCAAAAAATAATCTTATCTTGGCCTGCAAATGGAAATTTCTAAACACCATTGTAGCCTTCGTCATTGGTATGTTTTTGATGTTATGTCTGAGTAATTTGTATCCAGGCTGATTAATCTACTAATCGCAATTATTCATAAGTGACCAATCGTAATCACTCAAAACAATAATCGTGCAAGCCTAAAGCTTACTACTGCTGCACATTAACCGGAACCTGTATCATTGGTACAGGTTCGGGTTACCATTAAGCAGTGTAAGTGCAATGAATTGTAGGAACGGTACGGCTGGAGAGCGAATATGATGAAATAGCGTGTTTGTTTTCTTGCAGGAGTTGAGTGGCAGAATAAAGACTTGACTGAGAACTTTAGCTGGGATGGAAGCTGGGATCTCAATGATGAAGATTCAGACCCAACTCCTCAAGGACCAGGTAGAAATACACAGCAGGAAAACTGCTAAAGGGCTGGACAGGCGGCCGATCATTTAGCTTTTCCTATTGTGTTCATTTAGAAAGCCACGTGATTCAAATCGGTGTTGTATAATCAGCAGTAAATTCAGCTAGTGTGTCCACTTGCCCACAGAGAATGTTTTCAGCAGCTTTGAGTTGAGATCATTTTGTATATGTTAACAGTTTAACTCTTTAACTCTCATATCAGCTTAAAACGGCTTCAGCGGTGGTCTTGAGAAATATCTATTTGCAGATCAAATGAAGACTATTTTTTTAATTTTCCCACTGGAATGACTGGTTCGATAACTGAGCCAGTCATTCCAATGGTAAATTTTCAAAAATAGTCTTCTTTTGGTCTGCAAATGGACATTTTCTCTGAGAAAATTGAAATTTTCTTAAATAAATTCAAGGGTTAAAGCCTGAAGTGACAGGCTCCCAATTTCAATGAAGCTGGTTTTACAGAAAACTATACAGGTAAGTTGTTGAATATTTTGAGACTAATTCGACTGGGTGCTGTTGTTGCTTATGGCATCAACAGCACCCAGTCAAATTAGTTTCAAATTATTAACAGTGTAAACACTGAATCTATCAAACAACTAACAATTCATAAACTTTGATGGACTTCTCCAGCTGCATGACAGAGTATTGCGTGTCAGCGGGCCTTTCCACTTTATCCATTCATCATATGACATCATAAGCAACTAAGTGACATATAGAATGACATTATAATCAATAACGTAGATAAGTACGCTACGAACACATATTTGAAGACGGACTATGCATTGTTGTACGAATTGTAAGTCTATTTAAAAAATATCCTTTTGAATATTTGGAAACTAATTTGACTGGACGCTGTTGCTGCCATAGATTGTTAAAATTGAATAGGTGGCAACAGCACCCAGTTAAATTAGTTACAAAATATTTAGCAACTTACCTACAGTATAGTTTTCAGGAAATTCATAGTCAGGACATTCAGGGATCAATCAATCCCAACACGGCGAAGTGTGGGTGGAGCTTAGCTAAAGCTGGAAAGGCCCATTATCATTGGGATGTCAACCTATGTATGGCGTAATTGATTATGATGTCAATACCTGAGTGACAGATTGGATTCATCGATTCTTTGACTGCTGGTTTGCCTAAGTTTTACATAACAAGAAATAATGACGTTTAATTAAAGCAAACTTAAAGCAATTTTCTTCATTTATTCCAGTGAAGTTTTGTGTTTGACATGAAATCAACGTTCAGTGACTCAACAAGACATGTACAATGTACATTAACCCTTTAATGATCAAATTTGGTCAAGAAAATTTTAATATCTGCCTATTGAATGTCAATTTACAGGCTAAGAGAATACAATGTTTTGAAAAATAACCACAGGAATGACTGGCTCGGTTATCGAGCCAGTCATTCCAGTGGTAAATTTCCAAAAATTGTGTTTTCTTGGCCTGTAAATGGACATTTAACAAGACCATGACAGAGGCCGGTTTTGGCCGGCATCACCATTAATGGGTTAAACTTGTGCTTGATAGTAGGCTTGCACGATTTTTGATTTGAAACATTGCGATCGATTTTAAGAAAAAAATCGCCATTTTCGATTAAATCGTAGGTCCAAATTCCCAAAAGCATAAACCGGGTTAACGTTACTCGTTTCTAGAAAGTTTAAATAAATCATACAAAAATAGCACGAAATTAGAACACATGATGTTAATGCGACGAATTCTTACCATCCTACGTCTATGCTTAATGTATATCTTATATCCATCATCGCGGGCGTGAAATTATTAATTGGGACCACCTAAATATTGCGTATAATTTAATAAACATTATTTAATTCATCAAAATTTGAGATAAAATGTCGCCGAGAAAAAAATATAAATTACGTGATGCTTCCGCTTATAGCCTCCCTTTGTAGGACGAGTTTAGGTAATTACCGGAGTAACGCGAAGACGCTAATATTAGTAGCGCGGGAGATACTGCGCAATTCACATACATAGGACGGTAGCGTTGAGTAGGTACTAGTGTAACGGCGTAAACTCATCCTATAGTGCGGTTTATAGTTGCTTTCAGAATGTACGATTTACATTTAAGAGTAATCAACATAACGCACAGTTCAAAATCAAACAATCTGGAATGCTGTTGCTTTATTTTCTTTAATTTGACATGACAACCGAATCAAAAAGGAAAAATTATTAGACCGTCTGAAATTGCTAACTCGAGAATTAAACAGAATTATGTTCACTGATTGCCTAACACTCTGAAACTGTATATCCTTGACATTTCACAACAGACCCAGGGTCTGCAGCGAAAGAAAGAAAATTATATGGCGATTCGCCGGATTAACTAGCTGGTTTTCTCAATGACAAAGGTGTTACCGCGCTATTGTTAGCTTGTTTATTGTAGCGCTTTGTGTTGTGATTCGTAATTATTCGACACATGCATGGCACGGCGGGATATACACACAATGAACACAGGCGTGAATCGATTTTAAGTGTACTCATGTACTGATATAATACGACGGAAAAGTACACACTTCAGATTTTGTAAAAACATGAAATTTTTGACGATTTTCCGATCTTTCCTCAATTACATCGTAAAAATCGCGATTTAAAAAATAAATCGAACTTCACGATTAAATCGAAAAATCGCGCAAGCCTACATGATAGATTTCAAAATAATCTTTATTTGAATTTATTTTTCGACACAAATTTGGCGATACGGTGCACATGTACAATAGTAATAGAGGATTCCAGTTTTATTATGCCCCGTCCCACTCTAAGCTCCACCCACACAGTTAATAATGGACCTTCGAGTTTATCCATCAATTATATGATGTCATAATCAACAACGTGACATGTAGGATGATGTCATAATCAATTACGTCTTCAGCAACAGCACCCGGTCAAATTAGTATCAAAATATTCAACAAGTTACCTGCATGGTCAAGTTGCTTAAATTCGTGAGTACTGAAATTCGTGAATTTGTTTTTATCGCTCTCGTTCTATGATGTAACGTTGCATGGAACGCATCTACACAGTAGCCACGTTTTGATTGACAGTTCTGAAGTTTTTGACAAAGTTTTGGCCAAAATACGGTCAAAACAAGAAACTTTTCATACAATTACTGATGGTAGTGATAAAAATTGCAAGCTACCTTAATGCACTTTCTTAGATTACTTACTTGCGCTTATTTAGCACCTAGAATGAGCAATTTTTACAATCCAAAGTTACCACCTGCTTTGGTTAACATTTTTTCGCCGCGTCGGATTAGCCTGACTGACGGGAACGCGTCTAAATTTTATTGGAGAGGCTCTAGAGGAAGGGGTGGGTGCTTATTAATCATTTACCAAAGTGTCAAAATTAACATAAAGTGCACACATGATATTTTTAATGATAGGAATTTTTTTTATTCTTTCCTTTATGCCTGCTGAACATGTTTTAAAGACCCTAGTATTAGCTCATTTCTTCAGCTCATTAATATTTGTGAATTTCATGTGACGTCACTACCTAACGAAAGCGGCATCCATTTGGGTTTTTTTCATCTCTTCAAATGTATCAACTGCTTTTATAGTTTATACATTCATTTGTAGGACAAATTTTTCGGTTAAAACGGGCAAAATTAGCAGTTGAAACATTCAACAAACTAATACAGTGATATTTAAGGATTTACAAGCATGTACCAGACAGCTGAAGATGCATAATCACCAATTCACGAAATTCGGTACCGCTATTTCACACATAACCCGGCGAGGTAGGTCAGTTCAAATGCTTGGGATTTGTTTAAAAATTTAAATTTTGTACTGAAATTTTTTCGTTTCTATTCGGAAGTGTTATTTCACATTGTGTTAAATTCTTGCGCAGATCTGTTTAAGAGTTCTTTCACAAGTGCATTACTTGCTTAGATTCACGAACCTCAGTACCCATAGTATATAGTTTTCTGGAAATTGGGATTCAGAGAGTGCATTGATCGATTGATCCCAACACGGGCGAATCATAGGCGGGGCATAGCTAGAGATAGGTGGGGTTTAGCTAGAGATAGGTGGAGCTTAGCTAGAGATAGGCGGGGCATAGCTAGAGATGGACGGGGCAAAAATCAAAGTGTAATCCTCCATTAAGGCCATAGTACATGTAACTGTGATATAAAGCATTTTCAATATGGGTTCAGCCACCATCTACATGTAGATTAAAATCTACTTGCTCACCAAGAGAATATTTTGGAAATTTTCAATCCAGTCACTCCAATGTGAAATTTTCTAAAATACTGTGGACTAATCAATGGGTCTGTCCACATCTCAATGCACAGTTTGTGATATGGTATGCATATTGCCATGGTTGATATTGAGATATGTATTGCTCATTGCTTACCATCCGTAATAATTAGCCTGGATCTCCATCTGTTTGTCTAGTGGGTCATTATATAGGCTTGTACGATTACGTGATAAAATAAAAAATCATGATCATTTTTATACCCCGCTATTATGTAATACCGCCGGTCGGGCGTGCGGGCGGCAGAGTGGTTTCCGGATGATAACTCCGTTACCGTTTGTCGGATCGCATTGAAACTTCATAGGGTGGTTGGAAACTTAATAGGGTGATTGGACTATGTCTGGGGAAGAAACTTATCGAAATCGACGATGATCTGAAATCCAAGATGGCCACCAGCCATCGGCGTCCATCTTGAAAATTGGTTTCCGGATGATAACTTCGTTACCGTTTATCGGATCGCTTTGAAACTTCATGGAGTGGTTAGACTAGGTCTGGGGAAGAAACCTATCAAAATCGACAATGATCCGAAATCTAAGATATCTGACAGCCATCGGTGGCCATCTTGAAAATTGGTTTCCAGATGATAACTCCGTTATCATTTATCGGATCGCTCTTAAGCTTCATCGGGTGCTTCGACTACCTCTGGTGGAGAAACCTATCTAGATTGACAATGATCCGAAATCCAAGATGGCCTCCAGCCACCGGTGGCCATCTTGAAAATTGGTTTCCGGATGATAACTCTGTTACCATTTATCAGATCACTTTGAAACTTTATAGAGTGGTTGGACTAGGTCTGTGGAAGAAACTTATCGAAATCGACACTGATCCACAATCTGCCATCTTGAAAGTTGGTTTCTGGATGATACACGTGTCTCTGTTACCATTTATCGAATCACTTCCTAGGGTCGTTGGAATATGTCTAGTGAAGAAACCTATCGAAATTTACGATAATCCGAAATCTAATATGGCCACCAGTCAGCGGCAGCCATCTTGAAAATTGGTTTCTGGACGATACCTCCTTGACCGTTTAGCGGATCGCTTTGACACTTAATACGGATTACTGGTTTGAGGAAGAAATAAATATTTTCTGATAGCTGTCATTTATTAGTTTGTCATTATGGCGAGGTATTATGCACCGTTTGCGGAGCTCTTGTTTGAGTTATGAATTTATGTGATTAAAAATTAAATAATCGAATAATCGTGAATAATTTGTTCTTCATAAAATATTGCCCATTTGCAGGCTATTTAGAACACTATTTTTGAAATTGCGAAGCATCGAGCCAGGCATTCCTGTGATACATTTTCAAAAATAGTCTTCTATTGGCCTGCAAATGGACATTTCTTAACAGTATTACAGGTTTCAGCATTAACCCTTTACCACACTAATGTCAATATTCAATCTTTTACTGTGTCAATAGCAAAAATGTTCAACAGTTCATCTTTTAATTTAATTAAAAAATTTAAAAGTCTGACACCAGAGTGGTAAGGGTTAATATGCCTTTGTTTTTATGTCTGGGTAATTTGTAACTAGACTGATTAATCGAGTAATTACGATTATTCTTAAATAATTGATCGTGATCACTCAAAGTAATAATCACACGCGCCTAGTTCAATATGCAGTTGTTCTCTGTTGTCAGCGTCCAATCACCATGGTACGCGATGTGCTGGTGAAATAGCTGCTGTTCCTAATGATGTGTGCGCGGTTGGTGTAGCTTATGGCGCCAAGGTTTCTGGGATACGCGTTCTAGATGGACCACTCTCGGATGCACTGGAAGCTGCAGCGTTTAATAAGAAGTTACACGTAAATGATGTGTACAGCTGTAGGTAAGACACTTCAATGACAAATCCCTGAAAAAGTAAATGGATCTTCCCAGTTTCTCCATCCATCATATGATGTCATAATCAACTACGAGGCATGTAGGATGACATCATAATCAATGACATCATGAATGATGTAGCGAAGTATATCACAAACGCATAATTAGAGATGGACTAAGCGTTGTTGTACAAATTGTATGTCTCTACTATTTAATAAACATTCTGTCGAATACTTTGAAACTAAGTTGACTGTGCGCTGTTGCTGCCATAGGCAAAAACAACACCCAGTCAAATTAGTTTCAAAATATTCAACAGCTTACCTGTATAGTTTTCAGGAAATTGATAGCGCATTTGGGGATCGATCAATCCCAGTATGAGCGAGGTGGGGGTGGAGCGTAACTAGGGATAGGTCTGGGCATAGCTAAAACTGGAAAGCTCCATTCTTTACTATATATCGCATATATTCTGTTGAATACATTGAAATTAATATGACTGAAAACTTAGGCATCATTCTCTTCATTTCAAAATATTCAACAGCTTTCTTGTTTCTTTGCCCTGAGATTGAGTTACAGGGAATTTATTGGTGAAAAGGTTGAACTCATTAATGATCAATGTTGGTTGAGAAAGTGAAACTATTAATAAATGCAGTTAATCATATGGCGTCATAATGAACATGATCAACGTCGTCATATATAGACAGATTTCAACCAAACTTAGGTGGAAGGTCCCTATGCTGGTACACTTCAGAACGTGTATGGTACAGTATTTTGGCTGCTTGTTTTTTTGTGTGTGGCCACATTGTTTGAATTTTCTGTAAAATGGGAATACGCTTAGAATGCTATGCCTCATTTACTGCTTGTGCAATTTCAACCACCTTTGGCAATTGTTAATGGATTAAAACAAGATTTGGCAGAAATGTTCCTTTAGTACACTAATTATTTGACAATTGGTGTCAGGGATGTCTGCCCCATTGATCAATAGTACTTTTCCCGTTGGTAAACCTTGCCAATGTTCTTGCATTTCCTCATCCAAATTGTTTATTGTGACCTCACCATCACCTCTGGTAATGTCAGGGTTGGAACCATTGGTCAATAGTGTCAGTGATAGCCCCATTGATCAATGATACTTTTCCCATTGGTCAATAATGTCAATCACGCCAATATGCTTGTAGTTCCTCATCCAAATTTCGTACTCTGACAATTGCCCCATTGGTAAATGTCATCTGCAGTGTTAATAATGCCATGGATGGTTGGCCCATTGGTCAATGGTACTGTTCTCATTGGTCAATAGTGTCAAGGATACCAATATATTTGTATTAGTGGTAAGGATGATTGCCCCATTGGCCAATAATGATAAGGACCATTGCCCCATTGGTCTATGGCAACAGATAAGGACCGTTGCCCCATTGGTCTATGGCAACAGGTATGCTTGTCTGATTAACCAATGGTCCTGGTTATGCAGTAATTGAATATGTAAAGCTGTTTACATTGCCTCATCAGCTAGGTGAGCACTATAGTTCTTGGCCCATTTATTCCTATCCACATGGGCCAACCATCCCTGACATTATTAATGCAGCAGGCAACATTTACCAATTAGCCAAATGCTAGTAAAATTTAGATCTGGCTAATAGAAAGCAGGATTGGCTAAATATTTGGCTAATAATTAAATCATGTTTTTAGTTCACCTGGCCCAAAGCATCAAGTGAGTTAATGCCAGGGCAATTTCAACCAAATTTGGATGGAAGGATCTTGTGGTGGTAGGCTTGGTAACAT
This sequence comes from Chaetoderma sp. LZ-2023a, assembly GCA_034401795.1. Classification (NCBI taxonomy): domain Eukaryota; kingdom Metazoa; phylum Mollusca; class Caudofoveata; order Chaetodermatida; family Chaetodermatidae; genus Chaetoderma; species Chaetoderma sp. LZ-2023a. The sequence continues at coordinate 8,893,742 of CM067361.1, read as the reverse complement.
TTATTCAGAATTTTGGATTTTCCGGAAATCATTTATAACGCTACTCCTCCAGTATAAATGGCCGACTTCAACGAGACTTGGGTGGACTAATTTTATGCTGGTAAGCTTCAAGACTTCTAAATGAAACTTCTGATTGGTCAATATTTCTGCTGGCCATCTTGGATTTTCTGAAAATTTATGGAAATCGGTTAAAAGCCTACTCTTCATTAACCACTTGGCCAATTTCAAGCAAACTCATTTTGGAGGACCCTGTATGTGGTATGCTTCAGACCTCGAATAGAGAATTTTAATTGGTCTATTTTTGGCGGGCCCATGTTGAATTTTCGGGAAAATGCGGGGAAATCGTTTAAAACGCTACTCATTAACTGCTTGGGCAATTTCAACCAGACTTGGCTGGAGGGATACTCGGCTGGTAGGTTTCAGAACATGGAAACAGAATTTTGATTGGTCAATTTTTCTGGCAGCCATCTTGGATCTTTAAACATTTCGATATATCAGTTAAAATTCTACTCCTCATTAACCGCTTGAATGATTTCCAGTAAACTGGGTTGGGAGGACCCTAGAGTGGTATGCTTCAGAATATGTCTACGGAATTTTGATTGGTCTATTTCTTTGGTGGCCTTCATGAATTTTCCGAAAAATGTCGGGAGATCATTTAAAACGGTGTTCTTCATCAACTGCTTAGGGTTAGGCCATCTAGGCCTCATTAACCGCTTGTTCCAGTGGCCATCTTGTTCTCCAAAATTACATCTCAGGAACTGCTGTACAGATCAGACTGAAACTCATTAGATTTAATTTCATCGATAACTACATGTAAGGATTATTGTAACGATTGTTCAAGAGAACTTGATCCTTGATAAAACATGGTTGTCATGGACCAATACAAATTTTGGGTTTTATGGCCATATTGAATATTTTTATTGGCTGGATGGAGCTTACAGTAAGGTTCAATATAATTGTGTGGTCATCGTCCATGATTAATTTCGCACTAAATATTGATTGTACTGAGTTCTCAATTTTGTATTTTATGTCTTGTTACTGCTGAATTTAAAGTAATATGTCTCTTCACATGTTAATGGTCCAGGTGAGTGCTAATGGCCCTGGGCCTCTTGTGATACATAGTTTCTAAGTAGAGAACCATTAAACTTAATTGTGAAGATTATCTTAAGATAAATATTTATGTAACTAATACTGATATTATGTTTTAATTGTCACCAAATAAATCCTGAAATCCTATTTCACATCAAGAGTATACTTACCTCCTTAATACTTTTGATATTGCTAAATATTGGCTTTCACTCATTAAACACTCAGATTAAAACAGTTAGGTGCCCCTACTGGGCAGGGAGTCAGAGCGTAGTCTGGCGGATGCCAGCCCCACCACCGCGCATGCGCAGACTAGCACTTCCTCTTTGCTAATTTATTGGCAGAGAGTCTACACATGTTTTTGTGCTAGTGCTTTTCTTGGCTCAATTCTTAGTGTTTTTGTGAAAATTTGGAAGTGTTTATCCCTGATAAAGATGGCAGGAAGGATGACTTCGCCAGAGGAGGGCCCAGGACCTTTAAATCAGGTGACTTCTAGTAAAATTAGCGAGTTTTGTCCCCGGTGTAATGTGTTTCCGGGACTCGCGCTTACCGTGATAGGCGCCTTGTTTAGTTGGTTTATTTCAACCAGGTGCTATATCATACTAATCTCTCTTTGTGTTTATGTCCAGAGGTTTGTGTAACGACATGTAATGGACATCACATCAGCAGAGAGGTTTCTCTCCACCATGGTTCCATTTCCTACTAATACTGTTAGGTTATCTAACCAAAAATTTTATGTCCAGTGAGTCGGAGGCCTACTATAAAGGTCTTCTCACTTTGCCCTCTTGATCCAATCCCTACCCCTAGAGGTGGAGAGAGTTAAGAGGCGTTCAGTTGGTGGAGTGCTCCAGTTCATCACGTTGGATGGTTTGTCTATACAAGGTGTCAGGTATCTAATTATTGATATGAGGTGATGTTAATTATTTAGAGGAAAGGGAGATAATTAACAGTATTTGCCATTGTTATCAGTATATATCTGATGGTTGTGTAGTCGAAATGTCCATTCTGCACATGTTCTGGTTAGAGATACAATTCGTCCTTGCACTTGGATGTTTGTTGGGGATCGATTTTTTCCTGTCATAGGATTAATGACGTCATAATCAGCCTTGCTCTTTATTAAAAATTAAAGTTGTCCGAAGCTGGTTTTCTGATTAATATTGATCTTTATGATCATTTTCCTTCTCTTGAGTTGGTGAGTTTCTGAGCTTAACTAGATTGCTCATACTCCTCGTCCTTTGCCCTGTTTCAGAGACCTGGTTGTGCGTCCTGTGGACGATTTTTGAGGGACAAGTTTGGTCCTCATCTCTGTTTTCAGTGTAGCCCCTGTGGTCCCTTGCTTAATTGCGAGATATGTAAGCACTGGGGGGGGGACAGCTAATGTCCGAATTCTTGTGCTTGCAGGCGAAGGACAAGGTGGTGGAGGAGGACAAGAAGAAGCAGAAAAGAGAGGTTGTGAGTAAGAAGGGTAAGAGGAAGGCCTCATCCGCTGTGGACATGGAGGCCTTCCGGACCGAGATGTTGGGAGAGATGAGGAGGACAATAAAGGATTTGGTTCCAGAGTTGCTTCGTGGCATGCTTCCTGGACCAAATCCTTTGCTGGCCTCATCATCTGCTTCGGAGCAGGTAATCCCCACCTCTGAATCACCTTTCATTAGTACGCTTCCGTTGTTCGAAGATTCAGAGGTGGCCCCATTAGAGGGGGCGTTCCACGACCCTGGCAGCAGGCTTAGTGCCGCGCCGAATAGGGACCGTGGACGGTTGTCGCTGGAACCCGCGGGCTGCTTATCAGTCCAGGGGTATCCGCACGCCGCGGGTGCCAGTACCTCGTATGGCACCTTCCCTGGCCAGTCCGGGTTAGCTCTCTTTGCTGACCCGGAGTCTAATCTGTCTGGCCAGGAGGATGAGGATTACCTGTTGGGGTCGCCGTCTGAGGACGTGGCCATGGATTATGACGCCGGTGCACCCCTCGCGGGGAATACAGGCGACTTATTCCACGGTTCTACTCTCCCAGGGGTAGAATCCACGGTTCAGACTGTGGCCCTGGGCGCTGAGGGCCAGCGTTACCGCATACCTCGGCTTGCCGAGAGTGTCGCTGGTGCTGGCCGTGGTGGGGCGGTATATGCCCCGCGCTCTACCACGGCGCCTGCTCCTGGTCAAGCCAGTGAGATTAGCATGCCGGTGTTATCAGGCCCGCATGCTCTCCCTGGCTTGCCAGGGATATCAGCGTATCCGCCGTCAAGCTCTGTTGCTTGCGCTCAGGAGGAAGGTGAGGATGCGCGGCCAGGCTCCCGTTCTGACACGGGAGTCTTGTGTTCGAACGCGTTGCGTTCAGCAAATACCGCGTTGCGTGATGCGGAGGAGAGTGGGAGGGCTTCGATTGCCGCTCTGTCCCACATCTCCCAGCTGTTACAAGGGGTAGTAACAGCATCCGCGTCGCGCCAGCCAAGTCCGGTCACAGTCCAGCGAGCAATCCAGGATGGTATCAACCTGGCTCTGGACTGTATGACGCGGGCGGTGACCAGGAGTGTCCGGGCAAGGCGCACATTTGCCTTGGACAATCTGTGCCCGTCCCAGGACCTGTACAATAGGCTACTCCGTACGCCTATGACAGGTCCTGGTCTCTTTGGAGGTGAGGGATGTAGGTACCTCCAGGAGACGGTTACTCTGGTCAATAACCAGAGGGCGCTGCGCGAGCAGTTTGAGGTGCTTCGTCGTGCTAACGTTCGCGCCGCACCCCCTGCGTATCGTCCCCTGCAGGCTCGAGGTGGTGGTGGCCAGGTCAGAGGCCAACCACCATCGCAGCGTCGGCCTCGGCCGCGTGCGATTCGGCCAGCACCGAGGGGGGCGCAGGCTCCTCAGGCGCAGTCAGCCAGGCAGCCGCCCGCGCACCGAGGTGCGCGCGGTGCTGGTCGTGGCGCGCGAGGATCTGGGCGGGGTAATCGTTCCTGATGGGACGGTTACCGCGGTGAGAACCGCGCCGGTGTTTCTGGCAAAGGAGACAGTGCCGCTCTTGCACTCCTTATGTCCACCTCTATCCCTAGGTGGACCGGTGGGAGGCCGGCTAGCCGTCCACATGCAAGAGTGGGAACGGTTAACTCAGGACCGTTTAGTCTTGCGATGGCTTTCAGTCGGGTATCATCCCGATTGGATGACAGGCCCGCCATCGCGACGGTCTCTAGTGCCGATCTGGACTCCGAATCCGAGAGATCCAGAGCAAAGGTTGTGTATCGAGGAGGAAATAAATTCCCTCATACAAAAAGGAGCCATTCAGCCGGCGCAGAGGTGCCCGGGCTTCTATTCAACCCTGTTCTTAGTAACGAAAAACACCGGAGGGTGGAGGCCGATTCTCAACCTCAAGCCATTGAACAAGTTCATAGAGACGCCCAGTTTCAAGATGGAGACTGTGCGCTCGGTGTTGGCGGGGTTAGAGCAAGGAATATGGACAGCGTCAATAGATTTGAAGGATGCTTATTTCCACATTTCCATAGAGAGGAGCTTCCGTCGCTTCCTGAGATTTGCATTCCAGGGCAGACAGTGGGAATTCAGGGTATTACCCTTCGGAATTTCCACGGCTCCTCGGGTCTTCACCCGTGTGGTTCTCGCGATCACCGCATACCTCCGCAGGAGAAGCATAGCAGTCCACACGTACATAGACGACTGGCTGTTGAAAGCACACACCCGGGAAAGGTTATCGGCCAATCTGGAGATTGTTTTGAAAACTCTCACGGACTTGGGCTGGATAGTCAATTTCCAAAAATCAGAGCTAACTCCATCCCAGAAGTTTGTTTACCTGGGCATGTTCTTCGATCTCGAGTCGGGATATGTTTATCCAACTCAGGAGAGGGTTCAAAGACTCATCTCAGTAATACAGTCGGTGTGCGACAGTCGTCATGTCCTGGCACGGGTTTACTTGAGAATGCTGGGGTTGATGGTTTCATTGGAACCAGTCATTCCGCAGGCCGCCTTGCGCAGGCGCCCGATCCAGCTGTTTCTCATGACACAGTGGACCCAGAGTTCAGGTTCGCTGGACTCGAATGTGTCAGTGTTGGCGCCTCTGATTCACCACCTGCAATGGTGGTTGAATACAGAGAATCTCTTGCCGGGGGTTTTGCTAACCCCTCCCCACCCTCAGGTGACTGTGTATACAGATGCATCGATGGAGGGGTGGGGAGCTTGTCTGGAAGAGTCCACAATATCAGGGCTTTGGGATCTGGATCAGTCCAAGGAACATATCAATCTACTAGAGCTAAGAGCAGTAGTCCTGGGCCTGGAACATTTCTTACAGAAAGTTCAGGGCAAGATTGTTCTAATTCGTTCAGACAACTCAACAGTAGTGACTTACATAAACCGCCAGGGCGGAACGAAGTCGCCCAGTCTCTGTATGATGACATGGAAACTGCTTTGTTGGTGCCTAGATCACAGGATCACCTTGAAGGCAGTTCATATTCCGGGAAGGCTAAATCTGCTAGCAGACTCATTGAGCCGAAGGATGAGTGTTTTACCCACGGAATGGCAACTAAATCAATGTGTGGCGGATCGTCTGTTCGACCATTGGGGGAAACCCAACATCGATTTGTTCGCAACGAAGAAGAATGCGAAGATGACGACGTACGTCTCTCCGATTCCAGACCCAAGCGCTTTCGCAACAGATGCGTTAGCTATCAGCTGGGCGGGAATGTATGCATACGCATTCCCTCCAGCAATCCTGATTCCAAAGGTGCTTCAGAAAATCAGGCAGCAGGAGTGCCAAGTGCTTCTGATCACCCCGGATTGGCCAAGCCGATCGTGGTACACGGATCTGCTGGACCTTCTGGTCTGCAATCCGGTTCCGCTGCCTCTGATGGACGACCTTATCTTCCAGGGCAAGGTCCTTCACGACAATCCGTCAATGTTCCGATTGACTGCGTGGATGTTGTCAAGGAATCTAGAATTAAGGAGGGCTTTTCTGAGCAAGCGGCCATATTTATGGCCAAAGCCAGGAGGGGGTCAACCTCCAGAGCATATAATTATAAAATCAACAGATTTGCAGAGTGGTGCTCAAAAAGATGTATTGATCCAATGGACTCATCTATTCAGGTAGTGGCTGATTTCCTCTGTCACCTATATGATGCCTATAGCCTCAAGCCTAACGCTATTGCTGGTTACAAATCAGCATTAATGACTGTTATTCCTTGCTTGGCTAATAGGGGGAGTGATGAAGTAAGTACATTAAATGTATTAATTAAAGGCATGGGCAATCTAAGACCAAGGAATCCACCACTGATTCCAGTCTGGAGTTTATCCCTGGTGCTTCAGGTACTAGGAGATAAGCCTTTTGAACCACTTAGTTCCATTTCTATGAAAATGTTAATGCTTAAAACTGTATTTTTAATTGCTGCGGCCTCGGCAAGGCGTAGGAGTGAGATCCACGCCTTATCAGCCGAGGATGACCGTTTTGTGGTTACAGGGGAAGGCCTTAAGCTTCTACCTAGGATTAATTTCTTGGCTAAGAATCAGTCATTGAAATATCCAGGTCAACCTATTTTTTTGCCATCTTTAACTAGATATGATCCTAATTCTAAAGTATGGTGCCCCGTACGGGCGCTGCTCCGGTACAAACAGCGTACTTCGGAGTGGCGTACCGACCAGTCTGCGTTATGGTTGTCATATATTGAACCCCATGGCAGGGCGTCTAAGGACACCATTTCCAGGTGGATTGTAGAATGTATTCAGTTTTGTCACAAATCCGCCACCGGAAGACAGGTTGATGTGGCCAAGGCTCACAGTGTCCGCGGTGTCGTGGCATCCACTGCCCTGTTTAGTGGGGTCCCTGTGGATGACATTATGTCCGTGGCTCAGTGGCACTGTGAGTCAAGTTTTACAGACCATTACCTCCGTGACACCTCTAACCCTCTCGCCTTGTCGATTTTAAAACATTAATCGTTTTTTAAATTTTGTGAGGAGTGCTTCCGCATTGCTTATATATTTCGCAATTTAGCGATGGTAACAACCACTTGTCGGGACTGCATCAACCTTCTCTTCTGGGATCATGATGACAGCTTCCAAGTTCAACAAGGTCAGTCTTGTTCATGTGTTGTTCATTGTTACTTGTATTGTCACGTTACCCGTTATTATTAATATGGTGATGGTTTATGTGGGAGCTGGTTCATCATAGAGAGTATACGAAAATGGAGCCTTTTCGTCTCAGTCCTATAGTACTTGGCACTAGTACGTGGAGAGCGTATAGGACATTGAGGTCATCTAGTCTTCCTCCCAGGAGGGGGGGGGAGCGCATATGACATTCGGTCATCTCTCATGAATCGGTTGTGTTATCCGATGGTTTGTCAAATCCTGAATGTGTTCTCACACATTTCAGACGTCATAAGTGCCTTAAACGCGTGAAAGCGTATAGGGAAGAGCTGGTCTTTTGACCTCGCCTCCCTCCCGCCAGATTCACTTTCGAATTCTGGCAATATCAAAAGTATTAGGGAGGTAAGTATACTCTTGATGTGAAATAAACGAAATCTAGGATTTCTTTTTTCACGAGAGAGTTGATACTTACCTCCCTAGATACGGACCCGGCCTCTCCACCCCACAGAGGCTCGGTCTTCAGGCTCTTGATAGTTGCATGTGTTAGCCAATAAATTAGTCAGAGGAAGTAGTAGTCGGCGCATGCGCGGTGGTGGGGCTGGCATCCGCCGGACTACCTCTGACTACCTGCCCAGTAGGGGCACCTAACTGTTTTTAATCTGAGTGTTTTATTGAGTGAAAGCCAATATTTAGCAATATCAAAAGTATTAGGGAGGTAAGTATCAACTCTCTCGTGAAAAAAGAAATCCTAGATTTCGTTTAATTTGGCTAATCTAGTGGCTAATAATTTGTGAAAGCCAGCTTTGTGTTCCGTAGGAGGTGCAGAAAATAGTTTCAATAGGTCGTTCTAACAGAGTGCTCTGCTACAAAACTTCTATACGGAACGATAATGTTTGCTAAGAAAACGGTATCCCAACATCCTTTGCGCGCCACGCTTATGACATAATATATGCCTCTGTGATATACATGTACATGTATGACGTTGTTTCGCGTGCAATTACGTCACAGATTGAAAACATGTTTTGCTTTTCGCGAGTCACCTCCAAACATGTTTCGCGAAATAGCAGAGCGCTTTAACAAAACTTATCATTCCATAGGAGAGGCAGGTTTCCGTCTCGCTAATCTAGTAGAGGACTCTGGAGCGCTTTCCCTACAGAACACAAGCCAGGTGTATCCCTGCGGAGAATGCTGTTGGATTGGGTTGGATGGTATCACACAGTACAATCTTTGTCTTGATATTTCAGTTGGGGTCCTGACGATAATGGCAAAACAGTGGATGGTCCTCATAGACTGGCGGCGGTAGGTCCAATGTAATGTTCATTCTAGGCTTTTGTGATTGCGTGATTAAATCGAATATCGCTATTATTTTTTAAATCATGAATTTAGATGATTAGAAATTAAATAATTGAATAATCGTGAATAATTTCAATGGCATAGAATATTTTCAAAACCTACCTTTTAATTACTAGTTAATTTGTAAGCCAAGAGAATATTTTTGAAAATTATCATTGGAATGGCTGGGTCGAGTATCGTACCAGGCATTCCAATGATACATTTTCAAAAGTACTCTTCTCTTGGCATGCAAATGGACATTTCTTAACACAATTGTAGGTTTCGTCATTGATATGTCATTGTTGTTATGTCTTGGTAATTTGTACCCAGCTGATTGATAGAGTAATCACGATTATCCTTAAATAATCGATCGTGGTCAATCAAAGTAATAATCGCACAAGCCTAGTTCATTCATCATTTCAATCAGCATGCCCTTCTTTCTCAAGTCAGAAGCAAGCACATGGAAAGTTGTTAAATATCTTAAACTACTTTTCCTGGAAGCTTCCAGTTTAGTGGACCTTTCCAGTTTTAGCCCCGCCCATCACTATCTAAGCTCCATCCACGCCTCGTCCATGTTCAGATCGATCTATGAACTCCCTGACTATCAATTTTCAGAAAACTATACATGTACAGGTAAGCTGTTAAATATTTTGAAACTAATTTTAATGGGCGCCATAGGCAGCAACAGTGTCCAGTCAAATTAGTTTCAAAATATGTAACAATGTTTATTAAATGGTAAAGCCATACAATTCGTACAACGTGTCGGACTATTAAGCGCTAAAGACGGACTATATCGAGTCATTCATGATGTCATGATTATGATGTCATCTTACACATCACGTAGTTGTTTATGATTGAATGAGGAAATGGATTCATGAACTAGTTTCGGTATTTCTGAGATAATATTTCTTTCTTCATAGGCATGCTGAATATTTTGAAAACAATTTGACTGAAAGGTAGTGGTGGTTTAGCCACCAATAACTTTAAGTCAAATTGTTTTCAAAATATTCAGCATATCTAGAGTTAAAGCCCATGGAAAATGACAAATGTAGTCTGCAAAAATTTAGCAAGCTGGCAGTCCAGTTTCAGATAGTCCAGTTTTGCTGTAAATACCTACATGTAAGGGAAATAGGCTTTTGATCTTTCAAAAATCATGTTCTTGATCAAATACTGAATCAGGCATGTCAGGTGTTGAAATTTACACTAGCCTACTAATGAGAGGCTAGTATAAATTGACCACTGGTAATGTAATATACGGCTGTCCAGCCAGGTGGGCTAGTACCAATCTGATTTCCCAAACCTGTAATGGTCAAATAGACTGATAATAGACTCTACAGCGATCAAATGAATCGAGCCAGTCATTCTGGTGCTAAATTTTCAAAAATAGTATTTTCACTTCAAAAGTATTGTTACCATTATGAAGACTGCTATATACTCGGTGACCTACCTATTAGGGTCAGGTTTGTTTTTAATTCTGTGTTAAATTGAGTCAGCCAGATATATTAGCATATATCAAAGAATCTTCGTAATGGCAAGTATCAACACTCGTGAAAAAAGAAATTATGGGTTTCGTTTATTTTGTCCGGAAATGACCATTTTTTGTGAGTATCTTTACCATGTCTGACCTTAAAAGTGTTATGGAAATATTGTGATTATTTTCTTCCAGGCAGCTATCAAGTTTGGCATCGACTTTGGTCGGAAAGGATTTGGCGTTATATATGTCGTTGCTAGTGGCAATGGTGGCCGCCATGAGGACAATTGTAACTATGACGGTTACGCTAATTCCATTTATACAGTGACTGTCGGTGAGTGTTCAAATAGCCATTGGAATAACAATATCATCGCAATCATTCGAGAAAACTGTTTAATGTTTTGAACCTAATTTGACTGGAAAATGTTGCTGCTACCAGTTCAATTCGTTTTTGAAATATTAACCCTTTAATGACTAAATTTGCTCAAGAAATTTAAATATTTACGTAGCGAATGTCCATTTGTGGGCCAAGAGGCTTTTTTGAAAATTTACCACTGGAATGACTGGCTCGTTTATCGAACCAGTATTTCCAGTGATAAATTTTCAAAAATAGTCTTCTCTTGGCTTGCAAATGGACATTCCTCAAGACCCCGACAGAGGCCGGTCTTGGCCGACTTCATCGTGAAAGGGTGAAACAGAATATTCCTTCCATCATAAAAGAATTGTTGAAAGGATGAACACTTTCATGGTTTTTTAGTATTTTGAAAGCACTGTTGCTGGAAGTTGTAAAGTCTTAACAATAACACACTGCAGCCTTTGTCGCTTAGCCCTTTAAGCTTTGAATTTGTTCAGGAAAATTTCAATTTTTTCAAAGAAAATGTCATTTGGCAGACCAAGAGAAGACTATTTTTTAATGTTTTGCACTGGAATGACTGGCTCGGTTATCGAGCCAGTCATTCCAGTGGTAAAGTTTCAAAAATTGTCTTCTCTTGGTCTGCAAATTGACAATTCTGAAGACGACTGTGGAAGCGATTTTTTGCTTATATGGGGTTTAAAGGGTTAAACTCGTGCAAAGAGATAATTTTCTAATCAGTTGATATTAAATCGTTTAATATTCTATATGTTTGCAAAATTTAAAAAGACAGATTCAAACTACAGAAAAAGTAATTATATGGCCACTTGAAAGAAATCATATGCCTGACATAACCACATCATATCACTTATAGCACTCAGAATCTGAGTCAATCTACTGACATAACCACATCATATCACTTATAGCACTCAGAATCTGGGTCAATCTACTGACATAACCACATCATATCACTTATAGCACTCAGAATCCGAGTCAATCTACTGACATAACCACATCATATCACTTATAGCACTCAGAATCTGGGTCAATCTACTGACATAACCACATCATATCACTTATAGCACTCAGAATCCGAGTCAATCTACTGACATAACCACATCATATCACTTATAACACTCATAATCTGGGTCAATCTACTGACATAACCACAACATATCACTTATAGCACTCAGAATCTGGGTCAATCTACTGACATAACCACAACATATCACTTATAGCACTCAGAATCTGGGTCAATCTACTGACATAACCACAACATATCACTTATAGCACTGAGTCGCTGCATAATTGTATATAAGAGTCAAAGATTAAATGCTAGGATTGACCCACTACAAGCAGTTTGTACATATTATTAGCTCACCTGGCCAGAATGGCTAAGTGAGCTTATGCCATGACGACCGTCCGGCGTCCGTCTGTCCATCCGTCAATTTTTTTCTTTTAAACGACTTCTTCTCAATAACCACTGGGCTGATTTCATTTATATTTGGCAGGAAGTATCCTTAGGGCATAGGGATCCAAGTTTGTTCAAACAAAGGCGATCGGCCGATTTGGCCGGTGGCCATCTTGGATTTTGGCCGATTTTAAGAAATGGCTTTAAAAATCTTCTCAGAAACCGCTAGGTGGATTGATTCAAAACTCACGAAATATCATATAGGGCAAGAGCTGAACCAAGTTTGTTCGAAGGAACTTGATTGGCCAAATGGTTCGGTGGCCATCTTGGATGACCTAGTTTTCGTGAAAACGACATTCTGCAGAATCGCTGAACGGATCGGGCTGAAATTTGGGGATATTATTATGGACTAAGGGCCATTAAAGTTTGTTCATGGGAAGTTGATGGGTAAAAAACATGGCCGCCGTGGACCAATCAAATTTTAGCATGTTTGGCTGCCATATTCAAATTTTTTATTTGATGGATTTTGAAGCCTAAATTGGTTTTCTTAACTCCGCTTACTTGTCAGTCAGCTGTCGTATAGCGATAACCCCATCCGTCTTCTGTATGTCCATCCATCCATCTGTTTGTCCATCACAAACAATGGCAGCTCATTTTGTTATTTCTTGACAGATTGACACCAAACTTGGTCACAATGTTAATGACGGCATCTAATATCTGTGTTGTGAAAATGAAACTAATAGGACGTCAAATGCCAGAGTTATCACTCCTTAAATATTTGCAGTCTCACTTTCATAAGGCAAATAATGGTTTGTTCCCACTGTTCATTGATTTATCACCATGTCAGATTTTATTGCCAAACTAGATATTAAATTCCAGTTAACAGATTAACCTTTCCAATACTGCAGAAATATTTAGGATATGTATTATGTGCTCTGACATCTATGCTCTTAAAAATATTTGAAATGTATTTGATTAAAAGTTGTTGCTGCCTTAGGCAGAAATGAAAGTTGTTGCTGCCTAAGGCAGCAATGACTTTCTACTTCGAATAATACTTACCAGATGTACTATTATGATAATGTCTATTATCTAGTCTAGCTCAAAATAAACAATTAAAACTCCGCACTCTCCTGGTCCTGCCCCTACTGTGTCCGGGAATACCATAGCCGCAGGTACCGAGTCAATTCCCAATCACAGTCAGATTCGTCTATTTTGCGTTTTTGTCAAGTCGCAATTTTAGTGTGCTCAAATTTTAGTTAATTTAAGCGGTTATCGGTGTTAGGAAGGATTTACATCGGTGGCTTCATGGAGGAACTAGGAAAATCATCACAGGGGCAGGTTGTATCAATCTAGAATTTATACATTCATGCCATAAATACTGTTTGAAATTTCCTTAAATTGGCACATTGTTTTAAAATGTTAGCCATTGTTGGAGTCGCTTCTGTACCCGTTAGCTTTTAATGTAATTCGGGTACTCGGTTAATTTTCTCTTGCGACTCGGTTCCTCTAAAGATGGATGCGCCCTTGGCCAAGATGGCGGCGCCCATGTATTATGTCGTTCTTGGCTTGGTGTGTCTATGCACTCTGTTTATCGCCGATTTTTAGCTTTCGCTTCATTGTCGAGGGTGTTTGTAGCGATCGGTGATGTAGCCTTGGTTATTTAACGCTAGTTAACGGCTGAGTTGTGTGTTTTAAAAAATTTTCACTCAAAAAAGTTTCAAATATTTCCTGCCTAAGAACTTGATTATCATTAATTTAAGAGAAAGTTAATGTGTTTAAGAAATCTTAACTATCAAGTCGATTGTGCGTGTTGCTCGTCATCATTTGTCATGTGCAGCGTTTTAATTTTTCTCTGTGTTCGCAGAAACCTAAGAATCCGGACACGTTGTGCCAGAAGTGCAACAGGTTCATGAAGCGGAAGTACTTGGGACATCACTGTGTGGCGTGCGCTCAGTGTAAGGTCGGCAGCCCTTGTGATGTGTGCGTGAAGTGGTCGTCGGCATTGGTGGCAAAGTTTGACAGGGATCGACGTGCGATGCTGGAGAGGATCGCGAAGGACAAGGCAGCGAAGGTGCAGCAGGCGTCTCTTATGGGACTTGAAGGTCGTCTGAATGAACGAATGGATTCAGCGCTGGGCGTATGGGCGGCCCAGTTCAAGGCGATGTTTGACTCGTTGCAGTCCACGGTCCCGGTGAGGCAAGCTGGTGCAGGACAACCATTAGGTGGTCCGGCTAGTTCTGCTGAGGGGCATGCACCTGCCCCTTCTCTGTCCTTGGCTCAAGAGCCGACGGTAGAGGAGGAAGATCTGCTGCTAATGGAGGATTCCGGCATGCCAGATCTTTCGATGACGGCAATGCCTAGTACGTCCCAGGGGTCGCCCTCGGGATTTGTATGGGTTTGCCAGGCGGATGGTGATGTCGACGTTCCGTTGGGCATATTCCATCCGCTATTTCTGCAACCGGGAATGCCGGCGGAGCCGTGTTTTGCGGTTCCTGCTGGTATCCCGGCGGCGTTAGGTGCGGCTCCTATCGGAGTGACGGTGCCAGCCGTAGTTAAGGCGGTCGTAGTCCCGGATCCCGTGCGGGAGCCGATGGATTGCGGGGAATCCGTGTCTGGCGATTCGCTAGACACCGGTGCCGCCGGTAGTCGCGTTATGGATGCGCTCTGTCCTGGCAGAGACGCGTATCGTAACGCCCAGCATGGATCGTCGGTGGCCCTCTCATCTAAGGGAGAGAGGGAGGATGAGAACGGCAGTTCTTTGATGGACGAGTCCGTTTTCTGCACCGAAGCTGAATGGGTGCAGGTCCTTGGATGGATGACCAATCGTCTCGGGTTGGCATCTGATCTAGGATCTCAGCGCGATCCGGCGATGGAACGGATGTCAGAGCGTGCGGCTAGCGCTCTGTCAAGTGGCTCTTCTGCCATGCCGACACTCCCATTGGATACGCAGACTTCTGACATGTTGGAAGTTGCGGCATACCGTCTGGTTCAGCCAGACTATGCATTACCAAAGGCCCCGAAGGGGATGAGGAGTAGGGTCCGTTTTCCGGAGCTGGCCTATCATCAGTACGCCCGGGTTCCACGGCTTTCCGTTGCGGAACGAGAGGCGCTGAATAGGCCGTTGGCTGGGAAGGCTAAGGGGCGGTCACGTCCCTTGGTTTCGCAGACCAACAAAGACCCGTTCAATGAGCTTACGCTCATTGAGGATGCGGCCAGAGCAGCCATGGCTGCGCTGTCGCACGGGTGTACCGTCTTGCAGGGTATGCTGGACTGCACGGCGGAAGGCGGACAGGTGCCAGAGGCTGCTCCCGGAGTTATTCGGGACACCATGCGCCTGTCTCAGGATTGCCTGGCCAGGGTAATCACTAGAACGTTGGCAGAGCGACGGAGAATGGTTCTCGATTGTGTAGAACCAGGACCGGAGATGAGGGCTGCATTATCTTCTGCGCCCTTCATTGGTCCAGGCTTGTTCGGCGGCTCGGCACGACAAGCGCTCTCCAAGGTTGCGTCAATGGTGGCGGAGCAAGAAGTGGTCGGCAAGTCGTGGAAGTCGACTAAGAGGACTCAGCCGCAACAGTCCTACCGTCAGCATAGACAGGAGCAGCAGAGGCAGCGTCCTAGATCGCCCTTCCGTCCTTCTGGCCATGATGCCCATAGGTCATCCGGATCGCAAGGACCTGGCCGTTCGTCCTCATACAAGTCCTCTAGTAAGAGGCCGTATGAGGAAGACAGGAAGGGTGGCGGTTCGGGCCGAGGCGGCTACCGTAAGGATAGCCGTGGCGGCGGTTCCGGACCGTCGTACCACAAGAAGCCGCGGGGCGGCCGTGGGGCTCGTTCCTGACGGGTTTCCGGCGGAACCACTACCGATGGCTTCGGAGACAGATGGAGTCGAGAATCTTCACCCAAGCGATTTAGCGTCTTATCGGCTAATCTTGACCGACAATTGTGTGCAGATTCCTTCCGTCGGAGGCAGACTTCAGCTATTCCTAAACCAATGGGAACAGGTCGTGCGCGACTGTTTAGTTTGTCAGTGGATAAGAAACGGCTACGATCCGGACTGGCTCATCCATCAATCGTTAGTTCCGTTAACCTCGACTCCAATATGGACTCCTGTTCCAAGGGAATCAGATCGTCTAGACGCCATTCGGTCAGAAATACAATCTCTTCATCAGAAGAAGGCCATTCATTTAGCCAAGGATCAGTCTTCTCCGGGCTTCTATTCGATCATGTTCCTCGTTCCGAAGCGTACCGGAGGATGGAGACCAAATCTCAATCTCAAACCGTTGAACAAGTTTATTCTTTCTCCCAAATTTCAGATGGAGACGGTTACAGCAGTAATGACAGGGCTGAGGAAAGGCATGTGGGGAGTGTCGATAGATCTGAAGGATGCATATTTTCATATTCCAATGTCAATTCCTTTTCAGAAGTACCTTCGCTTTGCATTCCAAGACAATGTTTGGGAATTCAATGCTCTCCCGTTCGGCCTGACCACAGCTCCGAGGATCTTCACCAAGGTGGTTCTCGCCATGACTTCTTTACTTCGCAGGAGAAACATAGCTGTTCACACGTACATAGACGACTGGCTGCTGAAGGCAGGTAATCCAGTCACTCTGCGCAGCAATCTGCAGGTAGTCCTAGCCTTATTAAAGGATCTAGGGTGGATTGTAAATCTAGAGAAATCAGAACTGACTCCATCCCAGGAGTTTGTCTATCTGGGAATCTTTTTCAATCTCAGGGACGGTGTAGCTTTTCCGGCGGAGAGCAGAGTCAAAAGCCTGATTGCAGTTTTGGAGTCGGTTTCTTTAGGAGCCTATCTGACGGCGCGCCAGTTTCTCAGGATACTGGGGTTACTAGTATCTCTGGAGAGGGTGGTTCCATATGCGGCACTCAGGCGCAGGCCAATTCAGATGTATCTAATGTCATTCTGGTTTCAGAAAACGGATCCGTTATCTCTGAGGATTCCAGTCAAAGAACCATTGATATTCCACCTTCAGTGGTGGTTATCCGAACAGAATCTCCTGCGAGGTGTTCTGCTACAACCTCCTCAACCTCAGATGTCCATCTTTACGGATGCATCGTTGACGGGTTGGGGAGCTGTATTGGACAATCAGTCAGTGTCAGGGGAATGGGATCGGACCAATGCGCAGAAACATATCAATGTGCTCGAACTACTAGCGGTGGTATTAGCACTTCGAAAGTTCGAGAGCCTGATTCAAGGCAAAGTTGTCCTAATAAGGACAGACAACTCGACAGTGGTGTCTTATTTGAACCGCCAGGGCGGGACAAGATCACCAGAGTTGTGTATGATGGTTTGGAACCTTCTGCTGTGGTGCCAAGAGAAGAATCTTATTCTTCGGGCAGCACACATTCCAGGAAGATTGAACATCCTAGCGGATGCTCTCAGTCGAAGGACGGTTTGTCGTCCGACGGAATGGCAGCTCAACCAATCGGTAGCGGAGGTTCTATTCAAACAATGGGGCAAGCCAAATGTCGACCTGTTTGCGATGAATCAAAACGCAAAGATGGTCACTTACGTGTCACCGATCCCGGACCCGCTAGCCTTAGCAGTAGACGCACTGGCAATAAGTTGGGAGGGGATGTACGCGTATGCGTACCCTCCAACAATTCTCATCCCGAAAGTTCTGGCAAAAATAAGAGAGGGGGAGTGCCAGGTACTACTGATCGCCCCGTATTGGCCAGGCCGATCATGGTTTACGGATCTGCTGGACCTTCTGGTCTGCAATCCAGTCTCTCTGCCAGACGCCAGAGATCTAATCTCTCAGAACAAGGGTCTGTACCTCCACAATGTTCAAATTGACTGCATGGATGTTGTCAAGCAGCGTGCAATTGAGGGTGGCTTTTCTGAGCAAGCAGCGAAGTTTGTTGCTTCAGCCAGAAGAGTTTCAACCACAAAGACATATAATTATAGAATCAACAAATTTGCACAGTGGTGTGAGAGAGGAGATATTAATCCCTTTTCTGCATCTGTTCAACACGTAGCGGATTTTATCTGTCATTTATACGAAGTTGACAAACTTGTACCTTCTACCCTAGCAGCATATAAGTCTGCATTAGCTTCAGTCATTCCCAGTCTCACTGTTGAAGGAGTGGAGAATGACACCTTGAATGAAGTTATCAAAGGAATGAGCAATCTGCGACCTAGACAGCCAATTCCTATCCCATCATGGAATCTATATCTTGTTCTACAGGTTTTAGGACAAGCTTCTTTTGAACCGATTAGATCTATTGATATTAAACTGTTAACTATTAAATCAGTTTTCTTGGTTGCAGCAGCGTCGGCGAGAAGGAGAAGCGAAATTCATGCACTTTCTGCCGAACAAGACCGTTTTGTCGTCACGGGTGAAGGTTTACGACTACTTCCGCATCTTTGTTTCCTGTCAAAGAATCAGTCACTTAAATATCCAGGACAGCCGATCAATTTGCCAAGTTTAACTAGACATGATCCAAACTCTTCTGTTTGGTGTCCTGTCAGATGTCTTAAAATGTATAAGAAACGTACTAATGAGTGGAGGGACGACCCAAAATCTCTGTGGTTATGTCTCAAAGCTCCCCATTTACGTGCCTCAAAAGATACTATTTCTCGTTGGATAGTTGACGCTATTAAGATGTCACACAAAATCGCTACAGGAAAGCAAATTGATCATGCGAATGCCCATCAGGTCCGAGCACTAGCAGCATCATCGGCCCTTTATAAGGGTGTCTCATTAGAGGAGGTGATGTCTGTAGCACAATGGCATGCAGAGTCGTCATTCACTGATTTCTACCTTCGCGACATCTCCAGCTCACTTAATCCGGTAGCCGTCGCCAATCTGTCAAACCTAAACTAAGCCACGTCCGACCACTACTTCGCACACATCACTAAAGTCTTCCGCCTACACTGAACAAACACTATGCACATGACTGAGTACGACCGTGGATTGGGCCGAGCTCCTGTGATGATCAAGAAAAGATCAAGCACTCACAAATGGTGAGTGTTTACATTAATTAAGTGACTATAAATATATTTACTTACAGTCGAAATACCAGACTGCTTAGGTAAATAGTCTGGTACAAGAGTATTCTTATCCTGTCAACCAGACATTAGACTCATTCCAATTTGAAAATCTAATCGATATACTGATATTTTTTCAAAGTTAGAAGTTGTAGTAGCTTCTTTGCACTCTACTGGACTGCCCTAGCTGAGACTTGGGGCTGACACGGGTCTGGTGGGTGTTGCATCCCCAGTGACAGCCCTCTGAATTTTGTGCGGACCAAAGAGGGGGGGGAGCGCGGTCTAGACCATGGAAGTTTAGCACTCTATGAGTCAGATAGCAGAACCCAAGCGTATGCCAGGGTTCTAGTCTCTTCACAACCTTCTCTGTTGGATGGTAGATGAGTGCTGGTTCGAGCCTCACCTCCTCCCACCGGCATTTTCTGGCTGTCGAAATCCGGAGTTTATCATAATAGTACATCTGGTAAGTATTATTCGAAGTAGAATCAAAAAAGCATCCGCTTTTGTTTCTACGAGAATTCTTAATACTTACCAGATGTACTATGGCCCTGCCTCAGCCGCCCCGCTGAGGTGAGGCTGAGCTTCTTTCGCAGTTTGCCAAGGCAAACATAAGACGAATCTGACTGTGATTGGGAATTGACTCGGTACCTGCGGCTATGGTATTCCCGGACACAGTAGGGGCAGGACCAGGAGAGTGCGGAGTTTTAATTGTTTATTTTGAGCTAGACTAGATAATAGACATTATCATAATAGTACATCTGGTAAGTATTAAGAATTCTTGTAGAAACAAAAGCGGATGCTTTTTTGATTCAGTCAAATTATTTTCAAAATCAACTCCAGCTCACCCTACCCCTGCTGCTAACTCGGTGATTCAGCCAGATGTGCATGTGTTAAATGGATTGTGTGGTGGTGGGGAATAACATGCTATAAAGACCACCTACATGTACTTGCCTTTAGAGACCATTTTCTTCAAATTGTATTTAAACCTCTAGTAACCGTCTGACTGAGTTTTTGCAGACAACATATTCCAAAGGTTATATCTCTGAACCTGATAAATATTTTGAAAACAATTGGACTGAAAGCTGTTGGTGGCTAAGCCGCCAACAACTTTCAGTCGAATTGTTTTCAAAATATTCAACAAGTCAAGAGCTTTTGAAAATTGAAATTATTGGCTGCACTGGCTTGCAGCAGTGAGACAGTTAAGAAACCAGCTGCTGTTAGCAATGATATCATCTATTTTCGCTTAAACATTGTTCAAAATCACTAATGCAAAAAAAACCAGTCCAGAGATTGTTGTCAATATCTCGAAAACTAAGTCATTTGACTGAAAGTCATTGGAAGTGACACTGATGGATGTAAAACTTAGGTAAGATTAAGTTGAAATGCCAATGTTCCAGGTGAGCGATACAGGCCCATTGGGCCTCTTGTATTTGGCAAGAAGTATTCTTAGGGCATAGGGACCCAAGTTTGTTCAAATGAAGCCGATCGGCCATGTTGGATTTCTGCCAATTTTAGGAAACGGCTTTAAAAATCTTCTCCGAAACCGCTTAGGCAATTGATTCAAAACTCTTGAAACACCTAGGTAAAGAGGTAAGCCAAGTTTGTTCAAGAAGACTTGATTGACCAAATGGTTCGGCGGCCATCTTGGATGACCTAGTTTTCCCGAAAACGACTTCTCCAGTACCGCTGAAGGGATCGGGCCGAAATTTGGGACATATGATTAGAGAATAATGCCCATTAAAGTTTGTTCAAGGTAAGTTTATCCGTCAAAAAACATGGCTGCCATGGACCAATCAGAACATAGCGTGTTTGGCCGCCATATTAGATTTTTTTATTTAATGGATTTTGAGGCCAAAATTGGTTGTATATGTTTTTGGCTATTCTGAGCTAATTTGCCATTTTCGAAACTGTCGGATAAACGGTTTGTCAGCCATCTTGGATTATTTTCCTATCAAAGGCACCCATACTAAAGCAATGGGAAATTTAAAATGTCCTCTCGAGAATTACTTGACCGATTTCAATTATATTTGGCAGGAAGCATAGAGATTCAAATTTGTTCGAACGCAGCCGATCGGCCAATTGGGCCAGTGGCCATCTTGGATTTCGGCCGATTTTTAGAAATGTCTTTAAAAATCTTCTCCGAAACCGTTTAATGGGATCAATTCATAAAACATAACATGTCATATAGGGCATGAGCTGAACCAAGTTTGTTCAAGGGAACTTGATTTGCCAAATTTGTGGCCAGTCATCTTGGCTGGCCTAGTTTTCATGAAAGCAACTTCATCTCCAGAGCCACTGAACAGGATTGGATCGAAATTTGGGAGATATGATATTGATGACTAAGGGCCATTAAATTTTCTTCAAGAGAAGTTGATACATAAAGAAACATGGCCTCTGTTTTTTTGTTACAAGTCTGCTCAGCTCATTAGAGGTCTTCTTATTGTTAATAACACTTCTAGTTGAAATGCCTATGATCCAGGTGAGCGATACAGGCCCCTTGGGCCTCTTGTTCTGTCAAGAAAATGTATAGGTCTTTCAGTGATTGTATCAGTAATTTTGGGTACTGATATTTCCACAGTCCAGCAAGATAAGAGCTTATATTGTCTCATTTTCAGGTGCTGTTGATGAATTTGGCCATATGCCCCGCTATGGAGAGAATTGCTCGGCTATGCTGTCGGTTACCTATAGCAACGGTCACCAATTAGGCGCGAGAAAAATTGTAAGTACAAGATCATATGAGTGAAATATGATTCTTATTTCCAGCAGTTTTTGTCGAGGTTGTGAGGTAGAAAATAACTTGACAGTAGATAAATCTAGTCTCTCAATCAATCGTATAATAAACTACGTCACATGAAGGCTGCTGTCATAATCAATTACGTCATGAATGACGTGATTACCTCCGTCTTTAGCGCTTAATAGTCTGTCAAGATTTAATGTTTTGTGTGCTGTCCTACTTTTCATTAGAAAAGAACATTTTGAAGGAAGTAGAATCGTATGTATCAAATTTCTTATCATAACTTCACTGTATATGTAATTGTCCTTTTTTATCAACCATTTCAATCCTCTGGCCAAATTCACGGAACTTATACAGTCCAAGTGATTTTGAAGCTAATTTGAATTGAAGCATTTGCTACCTTACAGTTTTCTTAAATTGTTCAACAGAATATTTGTATAGGCCTGAATCTTCTTGTCTATGTGTTAACCCCTCTTGTGTCAGCCGCACCTCAAAGCGCTCAAAAGAACGACTTTTATTAATTAAGACTAATTTGTCAATAGTTTTCAAGCAAATTAAAATTTTTGCTCAGAGAAGACTGCTTCTTAAGTCTATAACTGGAATTTAGGAAAATTGTTTTTGGAGGTGTTTTTTAACGGTTTGACCCTTAAAGGGTTAATGGTCAAGAAAGTTTTTGTTTGGTCAGAATCCATTTGCAGGCCAAGAGAATACTATTTTTGAAAATGTATCACTGGAATGACTGGCTTGGTAACCAAAAGTAGTCTTCTCTTAGCCCGCAAATAGACAGTCCTCGAGACAACTACATATGAAGTATTGGCTGGTTTTCCCATTATAAACCACAAGTTGACACAAGAGAGGGTTAAAGGATAACTTAGCCTCATCTCTTGATAGCTATGTAGATTAAGCCACTCATAAACTATGAAGATAGTTTTAAGCTTTGTATCGTGCCGCTAAAGAAAGATATTCAGGCTTTACTAGCTCCATATTGATACATTTCTACACCCTATGATGGCTGTCATGATTTACTTTTCAACCAATCAGAAAAAGCCTGGCGTGTCTGCCTCGGGATATATGCTCAGTCATGGATGTGCCAGCTATAGTTTGGCAATGTGGTATAAAAGCAATCGTACAGGTAAGCTATTGAATATTTTAAAAGTAATTTGACTGGAAGTTGTTGCTGCTATAGGCATCAACAACGTCCAGTGAAATTAGGTTTAAAATATTCAACGAGATGAGTGTAACATAATAAATAATCTAATGCATTGGCACTTACATGACATCACACACTATCGCTTAAGTAGACAAAATGGTGGCGATCACTGTTCAAAATGTACGTGATATTACAAAACAGATAATTATGATACAGATAAGGGAATGTGACAGGATATGAGTGAAATGGAATCTATAAACCATAATCTATCAGTGCAGTATAACATTTGAGATGAGATTAGCATCCCTTTAAAGAATTTTTGTATTTGGTTTATGGGTGCGTTGTCAGCTAACATCATGATCTATTTTTTATGGTTCACTGATAGTTTTAAAATACTCTTCTGTTGGTCTGGGACTGGACGTTAACAAGAGCACTGGAGAAGCCATTCCTGGGTGATTTGAGTGTTAAAGGGTTAATAAACCTGAGGCCCATTCAGGATCGCGAATATTTTCTGTTCACCGAACAATTGTTAGGTCACGTGGTACGTTCGCCCTCCTGAACGGGCTGTTTGCCGAATGTTCGCGGCGAATGTATTGTGGCGAGGTGAACAAATTTATAAGTGACTCGCCATAATTTGCCGTGAAAACCAAGATGGCGGCAAAATATACAGCATCGTCGATTGAGACACATTGAATGTCAATTTGACCATAAATAATGCTTACCAATGCATTCATAGCGATCGTAATATTATGTTAGTCTTCTCCCAATATGTGTATGCTTGTGGATTGTCTCTGAGACACTGATATTCATTTTGACATAATAAATATGACATCATAATGTATCGCATCTGAAAAAATGTTAACACTCATAAATATCATGTGATGTAAAAGAATGTTCATTGGAGCTATGCGTGACAACTCGTTCAGTAAGGCGAATATAGCTCACCGTGAACATAAATAGGTGAATGTTCGCCGAACATCTGCGCTCCTGAACTCGCCCTTGGTGTAAGGATAATACCGGCTGGTAGGTGATTTTTTATATATATGTTGATTATACAATTAACTGTGTTAGTTATAATGTTAAGGCTTCTTTTCACTTGTAAGGTGACAACTGATTGGTCGAAATACAGCAAGACGTTGTGCACTGATCGTCACTCAGGTACGAGTGCGGCGGCCCCGATTGCAGCAGGAATGATTGCGTTGATGTATCAGGTGCGGCCGTGTCTAACCTGGAGAGACGTGCAGTATATCATTGTTATGACTGCTATAAAGGTAGGCTTATTGCTAATACAGTACAACTCATAAATAAGTTTACTCATTAACACTCAGATTTATTCAAGAAAATTTCAATTTTCTCATAGAAAATGTCAATTTGCAGACCAGACAAGACTATTTGTGAAAATTTACCACTGGAATGACTGGCTTGGTTATCCGAGCAAATCATTCCATTGAACAATTTTCAAAAATAGCCTTCTCTTGGTCTGCAAATAGATATTTCTCAAGACCACTGCATATGTCGTTTTTGGCTGATATGAGTGTTAAAGTGTTTTCACATGTTTCTAAAACAAAAACAAAAACAAAAACAGTTAATTAGTACAATTTTAGAACACAATGTGAGAAATGTTCTAGTGAATATTTTGCACTTAATTTGATTGGAAGTCATTGCTGCCTTAAGCAATCAAAAATATTCAACAGTACATTTAATTTGCTATGAAACATTTTAAGTTATGTCTGAGCTGTACTCACTGTATCTGTGTAATTCATATATTGAGTAACTATTTTCCGATATTCATATTGTAGCTGTTTGTCACGACTTGAACTTAGACCTGACGTACGGTCTATCATCTATTATGACCTCTACCAATCTTCTCTGCAATCTGGCCTCAGTTTTAGTGTAGTATTCAGAATATTACCAGCCTACCACCCATATAAGCAATACATGGATGAATCCTGGTTTAGTCATGCCCCACCCATCTCTAGCTAAGCTCCACCCATCTCTAGCTATTCCCCACCCATCTCTAGCTATGCCCTATCCATCTCTAGCTAAGCTCCGCTAATGCTTTGGTCATGTTGGGATCGATCAAGCCCTGAACTCCCTGAATCTTATTTTCCAGAAAACAATACAATGTCATGTAAGCTGGTGAATATTTTGAAACTAATTTGACTGGATGATGTTGCTGCCTATGGCACCAACAGCGCTCAACCAAATTAGTTTGGAAATATTTAGCAGCCGTACTGAGCACTTCCAAGTGACAATAGAGGTATCCGATCTGTCTCGCAACTGTCTGACCATAATCAGATACCTCTCTTGTTATGTGACCTCACAAGCAAAATGATGTACAGTACAGCTCAGAGATAACTTAACGTATGAACGGGTCTGAAATGCGTACATGATGCGTTGAAGGCCCGTTTCCAAAGCATCGGTTTTAAAAACACAATGCATTCACAACGCATCTAGTTAATTTTTTTGATGCATTTAAAATAATAAATATATGCATTGAGAACGACCATTAAATGCGTAAATAAGCAAGTTTGAACTTGTTTGATGTCCTCCAGAGATAGTGCCAAACGCGTTGTTAAAAGCAAAACGGGACAGATGCCATCTAGTGCAAGAATCGTAAGCATCGGTTTGTTTTGCATTTAACTCATCATTGAAAGGGTTAATATTAACGCCTTAACCCTCAAATATATTCAAGAAAGTTTCAATTTTCTCAGCGAATGTCCATTTGCAGACCAAGAGAGGACTGTTTTCAATTTTCAAAAATAGACTTCTCTTTTGTCTGCAAATTGACATTTCTAAAGACCCCGCTGCAGAAGCTTTTCACTTCAAGAGTATACTTACCTCCCTAATACTCTTTGATTTTGCTAATTATCGGCTTTCACTTAATAAAACACGCAGATTTAAAAAGAAAGGTGACCCTTATGGGCAGGTAGTCAGAAGTCAGTCAGGCCCATGCCAGCCCCACCACCGCGCATGCGCCGACTAGTACTTCCTCTTTGCTAATTTATTGGCAAAGGGTTCACACATGTTTCATGCTTAAAGCTTTTCTGAGCTGTTTAAGTCGTTTAATTAATATATTAGAAGTGTTTTATCAACCTGTAGTGATGGCAGATCGGATTAATTCGCCGGAGGAGCGCCCAGGACCTAGCCATCAGGTGACTTCTAGTATATTTTAGCGAGTTTATCCAATTGTAATGTGTTTCCGGGACTCGCGTTTATCATAATAAGCGCCTAAAATAACTAGTTTATTTCAAAATGGCGCTATGAAATGCTAATCTCTCTTTGTGTTTATGTCCACAGGTATCTACCTTCAGTTGTTTAGGACATCACGTTACCAGAGAGTTGGTTTTTCTCTCCACCAAGGTTCCATTTCCTACTAACATTGTTAGGTTATCTAACCAAAATTTATGCCCAGTGAGTTGGAGGCCTCAGATGAAGGTCTTCTCACTTTGCCCTCTTGGTCCACTTCCTTCCCCCTAAGGTGGAGAGAGTTAAGAGGTCATAATGTTGGTGGTGCATCCGGTTCATCAGATCAGATGGTTTGTCTATGCTAAAGACTCAGGTACTCTAGTTATGATATGAGGCTTTTCAATTATATTTGAAAATATTTATAAATCTTACTGCCATTTATCATAGTTTAACTGATGTTTGTATAGTCTGTATAAACTATCCTGTCTAGTTAGGATGTTCTGGATATGATTACAATTCGTCCTTACACCTGGAGGTTTTGTTTCGGATCGATTTAACTTCTTATTCTTGAAGTTATGATGTCATAATCAGCCTTGCGCCTTACTGTCAGTTAAAAGTTTTGTCCAACGCTGATTTATTATTATTAGCTTGGGTCTTTATGGCCCCTTCCTCCTTGTTTGTTTCGTGTTGAGTTTTAATTCAATATCTGTAATACTCATTGTCTTTGTCCTCTGGTGTGTTTCAGAGGCCTGGTTGTCCTTCATGTGGTAGGATGGATAAGTTCTTCCCCCATTTATGCTTCCAGTGCAGCCCATGTGGGCCATTGCTTAAATGTGAGATCTGTAAGAAGTGGGGGGGGGGGGAAGCTAATGTCTGAATTTCTATCATTACAGACCAGGGAGAAGGCTCCAGAGGAGGAGAGGAAACTTAAGAAAGAGGCTTCTGGTAAGAAGGGTAAGAGGAAGGCCTCGTCCGCTATGGATATGGAGGCCTTCCGTATTGAGATGATGGGAGAGATGAAGAGGACAATTAAAGATTTGCTATCAGAGTTGCTTCGTGGCATGCTTCCTGGTCCAAATCTTTCGTTGTCCTCTTCATCTGTTCCGGAGCAGATAATCCCCGCCTCTGAATCGGTTCTATTTAGGGACCTATCAGTTTTCGACCATGATTCAGAGGTGGCCCTAATAGAGGGTGAAATCCATGGTAAGAACACTGGCAGCAGGCTTGCCGCGCCGGTTGTTCATGGTCAGGTATCGCTGTAACCTGCCTGCCTATCAGGCCAGGATTATCAGCACCCTGCAGGTACCAGTCCCTCCTATGGTACCTCTCCTGGCCAGTCCGGGTTAGCATTCTTTGCTACCCTGGAGTCTAATCTTTCTGGCCAGGAAGAAGAGGATTATCTGCTGGGTTCTCCTTCTGGCGCCGTGGCCATGGAGATTGACGTACGTGCACCCCTCGCAGGGAACACGGGCGACATTGTCCACGGTACTACTCACGCAGGAGTAGTGTTCACGGCGCAGAAGGTATCCCGGGCTGGATCTGATGGCCAGTTTTACCGCATACCTCGGCTTGCCGATGATATAGCAGGTGCTGGCCAGGGCCGTGGTGTGGCGAAATTTTCCCCACGCAATACCACGGCGCCTGCTCCTGGTCAAGCCAGTCAGTTTGGCATGCCTATTCTTTCAGGCCCGCATGTTTTCTCTGGCTTGCCAGGCATATCAGTTCCTCCAGCCACATACACACCTGTGATTGCTCAGGAGCATGACAAAGGCCCTCGTCTTGTAGAGCATTCACAGGTGGCCACGGAGGAAGACTGGTTTGACGCTTGTCAGTGGCTAATCAACGACAGGCCAGATCTTGCCGTGGATCAGTCAGCCAGTCAACGGGACCAGCGCCCGTGGCTGGCAGGAAAGCCGACTGTTACCGCTATGCCATCTTTGCCGTTAGCTGATCATATTGTTGATATGTTCACTGCGGCGGAGACGTCCATTAAGGCACATGGACCTTTAGCGAAGGCCCCCCGCGAAGTGGCAAAGCGGTGCAGTATTACAGCTGATCAGTATCAGCTATACGGTGTAGTACCGAAGCCAAGCATGGATGACCGTGCTGCACTGGGTGAAGATACCCGGCTAGGTTCCAGGTCTGATACAGGAGCACTGTGTTCGAACGTTTTGCGTTCGGCTAACACCGTGTTACGTGATGCGGAAGAGAGTTCGAGGGTGTCTATTTCAGCGCTTTCGCATGTCTCACAGTTGTTACAAGGGGTAGTAACGGCATCCGCATTACATCAGCCTAGTCCGGTGACTGTCCAGAGAGCCATCCAAGATGGAATTAACTTGGCTTTGGACTGTTTAACCCGGTCTGTAACCAGGAGTGTCCGGGCGAGGTGCACGTTTGCTCTTGACAACTTGTGCCCTTTCCCAGGATTTGTATAATAGGCTGCTGCGTACGCCTATGACAGGTCCTGGTCTCTTTGGAGGTGAGGGATGTAAGCATCTCCAGGAGACGGTTACCATGGTCAATAACCAGAGGGCATTACGTGAGCAATTTGAAGTGCTCTGTAGAGAGCGCGTTCGCGCACCTCCCCCTGCGTATCATCCCCTGCAGGCTCGAGGTGGCAGTGGCCAGGTCAGAGGCCATCCACCAGCGCAGCGTCGGCAACGGCCGCGTGCGCTTCGGCCAGCAGCGAGAGGGGGGCGCAGGCTCCTCCGGCACAGCCAGCTAGGCAGCCGCCCGCGCACTGTGGTGCGGGCCGTGGTGCGCGAGGATCTGGTTGTGGTAATCGTACCTGACAGGGTGATTACCACAGTAAGAGCTACCCCAGTGCATCTGCACCAGGAGACAGTGCCACTCTTGCGCTCCTTATGTCCACCTCTCCCTAGGTGGACCAGTGGGAGGCCGATTGGCCAACCACATGCAAGACTGGATAACAGGCCCACCATCACGACTGTCTCTGGTGCCGGTCTGGACTCAAATTCCAAGAGATCCAAATTAGCGGTTGTGTATAGAGGAGGAAATAAATTCCCTCATACTCAAGGAAGCAATTCAACAGGCACAAAATTGCCCAGGCTTCTATTCAACCGTGTTCTTGGTAACGAAAAGCACTGGAGGGTGGAGACCAATTCTCAACCTCAAGCCATTGAACAAGTTCATAGACACACCCAGTTTCAAGATGGAAACTGTGAGATCGGTGTTGGCAGGGTTGGAGAAGGGAATGTGGACAGCTTCAATAGATTTGAAGGATGCTTATTTCCACATTCCAATAGTGAGGAGTTTCCGTCGCTTCCTGAGATTTGCATTCCAGGGCAGAGTGGGAATTCAGGGTGTTGCCCTTCGGAATTTCTATGGCTCCTCGGGTCTTCACCAGGGTGGTTCTTGCGATAACAGCATACCTCCGCAGGAGAAGCATAGCAGTACACACGTACATAGATGACTGGCTGTTAAAAGCACACAACCAGGAAAGTTTATCAGCAAATCTGGAGATAGTTTTGAAAACTCTCACAGATTTAGGCTGGATAATAAATTTTCAAAAGTCAGAGCTGACTCCATCCCAGAAGTTTGTTTACCTGGGAATGTTCTTCGATCTAGAGATAGGATATGTTTATCCTACTCAGGAGAGGGTACAGATACTCATCTCAGTAATACAGTCAGTGTGCAACAGTCGTCATGTCCTGGCACGGGTTTATCTGAGAATGCTGGGATTGATGGTTTCTCTGGAACCAGTCATTCCTCAGGCGGCCTTACGTAGGTGGCCGATCCAGTTATTTCTCATGACACAATGGACCCAGAGTACAGGTTCACTGGACTCAAGCATGTCAGTGTTGGAGCCTCTAATTCATCACCTTCAATGGTGGTTGAAGAAAGAGAATCTCCTGGCATGCGTAATGTTAACCCCTCCTCACCCTCAGTTAACGATGTATACAGATGCATCGATGGAGTGGTGGGGAGCTTGCCTGGAAGAATCCACGATATCAGGGCTTTGGAATCTGGAACAGTCAAAGGAACATATCAATCTACTGGAATTACGAGCAGTAGTCCTGGGCCTGGAACATTTCTTACAGAAAGTTCAGGGCAAGAGTGTTCTAATTCGATCAGACAACTCAACAGTAGTGACTTACATAAACCGCCAGGGCGGAACGAAGTCACCCAGTCTCTGTATGATGACTTGGAAACTGCTTTGTTGGTGCCTAGATCACAGGATTACCTTCAAGGCAGTTCATATTCCGGGAAGGTTAAATCTGTTAGCAGACTCATTGAGCCGAAGGATGAGTGTTTTACCTACGGAATGGCAACTAAATCAATGTGTGGCGGATCGTCTGTTCGGCCACTGGGGCAAACACAACATAGATTTATTCGCAACGAAGAATGCGAAGATGACGACGTACGTCTCTCCGATTCCAGATCCAAGCGCTTTCGCAACAGATGTGTTAGCTATCAGCTGGGTGGGAATGTATGCATACGCATTCCCTCCAGCAATCCTGATTCCAAAAGTTCTTCAGAAAATCAGACAGGAGGAGTGCCAAGTGCTTCTGATCGCCCCAAATTGGCCAAGCCGATCATGGTATACAGATCTGCTGGACCTTCTGGTCTGCAATCCGGTTCCTCTGCCTCTGATGGACAGTATTATCTTCCAGGGCAAGAACCTTCACAACAATCCATCAATGTTCAAATTGACTGCGTGGATGTTGTCAAGGAATCTAGAATTAAGGAGGGCTTTTCTGAGCAAGCAGCCATGTTCATGGCAAAAGCCAGGAGGGGGGTCAACCTCCAGAGCATATAATTATAAAATCAACAGATTTGCAGAATGGTGCTCAAAAAGATGTATTAATCCAATGGATTCATCTATTCAGGTAGTAGCTGATTTCCTCTGTCACCTGTATGATGCCTATAGCCTCAAGCCTAACTCTATTGCTGGTTATAAGTCAGCTTTAATGACAGTTATCCCTTGCTTGGCTAATAGGGGAAGTGATGAAGTAAATACATTAAATACTTTAATCAAAGGCATGGGCAATCTAAGACCAAGGAATCCCCCAGTGATTCCGTCTTGGAGTTTATCGCTAGTGCTTCAGATGCTAGCTGATAGGCCGTTTGAACCACTAAGCTCCATTTCTATGAGAGGCAGACCGTTTTGTGGTTACAGGGGAAGGCCTTAGGCTTCTACCCAGGATAAATTTCATGGCGAAAATCCAGTCTTTGAAATATCCGGGTCAACAGATAATTTTACCAGCTTTGACTAGGTTTGATCCTAATTCAAAACTATGGTGTCCAGTCCGAGCATTAATCTGGTACAAACAACGTACTCAAGATTGGCGGACGGACCTAACAGCGTTATGGTTGTCATATATTGAGCCCCATGGCAGGGCATCAAAGGACACCATTTCCAGGTGAATTGTAGAGTGTATTCAATTTTGCCATAAATCCGCCACAGGTAAACAAGTTGACATGGCCAAGGCTCACAGTGTCCGAGGTGTAGTGGCTTCCACTGCCCTATTTAATGGGGTACCTGTGGATGACATTATGTCAGTAGCTCAGTGGCACTGTGAGTCAAGTTTTACCGACCATTATCTCCGTGACACCTCGAATCCTCTCGCCTTATCGATTTTGAAAAGCTAATCTAGGTGTACATAGTTTGTTGAGGTATCCTCATTTTTTATATGTTTCACATTTAATCAATGGAAACATCTACTTTATGGGCTGCGTTAGTCTTCACCAATGGGGAGATGATGACAGCACCAATCTTCCACACGGTCAGTCTTGTGTGTGTGTGTTGTCCATGGTTTTTTGTAATGTCACGTGACCCTTCATTATTAATATGGTGATGGTATGTGGTTCATTATTGAGAGTATACGAAAATGAAGCCTTTTCGTTTAATGTCCTATAGTACATGGCACTTGTACGTTGAGAGCGTATGGGACATTGAGGTCATTCAGTCTTCCTCCCAAGAGGAGGGGGGAGAGCGCATATGACTTTTGGCCATCTCTCAGCCATCGGTTTGTGTTAGCCGATGTTTTTCCTATCTATTCCTGATTGTGTTTCCACACAATTTCAGAAGTTTAAGTGCCTTAATCGCAGAAAAGCGCATAGGGAAGAGCTGGTCTTTTGACCTCACCTCCCTCCCGCCGAATTCACTGACGAATTCTGGCAGTATCAAAGAGTATTAGGGAGGTAAGTATACTCTTGAAGTGAAATAAACGAAATCATGGATTTCTTTTTTCACGAGAGAGTTGATACTTACCTCCCTAATACGGACCCAACCTCTCCGCCCCACTGAGGCTCTGTCTTCAGGCTCTTATTATGTTGCATGTGTGTCAGCCAATAAATTAGTCAAACGAAGTACTAGTTGGCGCATGCGCGGTGGTGGGGCTGGCATCTGCCTGACTGACTTCTGACTACCTGCCCATAAGGGGCACCTTTCTTTTTAAATCTGAGTGTTTTATTAAGTGAAAGCCGATATTTAGCAAAATCAAAGAGTATTAGGGAGGTAAGTATCAACACTCTCGTGAAAAAAGAAATCTGTGATTTCATTTAGTCTGAAGGCTGATATGAGTGTTAAAGGATTAACATGTGTGTACTCTGTCAAAAAGGGAACCACTGTAACCTCCCCATGGATCACTGTATAGTGATCTGGGCAGTGATTCTTATAAGGGTCCTTTTGAGTGTATATATACCCCCAAAATTCAGCCTTGGACCCCCAAAAGTAATGACAGTGGGTACCATGGGACCCCTGAAAATGGTATATGATTGTTAAATACTAAGTATTTTTAAATATGCTTTTGCATAAAGATACCTACCAAATCTAGCGTGTGACATACATAATTCATAGTTGTGCATCCGTGCTACTCTCTAATTTTAGCATGGATGAGAAAACTGCATGGGAATACCAAATAAGTTTTGGGACCTCAAGATTTCAGCTGGGGACCCCCCAGATTTCAGGGTGTGGGGTCCCTGGAACCTGCAAAATGTAGATGCCATGAGAAACACTGGATCTGGGTGTTGAGAAACACTGGATCTGGGTGTAAAATACATGTAACTACAATACATTTTGCATTGCAGGTTGATGTTGATGTCGTGTCATGGCAGAGGAACCAGGCTGGCCTACATCACAGTCATCAGCATGGGTTTGGCTTAATGAAAGCTTGGAGACTGGTCAATGCCGCAAAGGTCAGTCTGTCCATTCTGTTATGTTAGCCCTTTAACATTTTAATTTGTTCAAGAAAATTTTAGTTTGCTCGTAGAAATTGTCCATTTGCAGACCAAGAGAGGATAATTGAAAATTTATCATTGGAATGACTGGCTCGATTTCTGAGCCAGTCATTCCGGTGGTAAATTTTCAAAAACACTTCTCTTGTTAAACCTTTCATGGCAAAGCCACCCTCTGCAGGATAAGAAAATATTTTTGAAAATTGACCACTAAAATGACTGGCTTGATAACCAATTCCAGTGGTAATGATGTGATTATTTTCAAAAATAATCTCTTGGTCTGCAAATGAACATTTTCTATGAGAAAATTTATTTTTTTGATTTATTTTCAGCAAAAAAGATGAAGATATAAAATCATCCCTTTTGAGCCTTCCCAGGATACACTAAATTTACAAATAATTGTCTCTGTTCAGAAACTTTGGCAACAATCACCTACAGTTAAATTACTTTCAACATGTTCAAAAGAATCTTTCTTTATGTTTAACAGTTTGAAGCGATTGTGGTTTTCAACTCGACCACCAAAGGCTGGATAATACAAGCGTGACACACTATCGTTGCTTAGTAACAAATGCAAATATTCTACAGTTCAGACATAGACGGCTTTGTCAGAAGTGTCAAAGATTTAACCAACTGACTGACCTATACTAGTTGAGAAAATATTGAAAAAGGCATGACTGACAGACTGACACATTTCACTTCAAGAGTATACTTACCTCCCTAATACTTTTGATATTGCTAAATATTGGCTTTCACTCAATAAACACTCAGATTTAAAACAGTTAGGTGCCCCTACTGGGCAGGGAGTCAGAGCGTAGTCTGGCGGATGCCAGCCCCACCACCGCGCATGCGCAGACTAGCACTTCCTCTTTGCTAGATTATTGGCAAAGAGAACACACATGTCTTTTTGAATCATAAGCTTTTCTTGCTCTTAAACTGTTAATTGGTGTATATTTTGGAGTGATAATATCTGATTTGGATGGCAGGAGGGTACACTTCGCCACAGGAGGACTTAGGACCTTTAAATCAGGTGACTTCTAGTAAAATTAGCGAGTTTTCTTCCCGGTGTATTGTGTTTCCGGGACTCGCGTTTACCGTGATAAGCGCCTTGGTTAGTTGGTTTATGTCAACTCGGTGCTACCTAGGGCTAATTTCTCTTTCTGTTTATGTCCACAGGTCTGTATGACGCTAGGTGGTGACATCACAGCAGCAGAGAGTTAGTTTTCTCTCCACCATGGTTCCATTTCCTACTAACACTGTTAGGTTATCTAACCAAATGAAAAAATTATGTCCAGTGAGTTGGAGGCCTAGTATAAAGGTCTTCTCACTTTGCCCTCTTGATCCAATTCCTTCCCCATGAGGTGGAGAGAGTTAAGAGGCGTTCAGATGGTGGAGTTCTCCGGTTCGTCACGTTGGATGGTTTGTCTATACAAAGCGTCAGGTATCTAGTTATTGATAATGTGGTGATGTTAATTATTGTAAACAAACAAAGGGAGATAATTAACATTTTTGCCAGAAAAGAGTTATCTATATGTATCTGATGGTTGTGTAGTCGACTTATCCATTCAGCATACAATTCGTCCTTGCACTTGGATGTTTTGTTGGGATCGATTTTTTCCTGTCACGGGATTAATGACGTCATAATCAGCCTGGCTATGTATTTATCAGCAATTCAAGCGCTATGCTGGTTTCTGATGTATATTGATCTTTATGATCGTTTTTCCTTCTCTTTGAGTTGGATTGAGTTTCTAAGCTTAACTAGTTGCTCATACTCCTTGTCCTTTGCCCTGTTTCAGGGACCGGGTTGCGCGTCCTGTGGACGTTTTCTTCATGAAAAGTTCTGGCCCCATCTGTGCTATCAATGTAGCCCTTGTGGTCCCTTGGTTAATTGTGACATATGTAAGCACTGGGGGGGCGAGTTAATGTCCGAATTCTTGTGCTGCTTACAGGCGACGGACAAGGTGGTAGAGGAGGAGAAGAAGAAGAAGCGGAAACGAGAGGTTGTAAGTAGGAAGGGTAAGGGGAAGGTCTCGTCCGCGGTGGATATGGAGGCCTTCCGGACCGAGATGTTGGGAGAGATGAAGAGGACAATAAAGGATTTGGTTCCAGGGTTGCTTCGTGGCATGCTTCCTGGACCAAATCCTTTACTGTCCTCATCATCGGCTTCGGAGCAGGTAATCGCCGCCTCTGGATCGGTTTTCCTTAGACCGCTTCCGTTGTTCGACGA
Organism: Chaetoderma sp. LZ-2023a; assembly: GCA_034401795.1. Taxonomy (NCBI): domain Eukaryota; kingdom Metazoa; phylum Mollusca; class Caudofoveata; order Chaetodermatida; family Chaetodermatidae; genus Chaetoderma; species Chaetoderma sp. LZ-2023a. Next base: position 8,858,512 of record CM067361.1, on the reverse strand, counting down.
TTCAGAGGTGGCCCCATTAGAGGGGGCGTTCCACGACCCTGGCAGCAGGCTTATTGCCGCGCCGATAGGGGACCGTGGACGGTTGTCGCTGGAACCCGCGGGCTGCTTATCAGTCCAGGGGTATCCGCACGCCGCGGTGGCCAGTACCTCCTATGGCACCGTTCCTGGTCAGCCCGGGTTAGCTCTCTTTGCTGACCCGGGGTCTAATCTTTCTGACCAGGGTGATGAGGATTACCTGCTAGGGTCGCCGTCTGACGACGTGGACATGGATGAAGACGTTTGTGCACCCCTCGCGGGGAATACAGGCGGCTTATTCCACGGTTTTACTCACCCTGGAGTAGAGTCCGCGGCTCAGGTGGTGGCCCAGGGCGCTGCTGATGGCCAGCGGTACCGCATACCTCGGCTTGCCGAGGGTGTTGCTGGTGCTGGCCGGGCCCGTGGTGGGGCTATATATACCCCGCGCTCTGCCACGGTGCCTGCTCCTGGTCAAACCAGTGATATTCTCATGCCGGGGCTGTCAGGCCCGCATGTTTTCCCTGGCTTGCCAGGTGTATCAGCGTACCCGCCGTCAAGCTCTACTGCTTGCGCTCAGGAGGAAGACGAAGGCCCCCGTCTTGTCGAGCGCTCGCAGTTAGCCACGGAAGAGGATTGGTATGACGCTTGCCAGTGGTTGGTGAGCGTTAGGCCTGATCTGCCCGTGGAGCAGTCGACTAGCCAGCGTGTTCACACGCCGTGGTTAGCTGGGAAACCGACTGCTAACGCTATGCCTTCTCTGCCGCTGGCGGAGCATGTCGTTGACATGTTCAAGGCGGCGGAGACGTCCATTAACTCGAGTGGACGTCTCGCGAAGGCCCCTCGCGAGGTGGCCAGGCGTTGTCGCATCGTGCCCCTGGATTACCAGCGGTACGGTGTGGTACCCAAGCCCAGCGTGGATGACCGCGCGGCTTTGGGTGAGGATGCGCGGCCAGGCTCCCGTTCTGACACGGGGGTCTTGTGCTCGGACGCGTTGCGTTCGGCGAATACCGCGTTGCGTGATGCGGAGGAGAGTGGGAGGGCTTCGATTGCCGCTCTGTCCCACGTCTCCCAGCTGTTACAGGGGGTAGTAACGGCATCCGCATCGCGCCAGCCAAGCCCGGTCACGGTCCAGCGAGCCATCCAGGATGGTATTAACCTGGCGCTGGACTGTATGACTCGGGCGGTGACCAGGAGTGTCCGGGCAAGACGCGCGTTTGCCCTGGACAATCTGTGCCCGTCTCAGGACCTGTACAATAGGCTACTCCGTACGCCTATGACGGGTCCTGGTCTTTTTGGAGGTGAGGGATGTCGCCACCTCCAGGAGACGGTCACCCTGGTGAATAACCAGAGGGCGCTGCGCGAGCAGTTTGAAGTGCTGCGTCGTGCTAACGTTCGCGCCGCGGCCCCTACGTATCGTCCCCTGCAGGCTCGAGGTGGTGCTGGCCAAGTCAGAGGCCAGCCACCGTCGCAGCGTCGGCCTCGGCCGCGTGCGATTCGGCCAGCAGCGAGGGGGGGCGCAGGTTCCTCAGGCGCCGTCAGCCAGGCAGCCGCCCGCGCACCGAGGTGTGCGCGGGGCGGGGCGCGCGAGGATCTGGGCATGGTTATCGGTCCTGACAGGACGCTTACCGCGGTAAGAACCACTCCGTTGTGTATGGCAACGGAGACAGTGCCGCTCTTGCATGCCTTGTGTCCACCGCGGTCCCTAGGTGGACCGGTGGGAGGCCGGCTAGCCGACCACATGCAAGAGTGGGAACGGTTGACTCAGGACCGTTTAGTCTTGCGATGGCTTTCCGTCGGGTATCATCCAGAGTGGATGTCAGGCCCGCCGTCGCGACTGTCTCTGGTGCCAGTCTGGACTCCCATTCCGAGAGAGCCAGAGCAAAGGTTGTGTATCGAGGAGGAGATAAATTCCCTCGTACAAAAAGGAGCTATTCAGCCGGCACAAAGGTGTCCGGGCTTCTATTCAACCCTGTTCTTAGTAACAAAACGCACCGGAGGGTGGAGACCGATTCTCAACCTCAAGCCATTGAACAAGTTCATCGAGACGCCCAGTTTCAAGATGGAAACGGTGCGCTCGGTGTTGGCGGGGTTGGAGAGGGGGATGTGGACGGCGTCGATAGATTTGAAGGACGCTTATTTCCACATCCCCATCCACGGGAGTTTCTGTCGCTTCCTGAGATTTGCATTCCAGGGCAGACAGTGGGAATTCAGGGTGTTACCCTTCGGAATTTCCACGGCTCCTCGGGTTTTCACCCGTGTGGTTCTTGCGATCACAGCATACCTCCGCAGGAGAAGCATAGCAGTCCACACGTACATAGACGACTGGCTGTTGAAAGCGCACACCCGGGAAAGTTTGTCGGCCAATCTGGAGATTGTTTTGAAAACTCTCACAGACTTAGGCTGGATGATCAATTTCCCAAAATCAGAGCTGACTCCATCCCAGAAGTTTGTTTACCTGGGGATGTTCTTCGATCTAGAGACAGGATATGTGTATCCTACTCAGGAGAGAGTTCAGAAACTCATCTCGTTGATTCAGTCAGTGTGCGACAGTCGTCATGTCCTGGCACGGGTTTACTTGAGAATGCTGGGGTTGATGGTTTCATTGGAACCAGTCATTCCTCAGGCCGCCTTACGCAGGCGGCCGATCCAGTTATTTCTCATGACACAATGGACCCAGAGTACAGGTTCGCTGGACTCGAATGTGTCAGTGTTGGCGCCTCTCATTCACCACCTGCAATGGTGGTTGAATACAGAGAATCTCTTGCCGGGGGTTTTGCTAACCCCTCCCCACCCTCAGGTGACTGTGTATACAGATGCATCGATGGAGGGCTGGGGAGCTTGCCTGGAAGAGTACACGATATCAGGGCTTTGGAATCTGGAACAGTCAAAGGAACATATAAATCTACTGGAGCTAAGAGCAGTAGTCCTGGCCCTGGAACATTTCTTACAGAAAGTTCAGGGCAAGATTGTTCTTATTCGTTCAGACAACTCAACAGTTGTGACTTACATAAACCGCCAGGGCGGAACGAAGTCGCCCAGTCTCTGTATGATGACATGGAAACTGCTTTGTTGGTGTCTGGATCACCAGATTACCTTGAAAGCAGTTCATATTCCGGGAAGGTTAAACCTGCTAGCAGACTCATTGAGCCGAAGGATGAGTGTTTTACCCACGGAATGGCAACTAAATCAATGTGTGGCGGATCGTCTGTTCGACCATTGGGGGAAACCCAACATCGATTTGTTCGCAACGAAGAAGAATGCGAAGATGACGACGTACGTCTCTCCGATTCCGGATCCAAGCGCTTTCGCAACAGATGCGTTAGCTATCAGCTGGGGGAGAATGTATGCATACGCATTCCCTCCAGCAATCCTGATTCCAAAAATTCTTCAGAAAATCAGACAAGAGGAATGCCAAGTGCTTCTGATCGCCCCGGATTGGCCAAGCCGATAATGGTATACGGATCTGCTGGACCTTCTGGTCTGCAATCCGGTTCCTCTGCCTCTGATGGACGATATTATCTTCCAGGGCAAGGCCCTTCACAACAATCCGTCAATGTTCAGATTGACTGCGTGGATGTTGTCAAGGAATCTAGAATTAAGGAGGGCTTTTCTGAGCAAGCAGCCATGTTTATGGCCAAAGCCAGGAGGGGGTCAACCTCCAGAGCATATAATTATAAAATCAACAGATTTGCAGAATGGTGCTCAAAAAGATGTATTGATCCAATGGATTCATCTATTCAAGTAGTAGCTGATTTCCTCTGTCACCTCTATGATGCCTATAGCCTCAAGCCTAACTCTATTGCTGGTTATAAGTCAGCATTAATGTCTGTTATTCCTTGCTTGGCTAAGAGGGGAAGTGATGAAGTAAATACATTAAATGTATTAATTAAAGGCATGGGCAGTCTAAGACCAAGGAATCCACCTGTGATTCCGTCTTGGAGTTTATCGCTAGTGCTTCAAGTACTAGGTGATAAGCCTTTTGAACCACTTAGTTCCATTTCTATGAAACTATTAACACTGAAGACTGTGTTTTTAATTGCTGCGGCCTCGGCTAGGCGTAGGAGTGAAATTCATGCCTTATCAGCCGAGGATGACCGTTTTGTGGTTTCAGGGGAAGGCCTTAAGCTGCTACCTAGGATTAATTTCTTGGCTAAAAATCAGTCGTTGAAATATCCAGGTCAACCTATTATTTTGCCTGCTTTAACTAGATATGATCCTAATTCTAAAGCATGGTGTCCCGTCCGGGCGCTGCGCCGGTACAAACAACGTACGGCGGAGTGGCGCACCGACCAGTCAGCGTTATGGTTGTCATATATTGAACCCCATGGCAGGGCTTCTAAGGACACCATTTCCAGGTGGATTGTGGAATGCATTCAGTTTTGCCATAAATCCGCCACCGGGGAGCAGGTTGACGTGGCCAAGGCTCACAGTGTCCGCGGCGTAGTGACATCCACGGCCCTATTTAATGGGGTCCCTGTGGATGATATTATGTCGGTGGCTCAGTGGCACTGTGAGTCAAGTTTTACAGACCATTATCTCCGTGACACCTCTAATCCTCTCGCCTTGTCGGTTTTGAAAAAATAACTCGGTTTATATTTTTTGAGGAGGTTTTTCCTCATTACTTATATATTTCACAATTAATTTATGGAAACACCCACTTTTTTGGGCCTGCATCAGTCTTTACCAATGGGAAGATGATGTCAGCAGCCGTTTTCAACAAGGTCAGTCTTGTTCATGTGTTGTCCGTTGTTGATTGTATTGTCACGATTACCCGTTATTAATATGGTGATGGTTTGTGTATTTGTGTGGTTCATTGTTGGGAGTTACGAAAATGGAGTTTTTTCGTCTCTGTCCTGTAGTACATGGCACTTGTACGTAGAGAGCGTATAGGACATTGAGGTCAGTCGACTCTTCCTCCCAGGAAGGAGGGGGGGGAGCGCATATGACATTCGGTCATCTCTCATACATCGGTGGTGTTATCCGATGGTTAGTCAAATCCTGACTGTTTTTTCTTACAGTTTCAGAAGTTTAAGTGCCTTAAACGCAGAAAAGCGTATAGGGATGAGCTGGTCTTTTGACCTCGCCTCCCTCCCGCCAGATTCACTTTCGAATTCTGGCAATATCAAAAGTATTAGGGAGGTAAGTATACTCTTGAAGTGAAATAAACGAAATCTAGGATTTCTTTTTTCACGAGAGAGTTGATACTTACCTCCCTAGATACGGACCCGGCCTCTCCACCCCACAGAGGCTCGGTCTTCAGGCTCTTAATAGTTGCGTGTGTGTCAGCCAATAATCTAGTCAGAGGAAGTGCTAGTCTGCGCATGCGCGGTGGTGGGGCTGGCATCCGCCAGACTACGCTCTGACTCCCTGCCCAGTAGGGGCACCTAACTGTTTTAAATCTGAGTGTTTATTGAGTGAAAGCCAATATTTAGCAATATCAAAAGTATTAGGGAGGTAAGTATCAACTCTCTCGTGAAAAAAGAAATCCTAGATTTCGTTTATACTACATGTAGTTGTGAAATGAATTTATTACTGCTACATGTGGATGAACGCAACAAATAGTCTTCTCTTGTTCTGCAAATGGAGATTTCTCAAGACCGCTATAGAGACCGTTTTCTGCTGGCTTGAGTATTATATAGTTAACAGTGAAGGACAACTAGCTTGCAAGTTTTGTTACATGCATGTGTTGTTTGTTATTCTCACACTGGAGGGTTAAATAAAGGATTGTATTTGTCTGTCCGTCTGTCTCTCTAGCCGTCCATCCGTATGTATGTCTGTCTGCATACCTGTCTGTGTCTGTCTGCCTGCCTGCCTGCCTGCCTGCCTGCCTGCCTGTCGGTCGGTTGGTCACTCTGCTTTTTCTGATCGCCCAAGATAATATTAAATAAATACTTCCATTTGAACATTTTAATGCTCATACCGGCCAAAACCGGCCATTGCTATGGTCTTGTGGAATAGCCATTTACAGGCCAACAAAACACTATTTTTTTTAATATACCAATAGAATCACTGGCTCGATAACCGAGACGGTCATACCAGTAATAACCTTTCAAAAATTGTATTCTCTTGACTTGTAAATGGACATTCAATAAGAAAATAATTAGATTTTCTTGACCGAATTTGACCATTATATGGTTAAAATCTGTTCTTGCCCTCTTCTAGGTGTGGAAGAATCTGCCTTGGATGATGTCATTTATGTGTTCTTGTCCTCTTCTAGGTGTGGAAGAATCTGCCTTAGATGATGTCATTTATGTGTTCTTGTCCTCTTCTGGGTGTGGAAGAATGTACCCTGGATGATGTCATTTATGTGTTCTTGTCCTCTTCTAGGTATGGAAGAATCTGCCTTGGATGATGTCATTTATGTGTTCTTGTCCTCGTCTAGGTGTGGAAGAATCTGCCTCGGATGATGTCATTTATGTGTTCTTGTCCTCTTCTAGGTGTGGAAGAATGTACCCTGGATGATGTCATTTATGTGTTCTTGTCCTCTTCTAGGTATGGAAGAATCTGCCTTGGATGATGTCATTTATGTGTTCTTGTCCTCTTCTGGGTGTGGAAGAATCTGCCTTGGATGATGTCATTTATGTGTTCTTGTCCTCTTCTAGGTATGGAAGAATCTGCCTTGGATGATGTCATTTATGTGTTCTTGTCCTCTTCTGGGTATGGAAGAATCTGCCTTGGATGATGTCATTTATGTGTTCTTGTCCTCTTCTAGGTATGGAAGAATCTGCCTTGGATGATGTCATTTATGTGTTCTTGTCCTCTTCTAGGTATGGAAGAATCTGCCTTGGATGATGTCATTTATGTGTTCTTGTCCTCTTCTAGGTGTGGAAGAATGTACCGTGGATGATGTCATATATGTCAGATAGGTTGAAGCCCGATGCGCTGCTGCCTAAGGATGGCAGTACCAGGACTTTTTCTTACACAGGTAAATGCGTGAAATTTGCCTAAAGTCATTAACCCATTGACATTCAAACTCATACTGACCAAACATGGCTTCTGCTATGGTCTTGTGGAATGTCCATGTGTAACCAAGAGAAGACTATTTAAAAAAATTTATCACTGGAATAACTGGCTCGATAACTGAGCCAGTTATGCCAGTAGGAGATTTTCAAAAATATCTCTTGGTCACGGGAAATGGGTATTTCCTATGAGAAAATTTAACATTTATGGACGAAATGCTAGGAATATATTTGAATTCAATTAAAATTGTTGTTTTATAGTTTTAACTATGTCCCGCCCATCTCTAGCTAGTCTCCATGCACACTTCGTCAGTGTTGGGATTAATCGATCCCTAAACTCTGAATCTCAATTTCCGATTTCTCGGAAAGTTTTGAACTTAGACTTACCATTTTTTCAGCAGGTCTATAAGGGATAGATGAAGTGTCATAAAATCTGTCCGTAGTCACTAATGTTATCTCCCTTGACAAATTTAAAATTCATGGAAAGTATTGCCGATTGACGCTGTCAGTTGTAATGGAGATTAGTGTTGTTCCAACTAATCGATTTGATCGATGATTGATTTGTTTGCATGTCCAACCAACAGATCGATCATGGTTTCAGAAATCTGTTTTGACTGCTTATAAATGTACGATATTAAAACTGCAGATGGGTTGTTTTTTTTTGGCAATACCATTTTAATTTCATTTTTACAAATGTACATGTATAACATAGTATTACTTCATATGAGTCCATAGTCTAAGAGATTAACCCTCTCAACACTGAAATAGTATTTACTTCGAATAATACTTACCAAATGTACTATTATGATAATGTCTGTTATCTAGTCTAGCTCAAAATAAACAATTAAAAACTCCGCACTCTCCTGGTCCTGCCCATACTGTGTCCGGGAATTACCATAGCCGCAGGTACCGAGTCAATTCCCAATCACAGTCAGATTCGTCTATTTTGCGCTTTTGTCAAGTCGCAATTTGTAGTGTGCTCAAATTTGTTAAATTTAAGAGGTTATCGGTTGTGAAAAGGATTTATATCGGTGGCTTCATGGAGGAACTGGGAAAATCATCACAGGGGCAGGTTGTATCAATCTAGAATTTATACATTCGTGCCATAATGACTGTTTGAAATTTCCTTAAATTGGCACATTGTTTTAAAATGATAGCCATTGTTGGAGTCGCTTCTGTACCCGTTAACTTTTAGTTTTAATTCGGGTACTCGGTTAATTTCTCTTGCGACTCGGTTCCTCTAAAGATGGATGCGTCCTTAGCCAAGATGGTGGCGCCCATGAATTATGTCTTGCTTGGCTTGGCGTGTCTAGGCACTCTGTTTTCGGTGATTTTTAGCTCTCGCTTCATTGTCGAGGGTGTTTGTAGCGATCGGCGTTGTATTCTTGGTTGTTTAACGTTAGTTAACTGCTAAGTTGTGTTTTTTAATTTTCACTCAAAAAAGTTTCAAATATTTCCTGCCTAAAGGCTTGATTATCATTAATTTAAGAGAAAGTTAATGTGTTTCTAAGAAAATCTTTTAACGATCAAGTCGATTGTGCGTATTGCTCGTCATCGTTTGTCATGTGCAGCGTTTTAATTCTTCTCTGTGTTCGCAGAAACCAAAGAACCTGGATACTCTCTGCCAGAAATGCAACAGGTTCATGAAGCGCAAGTACTCAGAACATCACTGTGTAGCGTGCGCAAAGTGTAAGGTTGGAAGCCCGTGTGATGTGTGCGTCAAGTGGTCGTCGGCAATGGTGGCAGAGTTTGATAGGGATCGACATGCGCGTCTGGAGAGGATCGCGAGGGACAAGGCGGCGAAGCTGGACCAGGCATCTCTGAAGGGACTGGAAGGTCGTCTGAATGACTTGCATGGATTCAGCTCTTGGCGTATAGGCGGCCCAGTTCAAGGCAATGTTCGATTCATTGCAGTCCACGGTCCCGTCGATGCAAATTAGTGCAGGACAACCCTTAGGTGGTCCGGCTAGTTCTGCGGAGGGTCAAGCACCTGCCCCTTCTCTGTCCGTGGCTCAAGAGCCTACGATAGAGGAGGAAGATCTTCTTATGGAAGATTCCGGCATGCCGGATATTTCGATGACGGCAGTGCCTAGTACCTCCCAGGGGTCTCCCTCGGGATTTGTACGGGTTTGCCAGGCGGATGGAGATCTCGACGTTCCATCGGGTATTTTCCATCCGCTGTTTGTGCAACCAGGGGTGTCGGTGGAGCCGTGTTTTGCGGTTCCTGCCGGTATCCCGGCGGCTTTGGGTGCGGCTCCTATCGGAGTGCCGTCACCTGCCGTGAGTAAAGCGGTCGTGGTCCCGACTCCCGTGCTGGAGCCGATGGACTGCGGAGAATCCGGGTCCGGAGATTCGTTGGACACCGGTGCCGCTGGTAGTCGAGCTATGGATGCGATCTGTCTTGGCAGAGAGGTGTCTCGTAGCTCTCAGCATGGATCGTCGGTGGCCCTCTCATCTAAGGGAGAGAGGGAGGATGAAAACGGGAGTTCTTTAATGGACGAGTCCGTTTTCTGCACCGAGGCTGAATAGGTGCAGGTCCTTGAATGGATGTCCGATCGTCTCAGGTTGTCATCTGTTCTGGGATCTCAGCGCGATCCGGAGATGGAGCGGATGTCAGAGCGAGCGGCTAGCGCTCTGTCAAGTGGCTCTTCTGCCATGCCAACACTCCCTTTGGACACGCAGACTTCCGACATGCTGGAAGTTGCGGCATACCGTCTGGTGCAGCCGGAGTATGCATTGCCCAAGGCCCCGAAGGGGATAAGGAGTGGGGTCCATTTTCCAGAGCTAGCCTATCATCAGTATGCCCGGGTCCCACGGCTTTCCGTCGGGGAATGAGAGGCGCTAAATAGGCCGTTGGCTGGGAAGGCTAAGGGGCGCTCTCGTCCTTTGGTTTCGCAGGCCAATAAAGACCCGTTCAATCAGCTCACGCTCATTGAAGATGCAGCGAGGGCAGCCATGGCTGCGCTCTCGCACGGGTGTACCGTCCTGCAGGGTATGCTGGCCTGCGCGGCGGAAGGTGGACAGGTGCCAGAGGCTGCTCCCGGAGTTATTCGGGACACCACGCGCCTGTCTCAAGATTGCCTGGCCAGGGTGATCACAAGGACATTGGCAGAGCGACGGAGAATGGTTCTCGATTGTGTAGAACCAGGACCGGAGATGAGGGCTGCATTATCTTCTGCACCTTTCATCGGTCCAGGCTTGTTCGGCGGCTCGGCACGGCAAGCTCTCTCCAAGGTTGTGTCAATGGTTGCGGAGCAAGAAGTGGTCGGCAAGTCGTGGAAGTCGACTAAAAGGACACAGCCGCAGCAGTCCTACCGCCAACATAGACAGGAGCAGCAGAGGCAGCGTCCAAGATCGCCCTTCTGGCCGTGATGCCCATAGGCCATCCGGATCACAAGGACCTGGCCGTTCGTCCTCATACAAGTCCTCTAATAAGAGGCCGTATGAGGATGATAAGAAGGGAGGCGGTTCGGGTCGCGGTGGCTACCGTAAGGATAGCCGTGGCGGCGGTTCCGGACCGTCGTATTACAAGAAGCTGCGGGGCGGCCGTGGAGGTCGTTCCTGACGGGTTTCCGGCGGAACCAGATCCGATAACGTTAGGAGCGAATGGTGTCGAGAATCTTCACCCAAGCGATTTAGCGTCTTCTCGTGCAATCTTGACCGACAGCTGTGTGCAGATTCCTTCCGTCAGAGGCAGACTTCAACTGTTCCTAAACCAATGGGAACAGGTCGTGCGCGATTGTTTAGTCTGTCAGTGGATAAGAAACGGCTACGATCCGGACTGGCTCATCCATCAATCGTTAGTTCCGTTACCATCGACTCCAATATGGACTCCTGTTCCAAGGGAATCAGATCGTCTGGACGCCATTTGCTCAGAAATATAATCGCTTCGGCAGAAGAATGCGATTCATCTAGTCCGCAATCAGTCTTCTCTGGGCTTTTATTCGATCATGTTCCTCGTTCCGAAGCGTACCGGAGGACGGAGACCAATTCTCAATCTTAAACCGTTGAACAAATCTATTCTTTCTCCCAAATTTCAGATGGAGACTGTAGCAGCAGTAATGACAGGACTGAGGAAAGGCATGTGGGCAGTGTCGATAGATCTGAAGGATGCATATTTTCATATTCCAATGTCAATTCCTTTTCAGAAATACCTTCGCTTTGCATTCCAAGACAATGTTTGGGAATTCAATGCGCTTCCATTCGGCCTGACCACACCTCCGAGGGTCTTCACCAAGGTGGTTCTCGCCATGACTTCTTTACTTCGCAGGAGAAACATAGCTGTTCACACTTACCTAGACGACTGGCTGCTAAAGGCTGGGAATCCAGTCACTCTGCGCAGCAATCTTCAGGTAGTCCTAGCCTTATTAAAGGATCTAGGATGGATTGTGAATCTAGAGAAATCAGAACTGACTCCATCCCAGGAGTTTGTTTATCTGGGAATATTTTTCAATCTCAGGGACGGCGTAGCTTTTCCGGCGGAAAGCAGAGTCAAAAGCCTGATTGCAGTTTTTGAGTCGGTTTCTCTAGGAGCCTATCTGACGGCGCGCCAATTTCTCAGGATACTGGGGTTACTAGTATCGCCGGAGAAGGTGGTTCCATATGCGGCACTCAGGCGCAGGCCAATTCAGATGTACCTAATGTCATTCTGGTCTCAGAGAACAGATCCGTTATCTCTGAGGATACCAGTAAAAGAACCATTGATATTCCACCTTCAGTGGTGGTTATCAGAACAGAATCTCCTGCAAGGTGTTCCTCTACAACCTCCTCAACCTCAGATGTCCATCTTCACGGATGCATCATTGACGGGTTGGGGAGCGGTATTGGACGATCAGTCAGTGTCAGGGGAATGGGGTCGGACCAATGCGCAGAATCATATCAATGTACTCGAACTATTAGCGGTGGTATTTGCACTTCGAAAGTTCGAGTCTAATTCAAGACAAAATTGTCCTGATAAGGACAGACAACTCAACAGTGGTGTCTTATTTGAACCGCTATGGCGGGACGAGATCACCAGAGTTGTGTATGATGGTTTGGAACCTTCTGCTGTGGTGCCAAGAGAGGAATATTATTCTTCGGGCAGCACACATTCCAGGAAGATTGAACATCCTAGCGGATGCTCTCAGTCGAAGGACGATTTGTCGTCCGACAGAATGGCAGCTCAACCAATCGGTAGCGGAGGTTCTATTCAAACAATGGGGCAAGCCAAATGTCGACCTGTTTGCGATGAATCAGAACGTAAAGATGGTCACTCACGTGTCACCGATCCCGGACCCGCTAGCGCTAGCGGTAGACGCACTGGCGATAAGTTGGGAGGGAATGTATGCGTATGCGTACCCTCCAACAATTCTCATCCCGAAAGTTCTGGCAAAGATAAGAGAGGGGATGTGCCAAGTACTGCTGATCGCCCCTTATTGGCCAGGCCGATCATGGTTTACGGATCTGCTGGACCTTCTGGTCTGCAATCCAATCCCTCTTCCAGACACAAGAGATGTAATCTCTCAGAACAAGGGTCTGTACCTTCACGACAGACCGGAAATGTTCAAATTGACTGCATGGATGTTATCAAGCAGCGTGCAATTGAGGGTGGCGTTTCTGAGCAAGCAGCGAAGTTTGTTGCTTCGGCCAGAAGAGTTTCAACCACAAAGACATATAATTATAGAATCAACAAATTTGCACAGTGGTGTGAGAGAAGAGATATTAATCCCTTTTCTGCATCTGTTCAACACGTAGCAGATTTTATCTGTCATTTATACAAAGTTGACAAACTTGTACCTTCTACCCTAGCAGCATATAAGTCTGCATTAGCTTCAGTCATTCCCAGTCTGGCCATTGAAGTAGTGGAGAATGACACCTTGCATGAAGTTATTAAAGGAATGAGCAATCTGCGACCTAGACAGCCAATTCCTATCCCAGCATGGAATCTATCTCTTGTTCTACAGGTTTTAGGGCATGCTCCCTTTGAACCAATTAGATCTATAGACATTAAACTGTTAACTATTAAATCAGTTTTCTTAGTTGCAGCAGCGTCGGCGAGAAGGAGAAGCGAAATACATGCGCTTTCTGCCCAACATGACCGTTTTGTCATCACGGGTGAAGGTTTAAGACTACTTCCACGTCTTTGTTTCCTGGCAAAGAATCAGTCACTTAAATATCCAGGACAGCCGATCAATTTGCCAACTTTAACTAGATATGACCCAAACTCTTCTGCTTGGTGTCCTGTCAGATGTCTGAAAATGTATAAGAAACGTACTGATGAGTGGAGAGATGACCCGAGATCTCTGTGGTTATGTCTCAAAGCTCCTCATTTACAAGCCTCGAAAGATACTATTTCTCGTTGTATAGTTGACGCTATTCAGATGTCGCACAAAATCGCTACAGGAAAGCAGATTGATCGTGCGAATGCCCATCAGGTCCGAGCACTAGCAGCATCATCGGCCCTTTATATGGGTGTCTCATTAGAGGAGGTGATGTCTGTAGCACAATGGCATGCCGAGTCGTCATTCACTGATTTCTACCTTCGCGACATCTCCAGCGCACTTAATCTGGTAGCCGTCGCCAATTTGTCGAATCTAACCTAAGCCACTTCCGACCACTACTTCGCACACATCACAAAGTCTTCCACCTACACTGAACAATCGCTATGCACATGACTGAGTACGACTGTGGATTGGGCCGAACTCCTGTGATGATCAAGAAAAGATCAAGCACTCAAAATGGTGAGTGTTTACATTAATTAAGTGACTATAAATATGTTTACTTACAGTCGAAATACCAGACTGCTTAGGTAAATAGTCTGGTACAAGAGTATTCTTATCCTCTCAAACAGACATTAGACTCATTCCAATTTGAAAATCTAATCGATATACTGATGTTTTTTCAAAATTAGAAGTTGTAGTAGCTTCTTTGCACCCTACTGGACTGCCCTAGCTGAGACTTGGGGCTGACATGGGTCTGGTGGGTGTTGCATCCCCATTGACAGCCCTCTGAATTTTGTGCGGACAAAAGAGGGGGGGAGCGCGGTCTAGACCATAGAAGTTTAGCACTCTATGAGTCAGATGGCAGAACCCAAGCGTATGCCAGGGTTCTAGTCTCTTCACAACCGTCTCTGTTGGATGGTAGATGAGTGCTGGTTCGAGCCTCACCTCCTCCCACTGGCATTTCCTGGCTGTCGAAATCCGGAGTTTATCATAGTAGTACATCTGGTAAGTATTATTCGAAGTAGAATAAAAAAAGCATTCGCTTTTGTGTCTACGAGAATTCCTAATACTTACCAGATGTACTATGGCCCTGTCTCAGCCGCCCCGCTGAGGTGAGGCTGAGCTGCTTTCGCTGTTTGTTAAGACAGATATAAGACGAATCTGACTGATTGGGAATTGACTCGGTACCTGCGGCTATGGTAATTCCCGGACACAGTATGGGCAGGACCAGGAGAGTGCGGAGTTTTTAATTGTTTATTTTGAGCTAGACTAGATAATAGACATTATCATAATAGTACATCTGGTAAGTATTAAGAATTCTCGTAGAAACAAAAGCGGATGCTTTTTTGATGCTAATGTCAAAACCACCATACCAATGGCAGCAACAGCTTCCAATCAAATTAGTTTCAAAATATTCAACAGATTATTTCTTAAATTGTTACGGTTAAATATCTATGAACATGCAATAATTATTGCATTCAAAATTTCAGAATAGGTAAAAATGAGAAAATGTTAATGATCGATTATTAATTGATCATCGGTTAGTTAGTATGTAAAACCAATCATCGATCATAAAAATAGTACCAAGTCCCAACACTAATGGAGATCCAGCGAGATCCACTGGTATTTCTTCTACAATACTCACGATTCACAAAGACAAACTAGTCACGTTTATCATTCCTCAAAGAAATATGTTTGTGGCTGTATGTTGAGTTTCACTAAAATTCTTGTTTGATCTGTCCTGTATAGTTACAGAGGCAATGCTCGCCGGTTATGATCTCACCATTCTGGAACAGGTGCAGGTAATTGTGACGATCACGGCTAAATTCCGAGGTGGCATATATGTAGAGCTTGAATGTCCAAGCGGAACTGATTCTGTCCTCGGCACTACGCGGAGTGGGGATGAGTAAGTCTGTCTGTTTGTCTCTGTCTGGCTAGCTGGCTGGCCATCTATGTCACTATATGCCTTCCTGCCTTTTCACATCAAGAGTATACTTACCTCCCTAATACTTTTGATATTGCTAAATATTGGCTTTCACTCAATAAACACTCAGATTAAAACAGTTAGGTGCCCCTACTGGGCAGGGAGTCAGAGCGTAGTCTGGCGGATGCCAGCCCCACCACCGCGCATGCGCAGACTAGCACTTCCTCTTTGCTAATTTATTGGCTAAGAGACTACACATGCTTTTGTGCTGGTGCTTTTTGTGACTCATTTATAAACGTTTTTGACACAATTTTGAACTGTTGTTACCTGAGAAAGATGGCAGAAAGAGTAACTTCGCCACAGGAGGGCCTTGGACCTTTAAATCAGGTGACTTCTAGTAAAATTAGCGAGTTTTGTCCCGTTGTAATGTGTTTCCGGGACTAGCGCTAAACGTGATAAGCGCCTTGATTAGTTGGTTTATTTCAACTAGGTGCTATATAAAACTAATCTCTCTTTGTGTTTATGTCCACAGGTCTGTGTGAAGAAATATTATGGACATGACATCAGCAGAGGGTTTGTGTCTCTCCACCATGGTTCCATTTCCTACTAATACTGTTAGGTTATCTAACCAAAAATTCTATGTCCAGTGAGTTGGAGGCCTATTATAAAGGTCTTCTCACTTTGCCCTCTTGATCCAATTCCTTCCCCTAGAGGTGGAGAGAGTTAAGAGGCGGTCAGTGGTGGAGTGCTCCAGTTCATCAGGTTGGATGGTTTGTCTAGACAAGGTGTCAGGTATCTAATTATTGATATGAGGTGATGTTAATTATTTAGAGGAAAGGGAGATAATTAACTTTATTTGCCATTGTTATCAGTATATATCTGATGCTTGTATAGTCGAAATGTCCATTCTGTACATGTTCTGGTTAGAGATACAATTCGTCCTTGCACTGGGATGTTTGTTGGGGATCGATTTTTTCCTGTCATAGGATTAATGACGTCATAATCAGCCTTGCTCTTTATTTACAATTAAAGTTGTCCGAAGCTGGTTTTCTGATAAATTATGATCTTTATGATCATTTTCCTTCTCTTGAGTTGGTGAGTTTCTAAGCTTAACTAGTTTGCTCATACTCCTCGTCCTTTGCCCTTTTTCAGAGACCTGGTTGTGCGTCCTGTGGACGATTTTTGAGGGATAAGTTTGGCCCTCATCTCTGTTTTCAGTGTAGCCCCTGTGGTCCCTTGCTTAATTGCGAGATATGTAAGCACTGGGGGGGCGAGTTAATGTCCGAATTCTTGTGCTTGCAGGCGAAGGACAAGGTGGAGGAGGAGAAGAAGAAGCAGAAGAAAGAGGGTGTAAGTAAGAAGGGTAAGAGGAAGGCCTCGTCCGCGGTGGATATGGAGGCCTTCCGGACCGAGATGTTGGGAGAGATGAGGAGGACAATCAAGGATTTGGTTCCAGAGTTGCTTCGTGGCATGCTTCCTGGACCAAATCCTTTATTGACCTCATCATCTGCTTCGGAGCAGGTAATCCCCACCTCTGAATCAACGTTCCTTAGTACGCTTCCGTTGTTTGAAGATTCAGAGGTGGCCCCATTAGAGGGGGCGTTCCACGGCCCTGGCAGCAGGCTTATTGCCGCGCCCAATAGGGACCGTGTACGGTCGTCGCTGGAACCCGCGGGCTGCTTATCAGTCCAGGGGTATCCGCACACCGCGGGTGCCAGTACCTCGTACGGCACCTTCCCTGGCCAGTCCGGGTTAGCTCTCTTTGCTGACCCGGAGTCTAATCTCTCTGGCCAGGAGGATGAGGATTACCTGTTGGGGTCGCCGTCTGAAGACGTGGACATGGATTATGACGTCTGTGCACCCCTCGCGGGGAATACAGGCGCCTTTTTCCATGGTTCTACTCTTCCAGGGGTAGAATCCACGGTTCAGACTGTGGCCCTGGGCGCTGAAGGCCAGCGGTACCGCATACCTCGGCTTGCCGAGAGTGTCGCTGGTGCTGGCCGGGGCCGTGGTGGGGCGGTATATGCCCCGCGCTCTACCACGGCGCCTGCTCCTGGTCAAACCAGTGATATTAGCATGCCGGTATTGTCAGGCCCGCATGTTCTCCCTGGCTTGCCAGGCATAGCAGCGTACCCGCCGTCAAGCTCTGTTGCTTGCGCTCTGGAGGAAGACGAAGGCCCCCGTCTTGTAGAGCGCTCGCAGCTAGCCACGGAGGAGGATTGGTCTGACGCTTGCCAGTGGTTGGTAAGTGTTAGACCAGATCTGCCCGTGGAGCAGTCGGCTAGCCAGCGTGAGCACATGCCGTGGTTAGCTGGTAAGCCTGCTGCTAACGCTATGCCTTCTCTGCCGCTGGCAGAGCATGTCGTTGACATGTTCGAGGCGGCGGAGACGTCCATTAAGTCGAGTGGACGTCTCGCTAAGGCCCCGCGCGAGGTGGCCAGGCGTTGTCGCATCGTGCCCCTGGACTACCAGCGGTACGGTGTGGTACCGAAGCCGAGCGTGGATGACCGCGCGGCTTTGGGTGAGGATGCGCGGCCAGGCTCCTGTTCTGACACGGGAGTCTTGTGTTCGAACGCGTTGCGTTCAGCAAATGCCGCGTTGCGTGATGCGGAGGAGAGTGGGAGGGCTTCGATTGCCGCTTTGTCCCACGTCTCCCAGCTGTTACAAGGGGTAGTAACAGCATCCGCATCGCGCCAGCCAAGTCCGGTCACAGTCCAGCGAGCCATCCAGGATGGTATCAACCTGGCTCTGGACTGTATGACGCGGGCGGTGACCAGGAGTGTCCGGGCAAGGCGCACTTTTGCCTTGGATAATCTGTGCCCGTCCCAGGACCTCTACAATAGGCTACTACGTACGTCTATGACAGGTCCTGGTCTCTTTGGAGGTGAGGGGTGTAGGCACCTCCAGGAGACGGTTACTCTGGTCAATAACCAGAGGGCGCTGCGCGAGCAGTTTGAGGTGCTTCGTCGTGCCAACGTTCGCGCCACACCCCCTGCGTATCATCCCCTGCAGGCTCGAGGTGGTAGTGGCCAGGGCAGAGGCCAACCACCATCGCAGCGCCGGCCTCGGCCGCGTGCGATTCGGCCAGCAGCGAGGGGGGCGCAGGCTCCTCAGGCGCAGTCAGCCAGGCAGCCGCCCGCGCACCGAGGTGCGCGCGGTGCTGGTCGTGGCGCGCGAGGATCTGGGCGGGGTAATCGTTCCTGATGGGACGGTTACCGCGGTGAGAACCGCGCCGGTGTTTCGGGCAGAGGAGACAGTGCCGCTCTTGCACTCCTTATGTCCACCTCTATCCCTAGGTGGACCGGTGGGAGGCCGGCTAGCCGACCACATGCAAGAGTGGGAACGGTTAACTCAGGACCGTTTAGTCTTGCGATGGCTTTCAGTCGGGTATCATCCCGATTGGATGACAGGCCCGCCATCGCGACTGTCTCTAGTGCCGATCTGGACTCCAAATCCGAGAGATCCAGATCAAAGGTTGTGTATCGAGGAGGAAATAAATTCCCTCATACAAAAAGAAGCTATTCAGCCGGCACAGAGGTGTCCGGGCTTCTATTCAACCCTGTTCTTAGTAACAAAGAACACCGGAGGGTGGAGACCAATTCTCAACCTCAAGCCATTGAACAAGTTCATAGAGACGCCCAGTTTCAAGATGGAGACTGTGCGCTCGGTGTTGGCGGGGTTAGAGAGGGGAATGTGGACAGCGTCGATAGATTTGAAGGACGCTTATTTCCACATCCCCATACACAGGAGTTTCCGTCGCTTCCTGAGATTTGCATTCCAGGGCAGACAGTGGGAATTCAGGGTGCTACCCTTCGGAATTTCCACGGCTCCTCGGGTTTTCACCCGTGTGGTTCTTGCGATCACCGCATACCTCCGCAGGAGAAGCATAGCAGTCCACACGTACATAGACGACTGGCTGTTGAAAGCACACACACGGGAAAGTTTATCGGCCAGTCTGGAGATTGTTTTGAAAACTCTCACAGACTTAGGCTGGATGATCAATTTCCCAAAATCAGAGCTGATTCCATCCCAGAAGTTTGTTTACCTGGGGATGTTCTTCGATCTAGAGACAGGATATGTTTATCCTACTCAGGAGAGAGTTCAGAAACTCATCTCATTAATTCAGTCGGTGTGCGACAGTCGTCATGTCCTGGCACGGGTTTACTTGAGAATGCTGGGGTTGATGGTTTCATTGGAACCAGTCATTCCTCAGGCCGCCTTACGCAGGCGGCCGATCCAGTTATTTCTCATGACACAATGGACCCAGAGTACAGGTTCGCTGGACTCGAATGTGTCAGTGTTGGCGCCTCTGATTCATCACCTGCAATGGTGGTTGGACACAGAGAATCTCTTGGTGGGGGTTATGCTAACCCCTCCCCACCCTCAGGTGACTGTGTATACAGATGCATCGATGGAGGGCTGGGGAGCTTGCCTGGAAGAGTCCACGATATCAGGGCTTTGGAATCTGGAACAGTCAAAGGAACATATAAATCTACTGGAGCTAAGAGCAGTAGTCCTGGGCCTGGAACATTTCTTACAGAAAGTTCAGGGCAAGATTGTTCTTATTCGTTCAGACAACTCAACAGTTGTGACTTACATACACCGCCAGGGCGGAACGAAGTCGCCCAGTCTCTGTATGATGACATGGAGACTGCTTTGTTGGTGTCTGGATCACCAGATTACCTTGAAAGCAGTTCATATTCCGGGAAGGTTAAACCTGCTAGCAGACTCATTGAGCCGAAGGATGAGTGTTTTACCCACGGAATGGCAACTAAATCAATGTGTGGCGGATCGTCTGTTCGACCATTGGGGGAAACCCAACATCGATTTGTTCGCAACGAAGAAGAATGCGAAGATGACGACGTACGTCTCTCCGATTCCGGATCCAAGCGCTTTCGCAACAGATGCGTTAGCTATCAGCTGGGGGAGAATGTATGCATACGCATTCCCTCCAGCAATCCTGATTCCAAAAATTCTTCAGAAAATCAGACAAGAGGAATGCCAAGTGCTTCTGATCGCCCCGGATTGGCCAAGCCGATCATGGTATACGGATCTGCTGGACCTTCTGGTCTGCAATCCGGTTCCTCTGCCTCTGATGGACGATATTATCTTCCAGGGCAAGGCCCTTCACAACAATCCGTCAATGTTCAGATTGACTGCGTGGATGTTGTCAAGGAATCTAGAATTAAGGAGGGCTTTTCTGAGCAAGCAGCCATGTTTATGGCCAAAGCCAGGAGGGGGTCAACCTCCAGAGCATATAATTATAAAATCAACAGATTTGCAGAATGGTGCTCAAAAAGATGTATTGATCCAATGGATTCATCTATTCAAGTAGTAGCTGATTTCCTCTGTCACCTCTATGATGCCTATAGCCTCAAGCCTAACTCTATTGCTGGTTATAAGTCAGCATTAATGTCTGTTATTCCTTGCTTGGCTAAGAGGGGAAGTGATGAAGTAAATACATTAAATGTATTAATTAAAGGCATGGGCAATCTAAGACCAAGGAATCCACCGGTGATTCCGTCTTGGAGTTTATCGCTAGTGCTTCGAGTACTAGGTGATAAGCCTTTTGAACCACTTAGTTCCATTTCTATGAAACTATTAACACTGAAGACTGTGTTTTTAATTGCTGCGGCCTCGGCTAGGCGTAGGAGTGAAATTCATGCCTTATCAGCCGAGGATGACCGTTTTGTGGTTTCATGGGAAGGCCTTAAGCTGCTACCTAGGATTAATTTCTTGGCTAAAAATCAGTCGTTGAAATATCCAGGTCAACCTATTATTTTGCCTGCTTTAACTAGATATGATCCTAATTCTAAAGCATGGTGTCCTGTCCGGGCGCTTTGCCGGTACAAGCAACGTACGGCGGAGTGGCGCACCGATCAGTCAGCGTTATGGTTGTCATATATTGAACCCCATGGCAGGGCTTCTAAGGACACCATTTCCAGGTGGATTGTAGAATGCATTCAGTTTTGCCATAAATCCGCCACCGGGAAGCAGGTTGACGTGGCCAAGGCTCACAGTGTCCGCGGCGTAGTGACATCCACTGCCCTATTTAATGGGGTCCCTGTGGATGATATTATGTCGGTGGCTCAGTGGCACTGTGAGTCAAGTTTTACAGACCATTATCTCCGTGACACCTCTAATCCTCTCGCCTTGTCGATTTTGAAAAAATAACTAGGCATATATATTTTTGATGGGGTTTCCTCATTGCTTATATATTTCACAATTAATTTATGGAAACAACCACTAATTTGGGACTGCATCGATCTTCACCAATGGGAAGAGGATGTCAGCAGCCATTTCAACAAGGTCAGTCTTGTGTATGTGTTGCCCATTGTTGATTGTCTTGTCACGTTACCCGTTATTTATATGATGATGGTTTTGTGTATTTATGTGGTTCATTGTTGAGAGTATACGAAAATGGAGTTTTTTCGTCTCTGTCCTGTAGTACATGGCACTTGTACGTAGAGAGCGTATAGGACATTGAGGTCATTCGACTCTTCCTCCTAGGAAGGAGGGGGGGGAGCGCATATGACATTCGGTCATCTCTCATACATCGGGGGTGTTATCCGATGGTTAGTCAAATCCTGACTGTTTTTCATACAGTTTCAGAAGTTTAAGTGCCTTAAACGCAGAAAAGCGTATAGGGATGAGCTGGTCTTTTGACCTCGCCTCCCTCCCGCCGAATTCACTGTCGAATTCTGGCAATATCAAAAGTATTAGGGAGGTAAGTATACTCTTGATGTGAAATAAACAAAATCAAGGATTTCTTTTTTCACGAGAGAGTTGATACTTACCTCCCTAGATACGGACCCGGCCTCTCCACCCCACAGAGGCTCGGTCTTCAGGCTCTTTATAGTTGCATGTGTATCAGCCAATAAATTAGTCAGAGGAAGTGCTAGTCTGCGCATGCGCGGTGGTGGGGCTGGCATCCGCCAGACTACGCTCTGACTCCCTGCCCAGTAGGGGCACCTAACTGTTTTAATCTGAGTGTTTATTGAGTGAAAGCCAATATTTAGCAATATCAAAAGTATTAGGGAGGTAAGTATCAACTCTCTCGTGAAAAAAGAAATCCTTGATTTCGTTTAGTCTCCCTGTCGGTGTGTCTCTGCCTGCCTGTGTGTGTGTCTCTGCCTGCCTGTCTGACTCCCTGTCTGTGTGGCTCTCTGCCTGTATGTCGCCCTATCTGTGTGTCTCTCTGCCTGCCTGTCTCTGTGTCTGTGTGTCTCTCTGCCTGCGTGTCTCTCTGCCTGCCTGTCTCTCTGCCTGTCTGTCTCCATATCTGTGTGTCTCTCTGGCTGCCTGTCTCTCTGCCTGTCAGTCTCCCTATCTGTGTGTCTCTCTGTCTCTCTGCCTGCCGGTCTCTCTGCCTGTCTGTTGTGTGTGTGTGTGTGTGTGTGTGTGGAACCACTCTGGCAAAATAACTGCGACAATTTTAATGAAATTCTCCAAAATATGGTTGATAACATACTGATGACTTTCTGTCGCAGGTCTCTGAGATCCCGATACCTCCAAATTCATTTTTGATTACGCTCGACATCGATGCAATGTACACAAACATTGACATCGAAAAGGGTTTGAATTCTGTCCGTAAAGCGTTTGAAAAATACCCTGATAACAATAGGCCCACTAGCGAAATATTAGCTCTCTTAGAGCTAAGCTTAAAGGGTAATGATTTTGAATTCGCGGGTGAAACATACCAACAGATTTGCGGCTGCGCAATGGCTAAACGTTTCAGTCCGAGTTTTGCCAATATCTATGTAGCAGAGTGGGAGGAGGATGCGCTTAGCAAATGTCCGAAACAGCCTCTCTTTTATCACAGGTACCTCGATGATATTTTCATTATTTGGCATCATACAAAGGAAGAATTTAATGAATTTTTCACCATTTTGAACAATCATGACCCGAATATCAAGCTAAAAGCCAACATTGACCAAATGTCCGTAGACTTTTTAGATGTAACGCTATACAAAGGTGTAAAGTATGACACAACGGGACACCTTGATTATAAAGTATATTTTAAGCCCACAGATTCTCATCAACTACTTCACAAGAAATCTTTCCATCCACCTCATACCTTTAAAGGAATTGTAAAATCACAAATCATCCGTTTTCATAGAAATTCGAGGGATAGAAAAAACTTTGAATCTGCATGCTCCCTCTTATTCAAGGCCCTCAAGCCGAGAGGCTATTCATCTAGATTTTTGCGCAAAATTAAGTCTGAAACTTTACAGAATTTGGAAACTATCCCTGATAATGCTGCGGATCACAGGCCTACCAAGATTCGTCACAATCGTCCAATCACAGGCGCAGGAGAATCTCGGAAATGTGGAAAGAAAAGGTGTAAATTAGACCTACTTCTCCCAAATCAAAAAACTTTTATGAGCTTTCAGAACAAAAACAAATTTCAAATTCAGTCCAATTTAGATTGCGATTCCGAAAACGTGATTTATGTAATATCTTGTAAATTGTGCCAAAAGCAATATGTCGGTGAAACCAAATTCCCTTTAAGATGGCGAGCTACTAGACACCCTTGCGATATTAGACATGAAAAAGACACGCATGTCGCTGAACACTTCCTGGCCATTCAGTCGCTCGGGACTTCGAAATTATACCCATTGAACAACCACCTCTCTCTAATTCCACTGACGAAACTGATAAACAAAGGAAACTTAGAGAATCATTTTGGATTAAGCAATTAGAAACAGAATGGCCGAGGGGCATAAATGTGGACCCCGGTCTTGCTGATCAGCATGAAATAATTCCATTCACTCTGACATATAATCGAAAAAATGTGGAAATTCCCGAAATTTTGAAAGATGAATATCATAAATTACAGAATAATTTAAGACAGCCTCTCAATTTGCGCCCAGTAATAGCATTTAGGAAAAATCTGAATCTACGTGACATATTGGTAAAATCCAAATTAACTGGACAAACATCATCATCTTAAAGTTGTCCAATATTTGTAAGGCCATCTCGCCTCTATAAAACAAAAATAACAAATCTCAGGCAATAAAATAAATAAAAAATATTTTCCATTTTTTGAAAATTCTGAGCCAGCGCCTTAACCATATTACTACCTACCTACCTACCTACCTACCTGTCCGTCCATCCGTCCATCCATCCATCACCATCACCACCCATCAATCCATCCATCCATCCATCACCACCCATCCATCCTATCTACCGTGGATATTTGTGTTTTCCTCACTAATCAGTTCCACAAAGGGCCTACATTTATGGACTTTTACAACCGTACGATGCTGGGGTGAAGCACCAACTGGAAACTACAAGCTTACAGTGGCTTATAAAGGTAAGATAAACTACATGCTTACGATGGCTTATAAAGGTAAGATAATTTCTGTAATCACTTCTCTGATTCAAATCAATCATGTAGGTAAGCTATTGAATATTTTGATAGGCTACAACTCCCAGCCAAATTAGTTTCAAAATATTTTGAAAATTCTAACAACTGTCATATTTGAGCTTTACAAGTTCAAAGCTAATATGTTTTCTGTCTAAAGTGTTATGTTTTGCACAAAACAATGGAAGGAAAACATTTAGTCCTGAAGGCCATGTGATTGTGTAATTCTGTACATGGAAGCTCATGCAATGTCATGGAATTTTTTAATGCAGCGTTGTTGGAACATTTTGGCGTGGGTGGAGGCTAAGCTATGGGTGGGGCCAAAACCTAGGGGTGGGTGGGGGGGGATCATTATGGTGATACACTATGGGAGAGAAAATGGGTGTGTAGGGTGTGGTGGGGTTTTGGGGGCTATTGTCCCCCCCCAAGTGCCTACACCTATGCAATGAGGACTGAGAGTGTAAATGTATTCTAAGACAAGCATTGGATGAATCCACTTTTAGCTATGCTTCACCCATCTCTAGCTAACCTCCGCCAATTCCTTGCTCATGTTGGGGTTGATTTATATACTTGAAATCCTGAAATCCCAGAAGCCCAATTCCAATTTGACTAGGGGATTGTTGCTGCCGATGGCAGGAACAGCTCCCAATCAAATTAGTTTCAAAATATTCAACAGAATGTTTATTAAATGATAAAGCCATATAATTCGTACAACTGACGAACTATTCCAGGTTCATGACGGAGTATTTCTGTCAATTATGATTGTGACATCAGCCTAAAAGCTACAATTAATGCAATTCACTTATTCCAGAGTACCCACCCATCATATGATGTCATAATGAACTGCGTGATGTTTAGAATGACATCATAATGAATGACGTCGATAAGTACGTCATGAACGCATATTTGAAGACGGTCTGTGCGTTGTTGTACCAATTGTTTGCTTTTACTATTTAGTAAATATTCTGTTTAATATTTTGAAACAGTCAAATTAGTTACATAATATTCAACAGCTTCCTTGTATAGTTTTCAGGAAATTGATGGCTAGGGCATTCGGGGATCGATCAATCCCAACATGGCGAGGTGTGCGTGGATCTTAGCTAGAGATGGGTGGGGCATGGCTAAAAATGGAAAGCTCCATTGATGTCATATACTTGAGTGACACATTGGCTTCATCCATCATGTCCATTGTAAACTGTGGTCGTTAGCTTCAAATTATGCTCCTTTACTGAATCTTTTCCATACAGAAATACTACGGTTATGTCATATTGTTAGGAGTAACACACGCACGCATGTAGGCTTGTGCGATTATTGCGTTGAGGGATCGCGATAGATTATTAAAAAATAATCGTGATTACTCGATTAATCAGCTTGGATATAAATTACCAAGACATAACAACAAAAGAATATCAATGACAAAAATTGCAATGGTGTTTAGAAAAGTCCATTTGCAGGGCAAGAGAAGACTATTTTTGAAAATGTATCACTGGAATGCCTGGCTCAAGAATCGAACAAGGAATTCCAGTGATACATTTTCAAAAATAGTCTTCTGCCCTGCAAATGGACATACATTCACTAAGCAAAATGTCATTTTTCATGACCGATCACATTAAAAAGTAATTGAAAGTTAGGTTTTAAAATGTTTTATGCAATAGAAAATATTCAAGATTATTCGATTATTTATTTTTAATCTATAAATTCACGATTTAAAGCATAATCATGATTTTTTATTTAATCACATAATCGTGCAAGCCTACACACATGCACGCATGCACAACTCACAACTTTATACATCTGATTGTGTCTGTGATTGTCACTGCAGGTAAAGACAATCATGGTAGTCATCTAGTAGATTGGCAGCTAAGGCTCTTTGGAACTGACATGACACCTACAGAGTTTATGGATCGTCGCAGGTAATGTTGTAAACTGTTTGTTAGTCTTTATTATCTGAGTGTATGTATCATGTTCTGTAACCTAATTTGTGATCGCTTCCACCCCCCTGCTATCCTCTCTTTCTCTCCCTCTCCGCTATCCTCTCTCCCTCCCTACCTCCCTCCATCCCAGCTATCCTCTCCCTCCCTTCCTCCCTCGCTGCTATCCTCTCTCTTTCCTTCCCTCCCTTCCTCCATTCCTGCTATCCTTTCTCTATTTCTCCCTCCCTACTTCCCTCCCTCTATCCCTGCTATCATCTCTCTCTCCCTCCCTCTCTGCTATTCTGTCTCCCTCCCTCCCTATCTACCTCCCTCCATCCCTGCTATCCTCCCTCTCTCCCTCCATCCCTGCTAAACTCTCTTTCTCTCCCTCCCTCCCTCTAACTCGCTCACTCCTTCCCTCCCTTCCTCCCTCCCGCCCACCCTCCCTCCCTACCTACCTACCTACCTCCCTCCATCCCTGCTATCCTCTCCCTCCCTCCCACCGTCTCACTCCCTCCTCT
Organism: Chaetoderma sp. LZ-2023a; assembly: GCA_034401795.1. NCBI lineage: Eukaryota > Metazoa > Mollusca > Caudofoveata > Chaetodermatida > Chaetodermatidae > Chaetoderma > Chaetoderma sp. LZ-2023a. The sequence continues at coordinate 8,831,613 of CM067361.1, read as the reverse complement.
TTTTTTATTATGTCTCCCTCTATATCTCCCCCATGCCTCCACCCTCTCACTCACTCCCTCTCACTCTCCTCTTTTTTATTATGTCTCCCTCTATATCTCCCCCATCCCTCCCACCCTCTCACTCACTCTCTCACTCTCTCCTCTTTTTTTAATTATAGCTCCCTCTATATCTCCCCCATTCCTACCTTCCTCTCTCCTCCATATGCAGCAATGGCTTCCAGTCATATTAATCTCGAAATATTGAACAAAATGTAATTTGTTATGTAAAGAATTTGTTTTGTCATGGATTTCTCACTGACAGGGTTAAAGCAAAATTCTGTGTAAATTGTTCACTAACTAACTTGACTGGAAGCCAGCCAAATTAACATCAAAATATTCAACACAATTTTTCTTACATTAAGAATATCTGGTATATAGGTAGGGTTGTAGGCATAAACTGCTGAAGGATAATTATAATAATAATTGCTAATGTGCTCAGTGATATTTAAATAAAACTGTGACTAAAATCATTCAGATTCTCCGTACACAAATCATGGTTAGTTAACTGGCTGTCTGCGGCAACCCATCAGACAATTATTTTAAATGGTCCATAACTCTAGACCAGTGAATATTTTGAAAACAATTTCACTGAAAGTTGTTGGTGGCTTAGCCACCAGCAACATTCAGTCAAATTGTTTTCAAAATATTCAGCATATTTAAAGCTAAACCTATGGAAAATGTAATCTGCAGAGAAATTCAGCAGACAGACAGTTAAACGGTTAGTTGATAGTTTGCACTTTAGGCCAGATATGTCTGAGAGTCAATGAATTCCTCAATTGTGTTTCAGATTCCTGAAGGAACATGCTTATTCTGGTAAATTTCTGAATGATACCTATGAGGTGCCATGCCCATCACCCCCGGTTAAGGATATACCACAGAAAGATGTCGTCTCTGAGTGGACATTAAAGGTAACTAGTCCAGCGTAGATCCAGCAAAATTCATGGCGTCTGTTCAAAATGTAGCGATCTGATCTCTCCGTCTCCATCCAGCTATTTCATCCGTAACCATTTGATGGAATCCAGTCAAATTTGTTTTGTGTGTTACCCATATGATTGCGAACTGGAAGACACCATTTACATTAGGCTTCCTACCCCCCCTCCCCCCCCAACGCCCAGGGTTGGGGGTACAGGGTTGGGTGGAGGTGGGGCAGAAAATCTGTTGGTGGAATTCAACCAAATTTGGTAGGTTCCGCACGTGATTGCAGATTACAAGACATTCTTTGCATTAGTCTAGGCCCTCAAGTTGGTGGTGGTGGGGTGCAAAACGTCAAAGTTGTCGAAAGCATGGGTAAGTCAGCAATGGCTTCCAGTCAAATTAATTTCAAAATATTCAACCGTTTTCTTGTATGGTCGCCTTGAACAATATTGGGAATTCAGCAGTAAAAGGGTTACAGCACAGCCGATTTTAAACACATTTTGTAAAAAAATGTCTACGCCATTGTGGTCCAAGTTTGATCAACCGACACTGATGTCTTGATTGGGTCGGACATGTTTGATATTATGTAAGATTTGATAAACTCCTCCGATACGGCTTGGCCAATTGACATAACGTGATAAGTCCGGTTGTTATCAAAACATTAGCCACTGACAGTTATATTGTCTGCTGAGATTCTTGAGAATAATTGGAAGGAAAGTTGTTTCTACTTCGAATAATACTTACCAGATGTACTATTATGATAATGTCTATTATCTAGGCTAGCTCAAAATAACAATTAAAACTCTGCACACTCCATGGTCCTGCCCATACTCTGTCCGGGAATTACCATAAGCCTCCAGGTACCGAGTCAATTCCCAACTACAGTCAGATTCATCTATTTTGCTAGACTTTACAGTCACATTTTTGTAGTCATCAATTTAGCTTGAATTTTTGCGTTTCGAGTGCTTTGAGGAAGTTTCGATCGCTGGCTTCATGGAAGGAAAAGGGAAATCATCGCAGGGGCAGGTTGTATCAATCTAGAATTTATACATTCATGCCGTAATGACTGTTTGAATTTTCCTTAAATTGGCACATTGTTTTAAAATGGTAGCCATTGTTAGAGTCGCTCCGATACCCTGTTAACCTTTTAATCTTATCCGGGTACTCGGTTAATTTCTCTTGCGACTAGTTTCCTTCCAAGGTGGATGCGCCCATAGCCAAGATGGCGGCGTCCATGATTAGAGCTTTGTTTTGGTTTGGCGTATCTGTGTACTCAGTTTTAAGCCAATCATTAGCTCTTGCTTCATTGTTGAGGGTGTTTGTAGTGATCGGTCTTAATTTCTTGGTTATTTTAACATTAGTTAATCGCCAAGTTGTGTTTATAAAATTTTCAAATAATTTCCTCCCTAGAATTTGATTAACATTAATCTAAGAGAAAGTTAATGTTTTAAAGTAATTTCATGATTGCAATCAAGTTATTGTGCGTGTTGCTCGTCTTCATGTAACCATGTGCAGCGCTTTAATTCTTATTCTGTGTTCGCTGAACGTGAAGGGACAGGGCAAGGCCCCGCCAGACACGCTTTGTTCACGCTGCAACCACTTCATTCACGGATTCCGGGCTTTCCAGCAGGTCACCCCTGGATTTTGTACGGGTCTGTCAGCTGGGTGGGGATGTCAATGTTATGTCGGGCATCTTCCACCCGGATTTCACTCTATCCGGAGTGCCATCCGAGCCATCTTTTGCGGTTCCCGTCGGCATCGCGGATGCAGGTATGCCGGCTCCTCTCGGAGTCACCTCTTCAACAACCTCTTCGACCGCAGATGTTCATCTTCGCAGATGCGTCAACGACGGGTTGGGGAGCAGTATTGGACAATCTGTCAGTGTCATGGGAATAGGATCGGACCAATGCGCAGAAACACATAAATGTTCTTGAATTATTAGGGGTGGCATTAGCACTTCGAAAATTCGAGAGCTTAATCCGAGACAAGATTGTCCTAATAAGGACAGACAACTCCAAAGTGATGTCCTATTTGAACCACCAGTGCAGGACAAGGTCACCAGAGTTCTGCATGATGATATGGAACCTTCCACTGTGGTGCCAAGAGAGGAATGTTATTCTTCGGGCAGCACACATTCCACGATAATGGACATCCTAGCGGATGCTCTCAGTCGAAGGACGGTTTGTCGTCTGACAGAATGGCAGCTCAACCAATCGGTAGCAGAGATTCTATTCAAACATTGGAACAAGCCAAATGTGGATCTATTTGCAATGAAAGGAAATGCAAAGATGGTCACATTTGTGTCACCAATCCCGGACCCGCTATCTCTAGCAGTAGACGCACTGGTGATAAGTTGGAAAGGAATGTACGCGTACGCGTATCCTCCAACGATTCTCATCCCAAAAGTTCTGGCAAAGATAGGAGAGGGGATATGCCAAGTACTACTGATCGCCCCTCATTGGCCAGGCCGATCATGGTTTACGGGTCTGCTGGACATTCTGGTCTGCAATCCAATCCCTCTTCCAGACAGAAGGTATCTGATTTTTCAGAACAAGGGTCTGTATCACCACGACAGACCGGAAATGTTCCAATTGACTGCATGGATGTTATCAAGCAGCAATTGGGGATGGCTTTTCTGAGCAAGTAACGAAATTTGTCGCTTCAACCGGAAGGGGTGTCAACCACTAGAACATACATGTATAATTATAGAAGCAACAAATTTGCAGAGTGGTGTAAGGGAAGAGATATTAATCCCTTTTCTGCATCTGTTCAAAACGTAGCAGATTTTATCTGTTATTTAAACAAGGTTGACAAACTTGTACCTTCAACCCTAGTAGCATATAAGTCTACATCAGCTTCAGTCGTTCCCAGTCTGGCCTTAGTCTGGAGCGGAGAACGACACCTTAAATGAAGTTATTAAAGGAATGAGCAATTTGCGACCTAGATAGCCAATTCCTATCCCAGCATGGAATCTGTCTCTTGTTCTACCGGTTTTGACCCAATTAGATCTATAGATATTAAACTGTTGACTATTAAATCAGTTTTCTTGGTTGCAGCAGCATCGGCGAGGAGAAGCATAATTCATGCACTTTCTGCCGAACAAGACCGTTTTGTCATTACGGGTGAAGGTTTAAGAGACTAATAGCACGTCTTTGTTTCCTGGCAAAGAATCAGTCACTTAAATATCCAGGACAGCTGATCAATTTGCCAAGTTTAGTTAGGCATGACCCAAGCTCTACTGCTTGGTGTCCTGTCAGATGTCTGAAGATGTATAAGAAACGTACAGAGGAATGGAGAGATGACCCGAAATCTCTGTGGTTATGTCTCAAGGCTCCTCATCTTCTCGCCTCGAAAGACACTATTTCTCGTTGGATAGTCGATGGTATAAAGATGTCGCATAAAATCACGACAGGAAAGCAAATTGATCGTGTGTATGCCCATCAAGTCCGAGCACTAGCAGCAGCATCGGCCCTTTATAAGGGTGTCTCATTAAAGGAGGTGATGTCTGTAGCACAGTTGTATGCTGAGTCGTCATTAACTGATTTCTACCTTCGCGATATCTCCAGCGCACTTAATCTGGTAGCCATCGCCAATTTGGTCACATCCGACTACTCTTAACACATTTCGTAAGGTTCTTCCACAGGCACTGACACAGGTGATGCACATGGACATTGAACGACCGTGGATTGGCCAAAGCTCCTGCGATGATCAAGAAAGACCAAGCACTCAGAATGGTGATTGTTTCCTAGTTTAAGTGACTAATATTATTTTTGTTTTACTTACACTCGAATTCCCAGACTGATTAAGTGAAAAAGTCTGGTTCTAGAGTATTCTTATTCATTGTAACAGACAATGGACTCATTCAAATTTGAAAATATAATCGAAATACTGATATTTTTTTTCAAAATTAGAAGTTGTAGTAGCTTCTTTGCACTCTCCTGGACTGCCCTTACTGAGACTTGGGTCTGGTGGGTGTTGTCTCCCTTTTGACAGCCCTCAAGGAATTTGTGCAGACAAATAAGGGGAGGGGGGGGGGTTTGAGTGCAGTCTAGACCATGGAAGTTTAGCACTATGAGTCGGATGGCGGGACCCAAGCGTATGCTGGGGTTCTCAGTCTCTTCACAACCTTCTCTGTCGGATGGTAAAATGTAGATGAGAGCTGTTTCAAGCCTCACCTCCTCCCACTGGAGTTTCTTGAAATCCGGAGTTTATCATAATAGTCCATCTCGTAAGTATTATTCGAAGTAGAATAAAAAAAGCATCCGCTTTTGTTTCTACGAGAATTGCTAATACTTACCAGATTACCACTGAGGGGAGGCTGAGCTGCTTTCGATGTTTGTCAAGACAAATATAAGACAAATCTGACTGTAGTTGGGAATTGACTCGGTACCTGGAGGCTTATGGTAATTCCCGGACACAGTATGGGCAGGACCATGGAGACTGCAGAGAATTTTTAATTGTTTATTTTGAGCTAGACTAGATAATAGACATTTTCATAATAGTACATCTGCTAAGTAGTAACAATTCTCGTAGAAACAAAAGCGGATGCTTTTTTATGCTGCAATAGACAGCAACAACAATATTCAGTCAACTTGTTATTAAGCTGCCTCGCTGCTGGAAGCCACTGGACAAAAATTTCAATGTGCAATAACGCTGGACGTGCTTATCCACCATCAACTCTCAGTCAAATTGCTTTCAAAATATTTAGCAAGTCCAGAGATATGGTCCCTGGAATATGTCGTCTGCAAAAACTCAGCAGTCAGACTGTTAAATTATTTAGCCAATGGAACCAATTGGGATAAATTTAACCAAGGCGGGCGAGGGCCATCGATCACATGAAATACTGAGCACCAACCTCGGGACGCATGGACGTACCGGTAGTTATCACCGTATTATTTTAATAGTACATCTGGTAAGTGGAAACAAAAAGCATCACGCTTTTTTTATGCTAGTATAGACAGCAGCAGCAATATTCAGTCAGTTAGTTATTAAACTATTTCGTCTGGCACATTTCACTTGTGGCTTGGAAAATGGATAATTATTATTAAACTACTATGCGCTTACTATGCACCACGTACCAAGGCAGCTCTGCTAGGCTTGTGCGATTATTGCTTTGAATGATCACAATTGATTACTTAATAATAATCGTGATTACTCGATTAATCAGCCTTCATACAAATTGTAAACCCAGAGATAACAACAAAGGTGTATCAATGACGAAAGCTACAATGGCCTTTAAAAATATCCATTTGAAGGCCATGAGAAGACTATTTTTGAAAATGTATCACAGGAATGCCTGGCTCAATTCTTGAGCCAGTCATTCCATTGATGCATTTTCAAAACTAGTCTTCTCTTGACCTGCAAATGACATACATTCAATGTCACGTTTCATGACCGATCGCATTAAAGAGTAATTAAAAGGTAGGTTTTGAAATCTTTTATGGAGTAGAAATTATTCACGATCATTCGATTATTTAATATTTAATCATATAACTTCACGATTGAAAAAATAATCATGATTTTCTATTTAATCACTTAATAGCGCAATCCTAAGCTCTGCTTAGAACAGCACAATCCCTAGCTTTAGCAACGCAGGAATATTGAACATTGCACAACAGCTAAAGCACCAGTATCACAAATAAATAATAATAATAATAATAATAATTTATCAAGGGCATACCATCAGTAAACTGCTCTTCTTGAGACCCTCCCAAACTCACTAAGCTATGTACAGATGATTAAGCAGTAGAAACTGTGATAACTACATCGTCTATTGAGATGATTTGACTGTATTTTTAATCTTGAGGCTTGGTCTACACTTGGTGAGATCCAGAGTCTGAATGATTTGAGCTCTAGAAGTTATTGGTTTGATTGGCGTCTATCGAGTCCCTGATTCCAGGTCCCATTCATGCCATATCTAGGCTGGTTTATATTTCTGTTTATTATTGGTAACTTCTCCAGTTTTTACACTGGTACCCATTTATACTCCTGGGTGGAGAGAGGCAACGAGGAGTGAAGGAGATTGCCTATATTTCCACTGATTACTTGTCCCCCACCTGATCGCCTGACAGTCGAGTGGGATTTGAACCCCCACCCGGCTGATTACAAGTTGATCACACTAACAGCACGGCCAATCGTCTCCGCATAATGTTTGCTGTTTACTCGCTCCTTTTATACTTGCTCGGGTTGGAGATCGGCATTGGGGTGGGCATGACCGAATATGGGAATAGGGGTGGACAACCTTGGGGGTTTGGCCTCGTGACTGTTCTGGTGGTTTGGGTTGCCTGGCTGTTGTAGCATTTTTTGGCTGGAAAACCCTGCTTTTTGTGGTTCTAATGGTACTAGCAATATTTAGATAGTTTTTTTCTGTCTCTCTTTAGTGTAAGACAGAAGATATTATTGTAATATTATATAGCTATTCGTTTGAGATTATGTCGGTATGGGCTGGTTGTGTATAAAAGAGGAGTTTGGTGTGTGGGGTGTGTGTGGGTGGGTTTATGTCGTGTCTACTGTTGATTCAGACTCATGGCGTTTCATTCATGGGTTGAATTCATCAGAGCCATATATTGTACGATGATGTCATGCTTTGGTAAATTCTGTTGCGATTGCATATACGCTGTATGTGATCCTATCCTATTTTAACAGATTTGCTGAGCTCCTGGTCGCTATGGAAAGGTGGGCTGCTATGTTTGTGTGTGTGTGTGTGTGTGTGTGTGTGTGTGTGTGTGGGTGGGTGTGGTGTGTGTGTGTGTGTGTGTTAGCTGATGCCTTGGTGCTGTGGGGAGGAAGAGAACAAAGATGATATGCAGGTAGAAGTACATTTTATGGTTTGTTGTCTAATTTTGTGTTTACTGCTGTATGTTGTAAAGTGTGGTTGGTTATGATGTCATTGATCTCTGCTGACGCGTTCCATCATTGGTTAACATCATAGAAGCTTGATTAGGTCAATTATTCCAATTGGTGGGAGAATGTGTTGTGATTGGGGGGTCATCAGTGCTTACTAAAGTGGTGATATTTTATATGTGCATAGAAAGATAAATGGTACATAGTTATGTCCTACAGCCACATAAATTAAAGATCAAATGATATAGTTCTATGTATAGCTTCTGTGTACTGTGTTCCTATCAGTTGTGTGGGTTGTGCAAACATGAAATCAAGAGGGCCTATGGACGTTAGCCAAATTTTCTGTGAAACATGGGGTACCAGGCACACTCGGCACCAGAGGCCTCCTCAATTTATTGAAATTTGTCTCAGTATGCAACAATTTTGAGTTCAATGGAGAACATTATCTCCAAGTAGGGGCGGGCCACTGCCATGGGCAGCAAGAATGCATGCTTATATGCATGCATGCATCTTCATGGGAAACCTTAAAGAAAAACTTGCTAAATGCACCCTTCCAGCCAGCCCTATGCATAAGATACATGGACGATAGCTTTATGATATGGGAGCATGGATTAGAAGCACTACAACTGTTCTTCCAACATACGCACTGGGGTCATAGCAACATAAAGTTCACCATGGAATATTCCAGAACCAATGTCGTGTTCTTGGACAGCATGATCCAAAACACAGGTGGCTAACCGATATCTTTCGACCTGACAGACACCCATCACTACCTACATTACCACTCATCCCGCCCGTCAGCATGCAAAGATGCCAGTCCATATGACCAGTTTCTATGCCTCAGAAGAATCTGCACCAAGGACGAGGACTTCGAAAAAAACCTTGCAGCCTACTAGAAAGCTGTTTCATGGCTCGAGGATACTGAGTGGACATCCTGACAACTGCCAAGAGGAAAGTGAGTGAAAAGTTAAGGTCATCACTCCTCAATACATCAACATCACCCCATATCAACAAAAACAACAGTCCAATCTTTGTGTGCGAATTCACCAGAACAGATATTTCTAAAAAAGATAATCAATAAATACTGGCCTCTTCTCCATGTAAGCCCGCGCTTCAGACTAGCGCTCCCAGAAAAACTTCTTTTCGAATATTGAATGGACAAAACTCAATGACTCCATCGTAAGGGCCAAAATGATCACTAAAAACGACAAGGAGCTACCATAGAGGAACCCGATTCTAAAATGCAACACAAAAACTTGCAACATCTCTAACAAACTGAATAAGAACAGATTCTTGAAGAGCAGCCACACAGGGCTGAGGTACAGAGCAAAAAACATTGGTAACTGCCAAACAAGAAACATTGTCTGTCTCCTGACTTGCATATACTACAACAAGCAGTACATATGGGAAACGTTAAGACCGTTCAAGACCAGGATAGAAGAGCCCCTTCATTCAATCATAAACTTATACAAAAATGAGATTTATGATACACAAATTTCTAGGCACCAACCAACAGAACCACACAAGGAATGCCATGAGGGTCCGTATCATTCGAGATCTCTCATCAGATCAAACTGAGCCTGTATCTGCACCACGGAGGAAACAGAAAGAATGCCATTGGATCCACCAGCTCCACACAATAGAACCAATTGGGATAAGTTTGACCTAGCAGGGTGAGGGCCATCAGTGACATGAAATACTGATCACCAAACTCGGGACGCACGGACATAGTTATCACTGTATTATCATAATAGTACATCTGGTAAGTATTAAAAATACTATAGACAGCAGCAACACTTGTTAGTCAGTTTGTTATTAAACTATTTGTTCTATCACTTTTCACTTGTACCATAGAAAATGGATAATTATTATTAACCATATAATGGTCATACCAGCCAAAACCGGCCTCTTGTATGGTCTTGTGGAATGTCCATTTACACGCCAAGAGAATACAATTTTTGAAATTTTACCACTGGAATGACTTGCTCGATAACCGAGCCAGTCATTCCAGTGATAAATTTTGAAAAATTATATTCTCTTGGCCTGTAAATAGGCATTCAATAAGCAGATATTTAAATTTCCGTGACCAAGTTTGACTATTAAAGGGTTAAGGTACCGTGCGCTTACTATAGACTATGTATCAAGGAAGCTCTGCTAGGTCTGTGAGATTATTGCAGTGAGTGATCATGGTCGATTACTTAAGCCAAATTACACAGAGATAACAACAAAGACATCTCAATGACGAAAGCTGCAATGGTGTTTAGAAATATCAATTTGCAGAACAAGAGAAGACTATTTTCACATCAAGAGTATACTTACCTCCCTAATACTTTTGATATTGCTAAATATTGGCTTTCACTCAATAAAACACTCAGATTAAAAACAGTTAGGTGCCCCTACTGGGCAGGTAGTCAGAGGTAGTCCGGCGGATGCCAGCCCCACCACCGCGCATGCGCCGACTACTACTTCCTCTTTGCTAATTTATTGGCAAGGAGAACACATGTGCTTGTTAGTTATCTGCAAGTTTCACGAGTTTAAAAGCCTTTTTTCACGTCTGTTACGGTTGAATATTGTTGGAAGAGATGTCTGAGAGGACAAATTCGCCAGAGGAAGGGACGGGATCTCTTTATCAGGTGAATTCAATGATATTCTAGCGAGTTTTTTCCCCGGTGTAATGTGTTTCCGGGACTCGCGCTTACCGTGATTAGCGCCTGTTTGAGTTGGTTTTTTCCAACATGGTGCTTTATAAGTCTAATTTCTCTTTGTGTTTATGTCCACAAGTATGGTTTGACATTATTAGTGGACATCTCAGCACAGGAGGGTTTGTTTTTCTCCACCACGGTTCCATTTCCTACTAATATTGTTAGGTTATCTAACCAAAAAGTCTATGTTCAGTGAGTTGGAGGCTTACTATAAAGGTCTTCTCACTTTGCCCTCTTGATCCAATTCCTTCCCCAAGGTGGAGAAAGGTGAAGAGGCGTAGTCTTGGTGGAGTGCTCCAGTGCATCACGGTGGATGGTTTGTCTATACAAGGTGTCAGGTATATGAATAATGATATGAGGTAATATGAATTATTTGAAAAAATAATGACTGATTTTTTACCATTTTTTATCATTCTGTATCTGATGATGTGCAGTCTGAATATCCTTTGGAGGATGTTCTAGTTATGAATACAATTCGTCCTTGCACTTGGATGCTTGTTACGGACTGATTAATTTCTGTTAAGGGATTGATGACGTCATAATCGGCCTTGCGCTTTATTAACATTTAAAGTTTTGTCCAACGCTGGTTTCTTCTTGATTAGTGATCTTTATGATCCTGTCCCTCTCTTTTAGTTTGGTTTTGAGTTTCTTCTAACCGTAACTAACTTGCTCATTGTCCTCGTCCTTTGTCCTGTTTCAGAGACCTGGTTGCCCGTCCTGTGGTCGATTTCTGAAAGATAGATTGGCGCCACATTTGTGTTTTAGCTGTGGACCGTTGCTAAAATGCGATATATGTAAGCAGTGGGGGGCGAGCTAATGGCTGACTTTTTATTGTTACAGGCGAGGGAGAAGGTGATGGAGGAAGAGAGGAAGACGAAGAAGGAGGGTGTTAAGAAGGGTAAGAGGAAGGCCTCATCCGCGGTGGATATGGAGGCCTTCCGGTCCGAAATGTTGGGAGAGATGCAGAGGACAATAAAGGATTTGGTCCCAGAGTTGCTTCGCAGCATGCTGCCTGGGCCAGGTCCTTTATTGTCCTCAGTATCTGCTTCGGAGCAGGTGATCCCCGCCTCTGAATCCGAGTTCCTTAGGTCCGGTCCGGTGTTCGATGTGGATTCAGAGGTGGCCCCGTTGTTGGGGGCGGTCCACGACCCTGGCAGCAGGCTTGATGCCGCGCCGAGGGGCCGTGGACAACGGTTGTTGCTGGGACCCGCGGTCTGCTCATCAGACCCTGGGTATCCGCGCGCCGCGGGTGTCAAATCCTCCTATGGCACCTTCCCTGGCCAGTCCGGGTTAGCTCTCTTTGCTGACCCGGAGTCTAATCTTTCTGGCCAGGAGGAAGAGGATTACCTGCTAGGGTTGCCGTCTGGGGACGTGGCCATGGAGTACGACGTCGGTGCACCCCTCGCGGGGAATACAGGCGACGTGTTCCATGGTTCTACTCACGCAGGAGTAGAATTCACGGTCCAGAAGGTGACCCTCGGTGGTGCTGATGGCCACGGTTACCGCATACCTCGGCTTGCCGAGAGTATCGCTGGTGCTGGCCAGGGCCATGGTGGGGCGGTGTCTGCCCCGCGCTCTACCACGGCGCCGGCTCCTGGTCAAGCCAGGGAGTTTAGCATGCCTGTTCTTTCGGGCCCGCATGCTTTCCCTGGCTTGCCAGGGGTATCAGCATATCCGCCGTCGAGTTCAACTGCCTGCACTCAGGAGGAAGACGAAGGCCCTCGTCTAGTAGAGCGCTCGCAGTTAGCCACGGAGGAGGATTGGTCGGACGCTTGCCAGTGGCTGGTAAGCGTTCGGCCAGATCTGCCCGTGGAGCAGTCGGCAATCCAGCGTGACCATAGGCCGTGGTTAGCTGGTAGGCCGACTGCCACCGCTATGCCATCTCTGCCGCTGGCTGAGCATGTCGTGGACATGTTCGAGGCGGCGGAGACGTCCATTAAGACGAATGGGCGTCTCGCGAAGGCCCCTCGCGAGGTGGCTAGACGTTGCCGCATCGTGCCCCTGGATTACCAGCGGTACGGTGTGGTGCCTAACCCTAGCGTGGATGATCGCGCGGCTTTGGGCGAAGATGCGCGGCCAGGCTCCCGTTCTGACACGGGTGTCCTGTGCTCGAACGCGTTGCGTTCGGCGAATACCGCGCTACGTGATGCGGAGGAGAGTGGGAGAGCTTCGATTGCTGCTCTGTCCCACGTCTCCCAGCTGTTACAGGGGGTGGTAACAGCATCCGCTTCACATCAACCAAGCCCGGTAACAGTCCAGAGAGCCATCCAGGATGGTATCAACCTGGCTCTGGACTGTTTGACGCGGGCGGTGACCAGGAGTGTCCGGGCGAGGCGCACGTTTGCCCTTGACAATCTGTGCCCGTCCCAGGACCTGTATAATAGGCTACTGCGAACGCCTATGACAGGTCCTGGTCTCTTTGGAGGTGAGGGATGTAGGCACCTCCAGGAGACGGTGACTCTGGTCAACAACCAGAGGGCGCTGCGTGAGCAGTTTGAGGTGCTCCGGCGGGAGCGCGTTCGCGCAGCACCCCCTGCGTATCGTCCCCTGCAGGCTCGAGGTGGCGCTGGCCAGGTCAGAGGCCAGACACCATCGCAGCGCCGGCCTAGGCCGCATGCGATTCGGCCAGCAGCGAGGGGGGCGCAGGCTCCCCAGGCGCAGCCAGCCAGGCAGCAACCCGCGCACCGTGGTGCGTGCGGCGCTGGGCGGGGCGCGCGGGGATCTGGTCGCGGTAATCGGGCCTGATGGCCCGGTTACCGTAGTGGGAACCACTCCGGTGTTTCAGGCCGAGAAGACAGTGCCACTCTCTCACTCCTTATGTCCACCTCTCTCCCTAGGTGGGCCGGTTGGTCGGCCACTTGACAGAGTGGAAGCGGTTGACTCAGGACCGTTTAGTCTTGCGATGGCTTTCAGTCGGGTATCGTCCCGATTGGATAACAGGCCCGCCATCGAGACTGTCTCTCGTGCCGATCTGGACTCCGATTCCAAGGGATCCAGATCAAAGGTTGTGTATAGAGGAGGAAATAAATTCCCTCATACAAAAGGAAGCCATTCAGCCGGCGCAGAGGTGCCCGGGCTTCTATTCAACCCTGTTCTTAGTAACGAAAAACACCGGAGGGTGGAGGCCGATTCTCAACCTCAAGCCATTGAACAAGTTCATAGAGACGCCCAGTTTCAAGATGGAGACTGTGCGCTCGGTGTTGGCGGGGTTAGAGCAAGGAATGTGGACAGCGTCAATAGATTTGAAGGATGCTTATTTCCACATTCCCAGAGAGAGGAGTTTCCGTCGCTTCCTGAGATTTGCATTCCAGGGCAGACAGTGGGAATTCAGGTTATTACCCTTCGGGATTTCCACGGCTCCTCGGGTCTTCACCCGTGTGGTTCTCGCGATCACTGCATACCTCCGCAGGAGAAGCATAGCAGTCCACACGTACATAGACGACTGGCTGTTGAAAGCACACACCCGGGAAAGATTATCGGCCAATCTGGAGATTGTTTTGAAAACTCTCATGGACTTGGGCTGGATAGTCAATTTCCAAAAATCAGAGCTAACTCCATCCCAGAAGTTTGTTTACCTGGGCATGTTCTTCGATCTCGAGTCGGGATATGTTTATCCAACTCAGGAGAGGGTTCAAAGACTCATCTCAGTAATACAGTCGGTGTGCGACAGTCGTCATGTCCTGGCACGGGTTTACTTGAGAATGCTGGGGTTGATGGTTTCATTGGAACCAGTCATTCCGCAGGCCGCCTTGCGCAGGCGCCCGATCCAGTTGTTTCTCATGACACAGTGGACCCAGAGTTCAGGTTCGCTGGACTCGAATGTGTCAGTGTTGGCGCCTCTGATTCACCACCTGCAATGGTGGTTGAATACAGAGAATCTCTTGCCGGGGGTTTTGCTAACCCCTCCCCACCCTCAGGTGACTGTGTATACAGATGCATCGATGGAGGGGTGGGGAGCTTGTCTGGAAGAGTCCACAATATCAGGGCTTTGGGATCTGGATCAGTCCAAGGAACATATCAATCTACTAGAGCTAAGAGCAGTAGTCCTGGGCCTGGAACATTTCTTACAGAAGGTTCAGGGCAAGATTGTTCTAATTCGTTCAGACAACTCAACAGTAGTGACTTACATAAACCGCCAGGGCGGAACGAAGTCGCCCAGTCTCTGTATGATGACATGGAAACTGCTTTGTTGGTGCCTAGATCATGGGATCACCTTGAAGGCAGTTCATATTCCGGGAAGGCTAAATCTGCTAGCAGACTCATTGAGCCGAAGGATGAGTGTTTTACCCACGGAATGGCAACTAAATCAATGTGTGGCGGATCGTCTGTTCGACCATTGGGGGAAACCCAACATCGATTTGTTCGCAACGAAGAAGAATGCGAAGATGACGACGTACGTCTCTCCGATTCCAGACCCAAGCGCTTTCGCAACAGATGCGTTAGCTATCAGCTGGGCGGGAATGTATGCATACGCATTCCCTCCAGCAATCCTGATTCCAAAGGTGCTTCAGAAAATCAGGCAGCAGGAGTGCCAAGTGCTTCTGATCGCCCCGGATTGGCCAAGCCGATCGTGGTATACGGATCTGCTGGACCTTCTGGTCTGCAATCCGGTTCCGCTGCCTCTGATGGACGACCTTATCTTCCAGGGCAAGGTCCTTCACGACAATCCGTCAATGTTCCGATTGACTGCGTGGCTGTTGTCAAGGAATCTAGAATTAAGGAGGGCTTTTCTGAGCAAGCGGCCATATTTATGGCCAAAGCCAGGAGGGGGTCAACCTCCAGAGCATATAATTATAAAATCAACAGATTTGCAGAGTGGTGCTCAAAAAGATGTATTGATCCAATGGACTCATCTATTCAGGTAGTGGCTGATTTCCTCTGTCACCTATATGATGCCTATAGCCTCAAGCCTAACTCTATTGCTGGTTACAAATCAGCATTAATGACTGTTATTCCTTGCTTGGCTAATAGGGGGAGTGATGAAGTAAGTACATTAAATGTATTAATTAAAGGCATGGGCAATCTAAGACCAAGGAATCCACCACTGATTCCAGTCTGGAGTTTATCCCTGGTGCTTCAGGTACTAGGAGATAAGCCTTTTGAACCACTTAGTTCCATTTCTATGAAAATGTTAACGCTTAAAACTGTATTTTTAATTGCTGCGGCCTCGGCAAGGCGTAGGAGTGAGATTCACGCCTTATCAGCCGAGGATGACCGTTTTGTGGTTACAGGGGAAGGCCTTAAGCTTCTACCTAGGATTAATTTCTTGGCTAAGAATCAGTCATTGAAATATCCAGGTCAACCTATTTTTTTGCCATCTTTAACTAGATATGATCCTAATTCTAAAGTATGGTGCCCCGTACGGGCGCTGCTCCGGTACAAACAGCGTACTTCGGAGTGGCGTACCGACCAGTCAGCGTTATGGTTGTCATATATTGAACCCCATGGCAGGGCGTCTAAGGACACCATTTCCAGGTGGATTGTAGAATGTATTCAGTTTTGTCACAAATCCGCCACCGGGAGACAGGTTGATGTGGCCAAGGCTCACAGTGTCCGCCGTGTCGTGGCATCCACTGCCCTGTTTAGTGGGGTCCCTGTGGATGACATTATGTCCGTGGCTCAGTGGCACTGTGAGTCAAGTTTTACAGACCATTACCTCCGTGACACCTCTAACCCTCTCGCCTTGTCGATTTTAAAACATTAATTGTTTTTTAAATTTTGTAAGGAGTGTTTCCGCATTGCTTATATACTTCGCAATTTAGCGATGGTAACAACCACTTGTCGGGACTGCATCAGGCTTCTCTACTGGGATCATGATGACAGCTTCCAAGTTCAACAAGGTCAGTCTTGTTCATGTGTTGTTCATTGTTACTTGTATTGTCACGTTACCCGTTATTATTAATATGGTGATGGTTTATGTGGGAGGTGGTTCATCATAGAGAGTATACGAAAATGGAGCCTTTTCGTCTCAGTCCTATAGTACTTGGCACTAGTACGTGGAGAGCGTATAGGACATTGAGGTCATCTAGTCTTCCTCCCAGGAGGGGGGGGGGGAGCGCATATGACATTCGGTCATCTCTCAGGCATCGGTTGTGTTATCCGATGGTTTGTCAAATCCTGAATGTGTTCTCACACATTTCAGACGTCATAAGTGCCTTAAACGCGTGAAAGCGTATAGGGAAGAGCTGGTCTTTTGACCTCGCCTCCCTCCCGCCAGATTCACTTTCGAATTCTGGCAATATCAAAAGTATTAGGGAGGTAAGTATACTCTTGATGTGAAATAAACGAAATCTAGGATTTCTTTTTTCACGAGAGAGTTGATACTTACCTCCCTAGATACG
Source organism: Chaetoderma sp. LZ-2023a (assembly GCA_034401795.1). NCBI lineage: Eukaryota > Metazoa > Mollusca > Caudofoveata > Chaetodermatida > Chaetodermatidae > Chaetoderma > Chaetoderma sp. LZ-2023a. The sequence goes on along the minus strand of CM067361.1, from coordinate 8,814,773 downwards.
GACCCGGCCTCTCCACCCCACAGAGGCTCGGTCTTCAGGCTCTTGGCAGTTGCATGTGTTAGCCAATAAATTAGTCAGAGGAAGTAGTAGTCGGCGCATGCGCGGTGGTGGGGCTGGCATCCGCCGGACTACCTCTGACTACCTGCCCAGTAGGGGCACCTAACTGTTTTTAATCTGAGTGTTTTATTGAGTGAAAGCCAATATTTAGCAATATCAAAAGTATTAGGGAGGTAAGTATCAACTCTCTCGTGAAAAAAGAAATCCTAGATTTCGTTTATTTTGAAAACGTATCACTGGAATGCCTGGCTCAGTTCTTGAGCCAGTCATTCCAGTGATGCATTTAAAAAAATAGTCTTCTCTTGGCGTGCAAATGAACATACACTAAGCAAAATGTCACTTTTCGTGACTGATCGCATTAAAGAGTAGTTAAAAGGTAGGTTTTGAAATATTTTATGCAGTTGGAATTGTTCACGATCATTCAACTATTTAATTTTTAATCATATAAATTCATAATTTAAAAAATAATCATGATTTTCTATTTAATCACGTTATCACGCAAGCCTAAGCTCTGCTGCCAACAGTACAATCACTAGCATTTAGCAATACAGGAATATTGAACATTGCACATAACACTAGAATCACAAATAATGACACTAATAATACACTAATAATAATACACTAATGATAATAATGACACTAATAATAATAATAATAAATAATAATAATAATAATAATAATAATCTTTATTTATCGAGGGTATATTATCCGTAAACTGCTCTTCTTGAGGCCCTCCCAAACTCAATAAACTAGGTACAGATGAATAAGCAGCAAAAACATACACATGCACAAACACCCTCATCTAAGACACATACACCCACAGAGGCACATACACCCACAGAGGCACATACACACACATACACACACACACACACACACACACACACACACACACACACACACACACACACACACACACACACACACAGAGGCACATACACACACAGAGGCACATACACCCACAGAGGCACATACACCCACAGAAGCACATACACACACAGAGGCACATACACACACAGAGGCACATACACACACCCTCATCTAAGACACATACACCCACAGAGACACATACACACACAGAGGCACATACACACACAGAGGCACATACACACACACAGAGGCACATACACCCACAGAGGCACATACACCCACAGAAGCACATACACACACAGAGGCACATACACACACAGAGGCACATACACCCACAGAGGCACATACACACACACAGAGGCACATACACCCTCATCTAAGACACATACACCCACAGAGGCACATACTCCATAATCTAAGGCACATACACACACAGAGGCACATACACCCTCATCTAAGACACATACACCCACAGAGGCACATACACCCACAGAGGCACATACACCCTAATCTAAGGCACATACACACACAGAGGTACATACACACACAGAGGCACATACACACACAGAGGCACATACACACACAGAGGCACACACACCCACATAGGCACATACACCCACAGAGGCACATACACCCTCATCTAAGGCACATACACCCACAGAGGCACATACACACACAGAGGCACATACACACACAGAGGCACATACACACACAGAGGCACATACACCCACAGAGGCACATACACCCTAATCTAAGGCACATACACCCACAGAGGCACATACACCCACATAGGCACATACACCCACAGAGGCACATGCACCCACAGAGGCACATACACCCACAGAGGCACATACACATACAGAGGCGCATACACACACACAGAGGCACATGCAGCCACAGAGGCACATGCAGCCACAGAGGCACATACACACACAGAGGCACATACACACACAGAGGCACATACACCCACAGAGGCACATACACACACACAGAGGCACATACACCCTCATCTAAGACACATACACCCACAGAGGCACATACTCCATAATCTAAGGCACATACACACACAGAGGCACATACACCCTCATCTAAGACACATACACCCACAGAGGCACATACACCCACAGAGGCACATACACCCTAATCTAAGGCACATACACACACAGAGGTACATACACACACAGAGGCACATACACACACAGAGGCACATACACACACAGAGGCACACACACCCACATAGGCACATACACCCACAGAGGCACATACACCCTCATCTAAGGCACATACACCCACAGAGGCACATACACACACAGAGGCACATACACACACAGAGGCACATACACCCACAGAGGCACATACACCCTAATCTAAGGCACATACACCCACAGAGGCACATACACCCACATAGGCACATACACCCACAGAGGCACATGCACCCACAGAGGCACATACACCCACAGAGGCACATACACATACAGAGGCGCATACACACACACAGAGGCACATGCAGCCACAGAGGCACATGCAGCCACAGAGGCACATACACACACAGAGGCACATACACACACAGAGGCACGGACACACACAGAGGTGCATACACCCACAGAGGCACATGCACCCACAGAGGCACATACACATACAGAGGCGCATACACCCACAGAGGCACATGCAGCCACAGAGGCACATACACACACACATAGGCACATACACACGCAGAGGCACAGACACACACAGAGGTGCATACACCCACAGAGGCACATGCACCCACAGAGGCACATACACACACAGAGGCACATACACACACAGAGGCACATACACCCACAGAGGCACATGCACCCACAGAGGCACATACACCCACAGAAGCACATACACCCACAGAGGCACATACACCCTTATCTAAGGCACATACACACACATACAGAAGCACATACACACACAGAGGCACATGCAGCCACAGAGGCACATACACACACAGAGGTACATGCACACACAGAGGCACATACACCCACAGAGGCACATACACACCTAGAGGCACATACACACACAGAGGCACATACACACACAGAGGCACATACACCCGCAGAGGCACATACACTCACAGAGGTACATACACCCACAGAGGCACATACACACACACAGAGGCACATACACCCACAGAGGCACATACACACACACAGAGGCACATACACCCTCATCCAAGACACATACACCCACAGAGGCACATACTCCATAATCTAAGGCACATACACACACAGAGGCACATACACCCTCATCTAAGACACATACACCCACAGAGGCACATACACCCACAGAGGCACATACACCCTAATCTAAGGCACATACACACACAGAGGTACATACACACACAGAGGCACATACACACACAGAGGCACATACACACACAGAGGCACACACACCCACATAGGCACATACACCCACAGAGGCACATACACCCTCATCTAAGGCACATACACCCACAGAGGCACATACACACACAGAGGCACATACACACACAGAGGCACATACACACACAGAGGCACATACACCCACAGAGGCACATACACCCTAATCTAAGGCACATACACCCACAGAGGCACATACACCCACATAGGCACATACACCCACAGAGGCACATGCACCCACAGAGGCACATACACCCACAGAGGCACATACACATACAGAGGCGCATACACACACACAGAGGCACATGCAGCCACAGAGGCACATGCAGCCACAGAGGCACATACACACACAGAGGCACATACACACACAGAGGCACGGACACACACAGAGGTGCATACACCCACAGAGGCACATGCACCCACAGAGGCACATACACATACAGAGGCGCATACACCCACAGAGGCACATGCAGCCACAGAGGCACATACACACACATAGGCACATACACACGCAGAGGCACAGACACACACAGAGGTGCATACACCCACAGAGGCACATGCACCCACAGAGGCACATACACACACAGAGGCACATACACACACAGAGGCACATACACCCACAGAGGCACATGCACCCACAGAGGCACATACACCCACAGAGGCACATACACCCACAGAGGCACATACACCCTTATCTAAGGCACATACACACACATACAGAAGCACATACACACACAGAGGCACATGCAGCCACAGAGGCACATACACACACAGAGGTACATGCACACACAGAGGCACATACACCCACAGAGGCACATACACACCTAGAGGCACATACACACACAGAGGCACATACACACACAGAGGCACATACACCCGCAGAGGCACATACACTCACAGAGGTACATACACCCACAGAGGCACATACACACACACAGAGGCACATACACCCACAGAGGCACATACACACACACAGAGGCACATACACCCTCATCTAAGACACATACACCCACAGAGGCACATACTCCATAATCTAAGGCACATACACACACAGAGGCACATACACCCTCATCTAAGACACATACACCCACAGAGGCACATACACCCACAGAGGCACATACACCCTAATCTAAGGCACATACACACACAGAGGTACATACACACACAGAGGCACATACACACACAGAGGCACATACACACACAGAGGCACACACACCCACATAGGCACATACACCCACAGAGGCACATACACCCTCATCTAAGGCACATACACCCACAGAGGCACATACACACAGAGGCACATACACACACAGAGGCACATACACCCACAGAGGCACATACACCCTAATCTAAGGCACATACACCCACAGAGGCACATACACCCACATAGGCACATACACCCACAGAGGCACATGCACCCACAGAGGCACATACACCCACAGAGGCACATACACATACAGAGGCGCATACACACACACAGAGGCACATGCAGCCACAGAGGCACATGCAGCCACAGAGGCACATACACACACAGAGGCACATACACACACAGAGGCACGGACACACACAGAGGTGCATACACCCACAGAGGCACATGCACCCACAGAGGCACATACACATACAGAGGCGCATACACCCACAGAGGCACATGCAGCCACAGAGGCACATACACACACATAGGCACATACACACGCAGAGGCACAGACACACACAGAGGTGCATACACCCACAGAGGCACATGCACCCACAGAGGCACATACACACACAGAGGCACATACACACACAGAGGCACATACACCCACATAGGCACATGCACCCACAGAGGCACATACACCCACAGAGGCACATACACCCTTATCTAAGGCACATACACACACATACAGAAGCACATACACACACAGAGGCACATGCAGCCACAGAGGCACATACACACACAGAGGTACATGCACACACAGAGGCACATACACCCACAGAGGCACATACACACCTAGAGGCACATACACACACACAGAGGCACATACACACACAGAGGCACATACACCCGCAGAGGCACATACACTCACAGAGGTACATACACCCACAGAGGCACATACACACACACAGAGGCACATACACCCACAGAGGCACATGCACCCACAGAGGCACATACACCCTTATCTAAGGCACATACACACACATACAGAGGCACATACAGAAGCACATACACACACAGAGGCACATGCAGCCACAGAGGCACATACACACACAGAGGCACATGCACACACAGAGGCACATACACCCACAGAGGCACATGCACCCACAGAGGCACATACACACACAGAGGCACATACACACACATCTAAGGTACACACGCACGCACGCACGCACGCACGCACGCACACACACACAGAGGTGCATACACCCACAGAGGTACATACACCCACAGAGGCACATGCACCCACAGAGGTGCATGCACCCACAGAGGCGCATACACCCACAGAGGCGCATACACACACAGAGGCGCATACACCCACAGATATAGAGGCACAGATGCACGCACGCATGCACAAACACACCAAACTAAAATGTTGTCTTTGAAGAAGATTGTCATCGCTGAATTTCTGCCTAGTATTATTGTCTCAGCATAACTTTAACCCTTTAATAATCAGGCCGGCCAGAACTGGCCTCTGCAGTGGTCTTGAGGAATGTCCATTTACAGTGCAAGATAAGACTGTTTTTGAAAATTTACCACTGGAATGACTGGCTCGATTATCGAGCCAGTCATTTCAGTGGTAAATCTTCAAAATTAGTCTTGCCTTGCCCTCTAAATAGACATGTACCGTATTTTGCTTAATAGTAGCCTATGATCTAATAGAAGTCCACCCCCTAACTTTGACATATGAGCTCCAATGATTTCTTAGCAGTTTCAAAACGGCATAAACTCTGTATTAGAAGCCCACCCCATAACTCAGCGGATTGTATAGGAAAATTTTTTTTCAAGAGCAAATTTGTAAGAATAGCGCATATAATAACAATCGTGTCACAGGGTGTGTCTACACCGCTCTCTGCCATGATACATTTCCGGCCCCTCTAGAAGTCAATACAGGCCTCGGACTTGTATATCTCAACAACCTATTAGATTAATACTAATATTGGGCCACATATGTTCACGATATAATAAAGTTTATTCCAGTCAAAATGCGCATAAAACAGTCTTCGCGTGATTCAATACCTTCCTTATAAATATATTTTATGTACCAAACAAGCAGATATTATACGCTAACGGGAGTTTATCAAACAGGTACCCGTTATTCAGATCAGTATGATACTCAGTTCCTATCACGCAATGATAATATATAGAAATGTCCGAGTTCCGAGTCCAGAATATTTATATCCGAGTACTCGCTCTAAAATAAACTCTTCAATTGGAGGCGAATCATGTGATTTGTATTTTTTCGCTACACCAGTTTATATCAAATTGTGGATTAATTTGAATGTAATAAATGACCTTTATTAAAGGATACGCAATATTTAGGCGCTAAAATCAAATAATTTCACTTCCCCGGTCATGTTTTGAGGTATACATTAACCCTAAGGAACCTACGAGCCGTCTAGACGGCGCGCAAAAAGCGTACAAATAAACCTACGAGCCGTCTGGACGGTTTTCAATAATTGGACGTAGAGAACTACGCGCCGTCTGGACGGCTTTAAGAGCACCAGTTTTCGATCGCTAAATACGCAAGCATTACGGGCGTTTTATCCAATCAAACTTAGCGTTACATTACGTCAGATGATTAAATTTTATAAATCCACTGTTGATTGGTCAATTCAGTTTGTTTACAAATTTCTACGGGAAAATATAAATAGTTTTCTGTGAATGAAATTCCTAGCGTAAAATCGTCAACGATAGCGTGTCGATTCCTTTATTTAACCGAGTACTCGATTCCCTGATGGCCGGAATCGCTTAGTGAGAATGTCTAACCTAATTTATAATTGCGTCGGTAAAATATTACATACAGCTCAATAGCTACACTGACGCCTACAAGATTTAAAGTGCATCCTTACATAGCTTGCCCATTAATACCATTATATCACACCCGTCATTTAGTTTCTAGGGAGATATTGGCGTGCGTCTACGGTCTAATTTCTGTTCCTCAATCATCTATCATGATAACGAATGTTACGGGGCCGCTACTGGGTCAATACGGGCCCGTAACATGCATTATTAAAGTAATGCCAGTCATGAGACATAATAGCTTGCTATTGCCCTTTGAAATCACCTTTGTTGACTGTTCCAGTTTTATTTCCGTTTTCTATTGTTCTTTCATCTTATAAATGTTTCTCCTCTTTTTTTTTCTTCAGGATCATATGGTGAATAGGACAGTTATCTGGTTGAGATTTCATGAAAATGATGATTCTGTAATCCTATCTTCTGCACTATTTTATTAACCCCTACCATTGTCAAAATTTTAAATTTTCTAATTAAATTAAAAGAACTGGTGTTCTTGTCTCAACAGATTTGGTGGAAGATGTTGCTGTCGTAGATAGCAACATCATCTACCAAACCAAAGTTGTTAAAAAATGTACACTAGTTTCTATTAGTAGAAGTAGAACAGTACCAGTTTTCCAGGCTATTGGCACATTAAAAGATAGAATATTGACATAAGAGTGGTAAGGGTTAAATCTGATGCGCTTGATGTAAATCTACTGTACCATTTTATTTCGAATCACTTATTGTATAAGCTGCCATTGTAAATTACATGTATGTCAAATACAGTTTCTTCTATGTAAGAGTGTCATATTACTTAGTAGGACTGGTGATTAAATTGTTGAATATTTTGAGATCGATTGGACTGGAAGATGTTGCTGCATTAGGTGACAACATGTTCCAGTGGTAAAGCTTGCATATTAAAGGGTTGAATACTGTATTATTTGTAAGCTATCAGTGTAAATATCAAATAAAGTTTACTCGAAGTGAGAGGGAGAGAGAGAATCTCATCTTAGGTAATCAGACTGGACTATGTATAGTAGATTTGTTGAATATATCAAGTCCACTTTGATTGGAAACTGGTGTTGTTTTGGACAACAATAGATTCCAATTAAATTTGTCAAAATATACTCAACAGATTGTTTCTTTAGATTGCAGGTACTTTTGATCTTTATTGCTATTCATTCCTGGATTATTACCCTTGCCCTAAGGGGAAAGAGGGTATTATGTGTGTGCATGCGTCCAGTATTGCATCTAAAAAACTTCTGATCCGATTCGTTTAAAATTTTAACACACCAAACCAACATAACCTAAACAAGGGTTTCTAGACTTTGGCTGTGATCATACATAAAGATTTAACAAATTTGGATATGACAAAAACGGTAGGGTGGTCTCGGCGGTGGTTTACAATCTCTGATTACTCCTGTTCATAATGTTATTTATCAAGCATCAAGTCTTCGACAATGCTGGTAAGTGAGTGATAACTAGATTGCTTGGTCGATGACGCATTATAGCAAATCCCCATGCTCACCACTTTGACCTCATTACCCATCCCATCCCTGGGGGCGTATACTCTGCACTCCATAATCACATACCAAATTTGTTTGAATTAGTTTCATTACACAGAGACTGTAGTGGATTGATTTGAAAAATCTGGATGTCATCAGAGGAAGTGATCTGTGAGAGCAGGAGTTAAAATCAACATGAGCCAGAGGCTAGTAGAAATTGACCAGGGTTAATACAATGACCAGCCCAATGGTAACAATTCATTTGTCAACCCTTTAATGGTCATGGTGGCCAATGAATGCCTCTGCTGTGATCTTAAGAAATGTTGATTAGCAGAGCAAGACTTTTTGAAAATTTACCACTAGAATGCTCGGTAATTGAGCCAGTCATTCCAGTTGTAAAATTTAAAAAATAGTCTTCCCTTGGTCTGTATAGAAAATTTGAAGGGCTAAAGTAAAATCTAGTAATCACTAGTCCTATCTGAACGTAGTGGCTCATTTGGCTTAATTTCAAGACATTTTTTTGGGATATTTGAACTTTGGACCCCACCCCTGACCTTCAGTGGGCGGGGCCAAATCTAAATGTTGTCTTGCAAAGCGCAATCATATGGGTAACCGCCATAACAAATTTGGTTGAAATCGACCCAACTGTTTGGGAGGAGATAGCATGATGGACATACAGATAAGTGGATGGAGGCAATTATATCCCCATTTTTTCAAAACATGGAGATAATGAATGGACTCAAGGAGACAAGGTAGGTATGGGGATAATGAATGGACTCAAAGAGACAAGGTTGGTAGGTATAATTAATTCAGTCATCATACTAAAATGTAATTTTCTTTCGGATTGAGAAATTAGGCTACAACCATCATTTGCCATGCCACATTGTTTTAAGGACTTGTCACGAAAGGGTTAAACATAGTAAAAACTGGAATTGACAAAAGGAAGGAGAGAGCAGAAATTTAGATTTTCTAATGGATAATTTTTTAGCTATGCCCCGCCCATCTCTAAATAAGCTCCATCGATGATTTGCGCGTGTTGGCATCAGTTTATATACTTTGAATCCTGAATTCCAAATTTCATGGTAACCATAGATACCGCTAACTTGGTGAATATTTTGAAACCAATTTCAAGTACTTTGATTTGACTGAAAGCTGTTGCTGCCCAACTCACCAGGTCAGCAAAGGCAAACTAATTCTAAAATATTCACCAGTTTTCCTTTATAAATTTTAATTTTTTCTCATTAAAATGAGATATGGGCAATTCATCTCTTACCTTGATCTTGTGCACGTTACATTGTGTAGATTTCACTCTGCTGTCGCTGCTACTCACATAACAAATTCAGTTGACGTTTTGCCCCTCCCCCATCAGCCTCTTCCGACCCGAGCAGTGTCACAGCCTAATGTATTATGTTGTCTCACATTCTACACCCATAGGGCCATGATATGGTAAATCACCAGATTTGGTTATATTCCTTTAACAGTCTTCCATCAACCCTACCCCCCCCCCCTCTGGGAATGGAGCCTAGTGTAAATGGTGTCTCCCAATCCACAAGCATATCGGTAATTTACACAATAATTTTGATTGAATTCTACCAAAAGCTTTCTGAGGAGATGGATGGACAGACAGACAGATGGAGGCGATTGTAATATCCCTGCAGTTTTTTCAAAACGTGTGGGTATAATTAAGAGATTAAATTTAATTTATTGATATTTGATTCAAATCCCACCCAATCTTAAATGATACATAGAGCTTATGTGAGATGCACATTAGCTGAGCCCTCGGGAATACGGTTGATAACAGTCAGCAGTCGATCCAGAACAGCCGCCGGCATAGCTGTCAGCCATTGATGTGTGTAGTAGGTGATCATGTTTCGAATGTACATCATCATGTTTTAGTTCAAATATACTGTTTCCATACAAAAATTAGATTATAGAGTAACACACGTCATCAAGTTTTTATTTTTATAAAATCCATGTTAGTAAATCCATTAGGCGTAGCAGGAAAAACTGAGTCCGTTTAGAGTTTAGAAGCCATCGCCCATCAGTCACCTGCAAAAAATAGGAAGGATAAGTTAGAAATATCCAAATTCTAGAAGTGTTATATTAAGACTTTAACAATCAAATTTTTTCATGAAAATTTAAATTTTCTCAGACAATGCCCATATGCAGACCAAGAGCAAGTCATTCCAGTGATACATTTTCAAAAATAATCTTACTTTGGTCGGAAAATTTACATTTTCCTCGACAACTGCAGCAGTTTTGGTCTGACTCAAATGTTAAATGGTTAACAATATACATGTACGGCGCAAGGTCATAGGTATATATAGTCCGAGTCTGCTCTGACTCAACCCGTCCCAGTGACAGATATTTGGACAGTCTGTCCAAATATCTGTCACAGGGGCAGGTTGAGTCAGAGCAGACTCAGACTAAGGGATATACTGGTAAACATTATGACCCGACAACGGGTGTTATGGTCATACACCACCTTCAGATTTTAGCGCATAAATGAAATGAATAATATAATAAATGGTGGGCATATATCGTCCAAGGAGGGAGTATGACTACTAGTTACTGGATTAACCTTTTCAATCGACAAGAGCGAATAATAAATTTGCTACGAATGTTTCAAAATTCTGTTGAATATTTTGAAACTAATTAAACTGGCTAAGGCAGCACCAGCTTCACATTGGATTCAAAATATTCAACATCTTACATTTATAATGACTGTAAATGTGGAGTTCTGGAATTTCAGGTTCAAATGTGACAATTGTTTTTGATTTTGGGCACCCAAGTTTATTTCAGGGCCCCGGTTCTCTATATCTGTGATCAGAGGATACTGGCCACACAGTAAATGGTGATAGAATGTTTGTAACCAGGGCAATAGTGAAATATTTGTTTTCTAAGGAATTATTAGTAAGTTCCAGTCATCAATGATTATTAGTAAATGTGCTGTTACTTGTAAGTTTTCAGTTACTCAATGACTAATTTAACCGAGAAAGTTATAGATTGTGTTAAGAGAGCAGCTGAACCAATAATATATAAATCAATTTCGTTTACCTCTGGTCGCGAAATCACAATAAGGTTATAGATAAACAATCCGATAATCTCAATCATCGATGCGTGTCTTTGTTTACAATTTCCGAGATAACTTACTCTTCAAATTACTGGCATTAATTAGGCCGAGTTGAGATGCGAAAGTTGTCAAATATATCGGCATCCCACTTCCCGATTGGCAATATCGTTAATCTAGTGATCTGTCTACTTCTTAGTTTGTGGCGTACAAGAAATATGCATAGATTGACATATTTGAACACGCAACTATTTTGCAAAACAGCTGATCGTGTCGTCATCTTGCCGGAAAAATTAATATTCATGTATTCCCGACCAATCAGACGCATCAATCTTATAGTACGTCATACGGTGTTGCCAATAACGGGTAATGAGCTTGGTACTCGTATATTAGATACGGGTACAATTCTACAAATTCCTGTCGTTCTCTCGCGATCTTTCACGATAAACGATTCCTATTTGGGACGCCGCTACGAAAAAATGTCCGATGCTAGAGAATCTTAGTGTAAAACATTCGCGTTCGCTTTTTAAACGGCTGAGTGCACCCAGCAATGCTACATAGCATAAAATTTGCCATTTATTCGCTGTCAACGCTGAGAAACTCTGGTATGTGTTCGATTATGTATAAAGGAATTATTCAACATTGAATGAGGCCTCCCCCAAAATAATGGCCGGAATTTCTCGAAATTTTACGGTACCATGACATAATATAATTGTCGTTTTCACATCTTATCGGATGAAAACCTTCACGAAACTTTGGTATCTGTTAGTTTTAATACCATTGTGATTAAATTTATCAATGGCATTTGTAAAATTAAAAAAAACTTCGATAAACTTTGCAAAAATAGACCAATGTATTTATCCTATAAGGTGTGGCCATTTTGAGAAGCACGTTGACTCACTAAAATATATTTTATTCATACAAATTTTATATGTACTTAAAGGTATTTTATTGCCCTTTCTAATGATATATAGTTTTATATATAGTGATCTGTTACTTTGCCAAAAATAGTTAATATAGTTGGAATGGTAGCACTACGACGCTATCACTCCATTGCCGCTAACAGGCTAGGTTTCTAAGCAAGTTTCTAGCTTTTGGCTGTAGGGTTTCTAGCACTTTTTTGTAAATTCTTGGTAGGGCCCAGAGGGTTAAACATAGGCGTAGGCAGTGGGAAGTTTTTTGGGAGAAAATGCATTGAATTTCCGTGGTATCAGTTTTAGAACTTTTTTGGGAAAACTCTAATATAAGCCCACTCCCTTTCTCAGAGATGTTGGGTTGGAAATTGAACACCTCTTCTAATAGAAGCCTAGGCTTCAATTAAGCGAAATACGGTACTGAGTAAAATGTCTTAGCAAATTTTTAACAGGACTAAGAGATATTCACTTTTTTGTCTGATAGGTGAAAGGAAATAAGGACGCCATAAATGCAACATACTATAGTTGCGATTTAGGAAACTGTCAGAAATATTAAAAAAATTGACAGACTAATAAACTTATTCTTGTTTTGAGTCGCTACTAACACATCAATGCCATCGACCGATACAAAATTGGCTTGAATCTTGATAGCGAAACTGGTGATATATAGTTTTAGATTTTGAAAACTGATTTCATGCTTTTGAATTTTGTTGGTCAATTAGGCCAAAGAGGTCCTCGGCTGTATGAAGTGTCTATTTGCAAGCCAACAGAAGACTATTTTTGAAAATATACAATTCATTCCAGTGGTAAAGGTTTCAATAAATGGCCTTTTTGGCTTTGCATGTGGCCATTTAATAATGATAAATCTTCATGTGCTTGATAAATATATGGCTTAGCTAGACTGCTGAGTTTTTGCAGACAACATATCCCAAGGGTTATATCTCTCGGTCTGCTAAATATTTTGAAAATAATTTGACTGAAAGTTGTTGGTGGCTTAGCCACCAAAAACTGTCAGTCAAATTGTATTCAAAATATTCAGCAAGTTTATAGAGTTTTTTACCATTACATGGCTTGATTTTAAAGAGACTATTCTCATTCATAGCTTCACTCCAACATTGACGTCATTTGATTCTGACGTGATTGTGACGTCAGTTCATGTGATGTCAGTTGGGTATAGAAACCTACGCTTGATTAGAATCCTATATTGATGACTATGTTTTGTTCTTCCTCAGATTCTCTTTGTAGTTGGTTTGTTTTGCATATTCATGATCACATACGAAGCCTTCGAATATCGCTTGTGTTATGGTAAGGAGCAGAAAGAACATAAGAAACTCATGCGGTTAACAGCACACGCTCGACACCTCGCACATGCATACGACAACGAAGCGACACGCCCATACACTGATAGAACAGGTGATTATTTTCAATTACCTACTGAAGACGATAATGATGGTGATGGCGTGGCCATACAGATGACAACTTTATCGCGAAATGACTCCACCTCACCAGTGTTATCACAACCTGTACATAATGGCAACAGTAGTCCTGGCAACCATCTAGGAAATGGAGTTGTTGACCGTGACAACAGTAGCCATGGTAACCATTTAGGAAATGGATCTGTTGACGATAACATCAGTATTCGAGGTAACGATGGTTTAGGAAATGGAACTGTTGATCATAATTATGGCAATCGTAATAATAACGCTGACTCCGGTGTATTTTTGGAGACTGCAAATGCATTCTCATCATCACCACAGCAATTAGATATAAATAATGACATGACAACTGCCAATACCGATTCAAGTGGTATTTATCCTCTCGATGAAATAAGTGTCGCTTCAAGTACAGGCGATATAGTAGTTATTAATGGTGTCAGCAGTGATGTCGATAGTGAAGGTTTATTTTCAAAATCAGTAGAACCATCAAGCGTAGGTGCAGGCATTGGTGAGTCTGCGGATAACAGTATGGTGATGCTGGAAGGTTTACAGCTCGGCAATGTTGAGATGGATGGAGAGCGTTTGGAAATGGATCAATTTGCTTTAGCACGTGCGGGTAACGGTCAGAATGAGTGAATGTGGAAGCCTCCTTCCACGTTCACTCATTCTGACCGTTAACTCGGAATGACACAAAATCTCTGAATCGGTATGACTGGCGTTTCTGCTAGTGAGTAAATACATGCCGGTAGTGAGTGTGAATGTACTCATGTGGGCTTGTGCGATTATTGCGTTGACTGGTCGTGATCAATTATTACAAAATAATCGTGATTACTCGATTAATCAACTTGGATACAAATTACCAAGAGATAGCAACAAAAGAATATCAATGACGAAAACTGCAATGGTGTTTAGAAAAGTCCATTTGCAGGGCAAGAGAAGACTATTTTTGAAAATGTATCACTAGAATGCCTGGCTCGATTCTCGCGCCAGTCATTCCAGTAATACATTTTCAAAAATAGTCTTCTCTTGCCCTGCAAATGGACATACATTCACTAAGCAAAGTGTCATTTTTCATGACCGATCGCATTAAAAAGTAATTGAAAGTTAGGTTTTGAAATATTTTATGCAATAGAAAATATTCACATAATCATGATTTTCGATTTAATCACATAATCTCGCAAGCCTATTCTTATGTAAGTATGAAATGGAGGCCACAAAGTGTTAGGTGAATGAAGCGACAATTTCCCTGCAGGTGACACAGGTACAAGTCGAAGGTGAATTAACGTGTTTCCAAAACGGAAACATATTTTTAGTTAAAGGTGCATATTCACACCAGGATGCTTGAAAATTAAATTATTTAAATTGTATACTTTTTGAGGCTTAATCTGTGGGCCTATATGTAATGAAACGAAATAAAGCTTAACATATGATTATTTAATTCCTTATAAATTAATATCATTTTTGTGAAATTGAAATAGAGGCGCGAGTCCCTAATTCAAATTCACAACTTAAAAAATTATATTAATTTATATGTAATGAAATGACCATTTGTTAAGATTTATTTTGTTTCATTATATCTAGGCTCACGGTTTAAACCTCTAAAAGTATACAATTTAAATAATTTAATTTTCAAGCATCCTGGTGTGAATATGCACCTTTAATGCAATTTTGAACATGATGTGAATATTTTGAACAGAATAGAGGAATCCCTGTGTTGGGATTGATCGATCCCTGTCCTCTCTGAATCTGTGGCAGTCAAATTAATTTCAAAATATTCAACAGCATATTCATTAAATAGTAATGACATACAATTCGTACAACAGCGCTTAGTCCGTCATAAATTAAGCGTTCGTGATGAACTTATCTGTTCCATTCTTGATGTCAGATTATGACATCATCCTACAAATGACGTAGTTGATTGTGACATCATATGATTGATGGATAAACCGGAAAGCTCCATTGGATTGGAAGACATTGCTTCTAGTCCAATTATGTTCAAAATATTCAACAGAACGTTTTATTTTGTTTTGGAAACATGTTATTTCTGAGCTGTACCGTACTTGAAGATAAATATCGATGAGCAACGAACCCATAACCTACCAAGAACACATCGAGTTAACCCATTAACCCTCGAATTTGTTCAAGAAAAATTCAATTTTCTTATAGAAAATGCCAATTTTCAGACCTAGAGAAGAGTATTTTTTGGAAAATTTACCACTGGAATGACTGGCTCGGTTAACGAACCAGTCATTCAAGTGGTAAATTTTCAAAAATAGTATTCTCTTGGTCTGCAAATGGACATTTCCCAAGACCACCGCGGAAGCTGTTTTTGGCTGATATGAGTGTTAAAGGGTTAATTACTAAATTTGCTCAAAAAATCTATATTTTCTTATTGAACGTACATTTGTAGGCCAAGACAAGACTATTTTTGAAAATTTACCACTGGAATGACTGGTTCGATTATCGAGCCACTCATTCCAGTGGTAACTTTTCAAAAATAGGCTTCTCTATGCCTGCAAATAGGCATTCCTCAAAACCATTGTAGAGTCCGATTTGGGCCGGATTCAGCATGAAAGGGTTAAATGTCAAGATGACCAATACTGGCTTCTGCACAGGCCATGAGAAATGTCCACATGCAGACCAAATGAAGGCTATTTTTTGGTAAATTTACCAGTGGAATGACTGCCTCGATAACCGAACAAGTTACAGTATTCCTCTGATATAGTTTCAAAAATAATCTTCTGTTGGTTTGCAAATGAACATCATTGTTGAAAAGATTGAAATTGTCGACTGAATGGAGTTAACCCTTTAATGGTCAAATTTGATCAAGAAAATTTAAATATCTGCCTATTGAATGTCCATTTACAGACCAAGAGAAGACAAGTTTTGAAAATTTATCACTGGAATGACTGGCTCGGTTATTGCGCCAGTCATTCCAGTGGTAAATTTTCAAATACTGTATTTTCTGTGCCTGTAAATGGACATTCGAGAGGACAATAACAGAGGCTGGTTTTGACTGTTAAAGGGTTAAACTACATTGTAAAGAAATCTCTTAATCCTCTCATGGTCAGGCTGGAAATAACCACACACCCACACCCACCCCCACCACCCCCTGCAGTGTTCTTTAGGAATGTCCATTTGTAGATAGTTTTATCACTGGAATAACTGGCTCAATTATAGAGCCAGTCATTCCAGTGGTATATTTTCCAAAATACTTGTCTCTTTGGTCTGGAAATGAGCATTCAATAAGGAATTATCGTGATTTCCTTGACCAAGTTTGACCATTAAAGGGCTAAAGATAGGTGATGGTCAGTATTACAGCTGGTCACTGACCACAGGTCAGGAAGTTCATCTTATGCGGCACCAGCCCGTGATTGGGTTATATACTTAACCTGTTCAATGCCAAAATCCTATAAAAGTAAATTTCTTACAATGTATAGCACGAGCATATTCTGTTGGATATTTTGAAATTAATATGACTTCCAGTCATATTAATTTCAAATATTCAACTGCTTTCCTGTGTGTTTGCCGTGACATTGAGAATATGTGGAATTTATCGGTGAAAGTGGTTGAAAGTGGTATCACAAATTGTGCCTACCTGCCTTATCATATACCTGCCTTAGTGGACCAGCATCTTCCGGTCCCAAAAGCGAGTTGACCTCTCCGTTAGTTGGAAATTTGCAGATTGTTGTTTGATTGATTTGTTATTCTATTCCATCCAGTTCTACTGGGGAATTGGGTTATCATCCATTTCTTCTGGTGAGTTCATTTATCATTGATTTATTTTATATTTTAAATGCATAATCGTTACCATAGTGATATCTTTGTTTGACATTATTAAAAGTTATTATTTGAGAGACTATTTTATTAATTGAAGCATTTCAGTTTTGAAATTTAATTTGTTTTTGTCTCATATTTTCCCAGAAATAATATTTTGTTCTTATTTAATTATTATTAAACTTTTCTACATGATAACAATTATGTTTATTTCACATCAAGAGTATACTTACCTCCCTAATACTTTTGATATTGCTAAATATTGGCGTTCACTCAATAAACACTCAGATTAAAAACAGTTAGGTGCCCCTACTGGGCAGGTAGACAGAGGATAGTCCGGCGGATGCCAGCCCCACCACCGCGCATGCGCCGACTACTACTTCCTCTTTGCTAATTTATTGGCAGAGGATTCACATGCTTTTTGTGCTTGTGCAAAGTTTTCACTCGTTCTGGGCTTATTTAGTCTTGTTGTGTGAGAGTATATCACCTGGATTATGTCTGAGAGAGCTACTTCGCCGGAGGAAGGCGCAGGATCCTTATATCAGGTGATTTCAAATATATTCTAGCGAGTTTTTCCCGTTGTAATGTGTTTCCGGGACTCGCGCTTACCGTGATAGGCGCCTTGTTTAGGTGGTTTATTTCAACTAGGTGCTATATAATGCTAATCTCTCTTTGTGTTTATGTCCACAGGTCTAGGTGAGGATATGTAATGGACATCACAGCATCAGAGAGTTTGTTTTTCTCCACCTTGGTTCCATTTCCTACTAATACTGTTAGGTTATCTAACCAAAAAGTCTATGTCCAGTGAGTCGGAGGCCTAGTATAAAGGTCTTCTCACTTTGCCCTCTTGATCCAATTCCTTCCCCTAAGGTGGAGAGAGTTAAGAGGCGTGGTCTTGGTGGAGTGATACAGTGCATCAGGTGGATGGTTTGTCTATACCAGGTATCAGGTATCTAACTAATGATATGAGGTGATGTTAATTATTTGAAAAAATAATGACTGTATTTACCATTGTTATCATTGTGTATCTGATGGTGTGTAGTCTGAATATCCAAGTGAGGACGTTATGTTAGGAATACAATTCGTTCTTGCACTTGGATGCTTGTTGCAGACCGATTTAATTTCTGTCATGGGATTGATGACGTCATAATCAGCCTTGCTCTTTATTTATTTATTTTTATTTATTATCGATAATACTGAACACAGGCCGTACAGGCCTCTATATTCAGGTGCATGAGTGACTCTAGGTTTTGAAATGGTTACTTCATGGTGACGGTGCCTCGGAGTTAAATTTAATTTGTGCATTGTCCCAGTATTTATCCAGTCGGTTTTTAAAGCTTTGAATGGTCGGGGCATTAACGATATGGTCAGTTAGGTTATTCCATACTTTTGCTATTCTGTAATAAAATGAAAACTTGGATATATTATATTTAGCTCGCTGGATAAATAATTTTTTACTATGACCCCTGTTACTATTTCTTGAAGCAAATTTTAATGTTGGTACTGTGTCTGGATCATAGGTATTCAAAACCTTATATGTTTCAACCATGTCCCCTCTCAGACGTCTGTATGTGAGTGTGGGGAGGTTTAGAGAACACAACCTATGCTCATAACTGAGATTGCGAAATCCAGGGACAATCTTTGTTGCACGCCTCTGCACATTTTCCACAGAGTGTGTATGTTTTTTAAGGTGTGGGTTCCATACTGCATGTGCAAATTCAATGTGGGGGGCGCACAAAAGCTTTATATAATAGCAAAAAGTTTTCTCTATCCAAGTATTTGTAGGTTCGTCTAATGAGGCCCATGATACTGTTGGCTTTGTTGATTTTATTTTGAATGTGGTGATCAAAGGAGAGAGCCGAGTCAAAGATGACTCCGAGATCGTTTTCGTTGTCCACATGGGATAGAGTATGGCTAGCATTATCACATTCAAGTTTATATTGGAAATTCTGTTTTGTACCTCTACCAATGGATAATACATTACATTTATCAGGGTGGAATTTTAACATCCATGTTTTTGACCACATTTCTAGGCTTGTCAGATCTGATTGCAGGTCATCACAATCAGATTGTTTTGTAATATGCTTAAAAATCTTGGTGTCATCTGCATAAAGATATAGACTGGATGTTTGTATTAGTTCAGGCATGTCATTTATGTAGATCACAAACAGAAGGGGGCCGAGCACACTGCCCTGCGGTATGCCACTAGTCACGGCTGCCCATTGAGAGTATGAGTCGTTTATACGTACTCGTTGACGCCTACCCACCAGGAAGGATGTAATCCACCCCAGGGCTGGTTCTGTAATGCCATAACTTGCTAGTTTGTTAATCAAACGGATGTGAGGCACGGTATCAAATGTCTTAGCAAAATCCATATAGATAATGTCCACAGTGCCTCCCTTCTCTAGCATATTAATCCATTCATCTAGGACATTTATTAACTGGAGCATGGTTGATCGTCCAGTAAGAAATCCATATTGATTCTTACTAAAAAGTTTATTTGATTTCATATGGCTCATTATTTGCTCTCTAATAATGGATTCCATAACCTTGCAAGCTACACAGGTGAGACTTATGGGTCTATAATTACTTGCAAGTTTGGGGCTGCCTTTCTTTTTAAAAATTGCTGTTACATGGGCCTCTCTTCCAATCTTGTTCTTAATGACGTTGAGTATATGATTGACAAAGGTTTGGCTACAGAGATGGATAGTTCTTTAAGAACTCGGGGATGTATCCTATCAGGTCCTGCGAATTTAGAGGTTTTTAATTTGGCGAGGTCGGCTAAAACTTGTGCCTCAGTTACTTGTGCCTCTGTGTTTTTAAATGGGATGTTAATAGGTCTAACTGGAATGTTTGGCAGGTTGTTGGTTGGTTCATCAGTGAAAATGGTTGAAAAGTGACATGATAGAACCTCAGCTTTTTCTATGTCAGTTTCTGTGCATTGAGGTTTATCTGGGTCTATCAGCAGTGGAGAAGTACCAGGTTTCGTTTTAATTTTAGATTTGGCATACATCCAGAATTGCTTAGGGTTTGATTTGGCTGCTTTTGCTATATTTCTTTCATAATTTTTATGCATTTTGTTAGTCAGAGATTTGACTTTGTTCCGTTGCCTGTTATACTTTATTTTATTTTCGTTTGATCGGTTTGTAAGGAATCTTTCCCAGCATCTGTGTTTTTTCCTAATTTGACCTACAGTATTGTAGTCTAATGGGATGTCACCTTTCTTAGTCCAGTTAGGTTTATCTTTAAAGGTATGTGATGGGACATGTCGATTTATCATGTTATTTAGCATCTGTTTAAAAATTGACCATTGCTGATTAGCATCATCTGGGCAATCATAAAATTTATTTGTCCAGTTTATATTTATGAGGTTGTTATTCATTTCTTTATAGTTTCCTTTGTCTAGAAGAAATTTTTTCTTCACAGGTTTTCCTGCCAGATAAGAATGTAAATGGAATGTGATAATAGAATGGTCACTTTTACCGAGTGGGCTCAGGTAATCTAAATCTGATATCATTTCTTCTTCATTGGTTAAAAGCAGATCAAGTATATTAGGTGTGACATTATTCCTAAATCTGGTGGGCCTATTTATATGCTGGTATAAGTAGGTGTCACGAATACATTCAATGAACGAGTACTCTTGACTTATTTCATTTTTTGTGGTTGACCATGTGTTCCAGCAGATATCAGGATAGTTAAAGTCACCCACTATTAAAAGATGGCTATAATGTAGCGTGGCAACATGTTTTAATAATTGTACCAGTTTTTCATTCTTTTCCCTTGTTCCACTGTCAGACCTATATATACCCCCAATTAATAACTTGTCCCGTGAATATAATTTTATCTCAATCCAGACTGATTCTTCATATTCGAATGTGATTAAGTCAGAACCACTAGCACATACAGAAGAATGTGTATAGATGATTATTCCCCTGCCTATTGTCTTATCAACATTTGTTTGGTGTATGGTATATCCACCAACATTGTAGTCCTCTAGGTTTAGTTCTTTATAATGTTTGGGCTTCACTTCAGTTATAATAATAATTAACGGTTTATTGATGTTAATAATGTACTTTAATTCAGTCATTTTGTTTCTGCATTTGTGTATAAACATTTTATGGGAACGTTGAATAGAGATTGATGGGATGTTTCATTAGAGGCACCTTCACCATTGGTGGCCAGATTTCTAAAATTATTTTCATATTTTTTATTGTTAGTTTGCTGTAATCCTTGTTCAGTTGTTTGGTAGTTTTTACATGTGTCTGTTATTTCGCTTGTATATTCATCTATGAGGTCAAGAAATTGGTTTGATAAAAAGGTTTGTTTCTGTTGAAAGACATTTGGAAGAGGCTTTGATTTTTGTCGTATGACTGGTTTCCAGCATTGTGACTCTGCCTGAGATGATGATTCATTGTGCTCCTCCCTATATTCCTCCCAAAATGAAAATCCTGCTCAGGTTCGGAGTCATACATATCAGCGAAATAGCCATTGTTTCCTTGTGTGTAGTTGTTGTTACGTTTACGGTTAGTGTCATTTTGGGTGTAGCTCCTATTGTAATGGTACTGATTTGACTCTTATTTTAATAGAATCGTGATGAATGTTCATTACTGTTCTTATATAACTCATAATGTTGTCAGATTACAAGTGCATACCATTAGTATTTGGGTGAACTTCATCCCAATATAGTTGTGGCAATGGTTCACCATTTCTAATGAAAAGTGCAGAGTTATCAATGAAGGATAAATTCAGGCAATTTGCAAGTGATTTATTTACATTTAAAGTTTTGTCCAACGCTGGTTTCTTATGGTTACTGATCTTTATGATCTTTTCCCTCTCTTTAGTTGGTTTTGAGTTTTTTCTAACCTTGACTAACTTGCTCATTGTCCTCGTCCTGTGTCCTGTTTCAGAGACCTGGTTGTCCGTCCTGTGGCCGGTTCCTAAAGGATCGTTTCGTCCCCCACTTATGCTTTAGCTGTAGTCCCTGTGGACCACTGCTTAAGTGTGAGGTCTGTAAGCAATGGGGGGGGCGAGCTAATGTCTGAGTTTCTGTGTTTACAGGCTAAGGACAAGGTGGTGGAGGAGGAGAGGAAGCAGAAGAGAGAGGGTGTCAGTAAAAAGGGTAAGAGGAAGGCCTCGTCCGCGGTGGATATGGAGGCCTTCCAGTCCGAAATGTTGGGAGAGATGAAGAGGACGATAAAGGATTTGGTCCCAGAGTTGCTTCGTAGCATGCTTCCTGGACCAGATCCTTTGTTGTCCTCGGCATCTGCTTCAGAGCAGGTGATCCCCACCTCTGAGTCGCTTTTCCATAGGTCGGTTACGTTGTTCGACGACTCAGAGGTGGCCCCATTAGTGGGGGCGATCCACGACCCTGGCAGCAGGCTTGGTGCCGCGCCGAGGGGCCGTGGACGGCTGTCGCAGGAACCCGCGGGCTGCTTATCAGTCCAGGGGGATCCGCACGCCGTGGGTGCCAGTACCTCCTATGGCACCTTCCCTGGCCAGTCCGGGTTAGCTCTCTTTGCTGACCCGGAGTCTAATCTTTCTGGCCAGGAGGAAGAGGATTTCCTGCTAGGGTCGCCGTCTGGGGACGTGACCATGGAGTACGACGTCTGTACACCCCTCGCGGGGGATGCGGGCGACGTATTCCATGGATCTACTCACGCAGGAGTAGAATTCACGGTCCAGAAGGTGGCCCTGGGCGCTGCTGATGGCCAGGGTTACCGCATACCTCGGCTTGCCGAGCGTGTCGCTGGTGCTGGCCGGGACCGTGGTGGGGCGGTGTCTGCCCCGCGCTCTACCACGGCGCCTGCTCCTGGTCAAGCCAGGGAGTTTAGCATGACTGTTCTTTCGGGCCCGCATGCTTTCCCTGGCTTGCCAGGGGTATCAGCATATCCGCCGTCAAGCTCTGCTACATGCGCTCAGGAGGAAGACGAAGGCCCCCGTCTTGTAGAGCGCTCGCAGCTAGCCACGGAGGAGGATTGGTCGGACGCTTGCCAATGGCTGGTAAGTGTTCGGCCAGATCTGCCCGTGGAGCAGTCGGCTAGCCAGCGTGACCACAGGCCGTGGTTAGCTGGTAAGGCTACTGCTAACGCCATGCCATCTCTGCCGCTCGCTGAACATCTGGACATGTTCGAGGCGGCGGAGTCGTCCATTAAGGCGAATGGGCGTCTCGCGAAGGCCCCTCGCGAGGTGGCCAGGCGTTGCCGCATCGTGCCCCTGGACTACCAGCGGTACGGTGTGGTACCCAAGCCGAGCGTGGATGACCGCGCGGCTTTGGGTGAAGATGCGCGGCCAGGCGCCCGTTCTGACACGGGTGTTCTGTGTTCGAACGCGTTGCGTTCGGCAAATACCGCGCTGCGTGATGCGGAGGAGAGTGGGAGGGCGTCGATTGCTGCTCTGTCCCACGTCTCCCAGCTGTTACAAGGGGTGGTAACAGCATCCGCATCGCGCCAGCCGAGCCCGGCCACAGTCCAGAGAGCCATCCAGGATGGTATCAACCTGGCTCTGGACTGCATGACGCGGGCGGTGACCAGGAGTGTCCGGGCGAGACGCACGTTTGCCTTGGACAATCTGTGCCCGTCCCAGGACCTGTACAATAGGCTACTGCGTATGCCTATGACAGGTCCTGGTCTCTTTGGAGGTGAGGGATGCAGGCACCTCCAGGAGACGGTGACCATGGTCAATAACCAGAGGGCGCTGCGCGAGCAGTTTGAAGTGCTCCGCCGTGCGAGCGTTCGCGCCGCACCCTTTGCGTATCGTCCCCTGCAGGCTCGAGGTGGAGGTGGCCAAGTCAGAGGCCACCCGCCATCGCAGCGTCGGCCTAGGCCGCGTGCGCTTCGGCCAGCAGTGAGGGGGAGCGCAGGCTCCCCAGGCGCAGCCAGCCAGGCAGCACCCGCGCACCGAGGTGCGCGTGGTGCTGGGTGTGGCGCGCGGGGATCTGGTCGTGGTAATCGTGCCTGATGGGCCGATTGCCACGGTGAGAACCACTCTGGTGTTTCTGGCGGAGGAGACAGTGCCACCCTTGCACTCCTTATGTCCACCTCTCTCCCTAGGTGGACCGGTGGGAGGCCGGCTGGCCGCCCACATGCAAGAGTGGGAACGGTTGACTCAGGACCGTTTAGTCTTGCGATGGCTTTCAGTCGGGTATCATCCCGATTGGATGACAGGCCCGCCGTCGCGACTGTCTCTCGTGCCGATCTGGACTCCGAATCCGAGAGATCCAGATCAGAGGTTGTGTATCCAGGAGGAGATAACTTCCCTCATACAAAAAGGAGCTATTCAGCCGGCACAAAGGTGTCCAGGCTTCTATTCAACCGTGTTCTTAGTAACAAAAAACACCGGAGGGTGGAGACCAATTCTCAACCTCAAGCCATTGAACAAGTTCATAGAGACGCCCAGTTTCAAGATGGAGACTGTGGGCTCGGTGTTGGCGGGGTTAGAGAGGGGAATGTGGACAGCGTCGATAGATTTGAAGGATGCTTATTTCCACATCCCCATAGCCAGGAGTTTCCGTCGCTTCCTGAGATTTGCATTCCAGGGCAGACAGTGGGAATTCAGGGTGTTACCCTTCGGAATTTCCACGGCTCCTCGGGTTTTCACCTGTGTGGTTCTTGCGATCACCGCATACCTCCGCAGGAGAAGCATAGCAGTCCACACGTACATAGACGACTGGCTGTTAAAAGCACACACCCAGGAAAGTTTATCGGCCAATCTGGAGATTGTTTTGAAGACTCTCACAGACTTGGGCTGGATAATCAATTTCCAAAAATCAGAGCTGACTCCATCCCAGAAGTTTGTTTACCTGGGGATGTTCTTCGATCTAGAGACAGGATATGTTTATCCTACTCAGGAGAGAGTTCAGAAACTCATCTCAGTAATTCAGTCAGTGTGCGACAGTCGTCATGTCCTGGCACGGGTTTACTTGAGAATGCTGGGGTTGATGGTTTCATTGGAACCAGTCATTCCTCAGGCCGCCTTATGCAGGCGGCCGATCCAGTTATTTCTCATGACACAATGGACCCAGAGTACAGGTTCGCTGGACTCGAACGTGTCAGTGTTGGCGCCTCTGATTCCCCACCTGCAATGGTGGTTGAACACGGAGAATCTCTTGGTGGGGGTTATGCTAACCCCTCCCCACCCTCAGGTGACTGTGTATACAGATGCATCGATGGAGGGGTGGGGGGCTTGCCTGGAGGAATCCACAATATCAGGGCTTTGGAATCTGGAACAGTCAAAAGAACATATCAATCTACTTGAGCTAAGAGCAGTAGTCCTGGGCCTGGAACATTTCTTACAGAAAGTTCAGGGCAAGATTGTTCTTATTCGTTCAGACAACTCAACAGTTGTGACTTACATAAACCGCCAGGGCGGAACGAAGTCGCCCAGTCTCTGTATGATGACATGGAGACTGCTTTGTTGGTGCCTGGATCACAGGATTACCTTGAAAGCAGTTCATATTCCGGGAAGGTTGAATCTGCTAGCAGACTCATTGAGCCGAAGGATGAGTGTTTTACCGACGGAATGGCAACTAAATCAATGTGTGGCGGATCGTCTGTTCGACCATTGGGGGAAACCCAACATCGATTTGTTCGCAACGAAGAAGAATGCGAAGATGACGACGTACGTCTCTCCGATTCCAGATCCAAGCGCTTTCGCAACAGATGCGTTAGCTATCAGCTGGGGGAGAATGTATGCATACGCATTCCCTCCAGCAATCCTGATTCCAAAAATTCTTCAGAAAATCAGACAGGAGGAATGCCAAGTGCTTCTGATCGCCCCGGATTGGCCACGCCGATCATGGTATACGGATCTGCTGGACCTTCTGGTCTGCAGTCCGGTTCCTCTACCTCTGATGGATGACATTATCTTCCAGGGCAAGGCCCTTCACAACAATCCGTCAATGTTCAGATTGACTGCGTGGATGTTGTCAAGGAATCTAGAATTAAGGAGGGCTTTTCTGAGCAAGCAGCCATGTTTATGGCCAAAGCCAGGAGGGGGTCAACCTCCAGAGCATATAACTATAAAATCAACAGATTTGCAGAGTGGTGCTCAAAAAGATGTATTAATCCAATGGATTCATCTATTCAGGTAGTAGCTGATTTCCTCTGTCACCTGTATGATGCCTATAGCCTCAAGCCTAACTCTATTGCTGGTTATAAGTCAGCTTTAATGGCTGTTATTCCTTGCTTGGCTAACAGGGGGAGTGATGAAGTAAGTACATTAAATGTATTAATTAAAGGCATGGGCAATCTAAGACCAAGGAATCCACCACTGAGTCCAGTTTGGAGTTTATCTCTGGTGCTTCAGGTACTAGGAGATAAGCCTTTTGAACCACTTATGTCCATTTCTATGAAATTGTTGACTCTTAAAACTGTGTTTTTAATTGCTGCGGCCTCGGCAAGGCGTAGGAGTGAGATTCACGCCTTATCAGCCGAGGAGGACCGTTTTGTGGTTACAGGGGAAGGCCTTAAGCTTCTACCTAGGATTAATTTCTTGGCTAAGAATCAGTCTTTGAAATATCCAGGTCAACCTATTTTTTTGCCATCTTTAACTAGATATGATCCTAATTCTAAAGTATGGTGCCCCGTACGGGCGCTGCTCCGGTACAAACAGCGTACTTCGGAGTGGCGTACCGACCAGTCAGCGTTATGGTTGTCATATATTGAACCCCATGGCAGGGCGTCTAAGGACACCATTTCCAGGTGGATTGTAGAATGTATTCAGTTTTGTCACAAATCCGCCACCGGGAGACAGGTTGATGTGGCCAAGGCTCACAGTGTCCGCGGTGTCGTGGCATCCACTGCCCTGTTTAGTGGGGGTCCCTGTGGATGACATTATGTCCGTGGCTCAGTGGCACTGTGAGTCAAGTTTTACAGACCATTACCTCCGTGACACCTCAAATCCTCTCGCCTTGTCGATTTTGAAACAATAATCGCCTGTATGTTTTATGAGGAGCGTTTCCTCGTTGCTTATATACATCACATTTAAGTTATGGTAACAACCACTTGTCGGGACTGCATCAGGCTTCTCTACTGGGAACGTGATGACAGCTTCCAAGTTCAACAAGGTCAGTCTTGTTTATGTGTTGTTCATTGTTAAATGTATTGTCACGTTACCCGTTATTATTAATATGGTGATGGTTTGTGTGGATTGTGGTTCACAGAGAGTATACGAAAATGGAGTACTTTCGTCTCTGTCCTGTAGTAGTTTTCAGACGTTTTTAAGTGGCGTAAACGCGTGAAAGCGTATAGGGAAGAGCTGGTCTTTTGACCTCACCTCCCTCCCGCCAGATTCACTTTCGATTTCTGGCAATATCAAAAGTATTAGGGAGGTAAGTATACTCTTGATGTGAAATAAACGAAATCTAGGATTTCTTTTTTCACGAGAGAGTTGATACTTACCTCCCTAGATACGGACCCGGCCTCTCCACCCCACAGAGGCTCGGTCTTCAGGCTCTTAGCAGTTGCATGTGTGTCAGCCAATAAATTAGTCAGAGGAAGTAGTAGTCGGCGCATGCGCGGTGGTGGGGCTGGCATCCGCCGGACTACCCTCTGTCTACCTGCCCAGTAGGGGCACCTAACTGTTTTTAATCTGAGTGTTTATTGAGTGAACGCCAATATTTAGCAATATCAAAAGTATTAGGGAGGTAAGTATCAACTCTATCGTGAAAAAAGAAATCCTAGATTTCGTTTATTTTGATACTAAAAAAATCTATGCAAATTATATTGTGATAATTTTTAATATTTCAGTAATTGAGATAAATAATAGATTTAAGCGGTGACAGATATATTGTTAAATATAGTTCTTCCTTAGCATTTTGGATGAGGCAGGCGATGGTTTTGGTAATTCTTGTTATAATAGCTATAATAATGTTAATAATAAAAATTATTTTATAATAATGTATAATTGGTGTACATAATCGTAATCAAGGAATTAATTTACAAATTTATACTTCAAGTGCTTTCATACTGTTATGTTATATTATAATATTTGTACATAAATTCATTGAATCTTTAATGGTCAAGATTTTTCACAAAAATTTTCACTCAGTTTATGTCCGTTTGCAGGTCAAGATAAGGTAATTTTTTGAAAATTTATCATTGGAATAACTGGCTCGATTATCGAGCCAGTCATTCCAGTGGTAAATTTTCAAAAATAGTCTTATCTTAGCCTGCGAATGGACATTCCTCAAGACCACTACAGAGGCCGGTTTTACCATTAATGTGCTAATATAAATCCCTTAATTGTCAAGTTCCAGTCAAAGTCAAGAATGTATTGGCACTCACATGACATCACACACAATGGTGGCTATCACTGTTCAAAATTTACGCGATATTTACGAAGCAGATAGGTGTGATACAGTGGCGGGAATATGGCGGGATAAGAATGATATGGAAGATATAAACCATAATTTAGCTGTACAATATAACATTTCAGATGAGATTAGCGGCATTCCCCAACCATTTAACACTCATACACATGTATCAGCCATTAACGGCTTCTGCAGTGGTCTTGAGAAATGTCCATTTACAGACCAAGAGAAGACTATTTTTGAAGATTAACCACTGGAATGACTAACTCAGTCATGCCATTGGCATAATTTCAAAACATAGTCTCCTCTTAGTCTGTAAATGGACATTTCTTAAGACCACTGCAGAGGCCGGTTTTGGCCGGCTGGACCGTTAACGTGTTAATATAAGACCACTGTAATGTCCAGTTTTTGCTGGCTTGACAAGTGACCAGTTAAACACCGTCCTGATGTGATTATTATGATATACTATGTAAACATTTTACAGTACAGCTTATAAATAAGTTTATTTGTTTCCAAAACACAAACATGACAGTTAGTAATAAATGTACTGTTGAATGTTTTGAACATAATTGGATTAGCAAACATTGCCTCTTCTAATCCAATGTATCCATCCATCATATGACGTCGTAATCAACTATGTGACGTGTCCCTTCACATCATATATCAATGATGTCATGAGTGATGTAGATAAGTACATCACGAATGCATAATTGAAGACGGACTATGCATTGTTGTACGAATCGTATGTCTTTACTGTTTAATAAATATCCTGGTGGATATAGTCAAATTAGTTACAAAATATTCAACAACTTGACTGTATAGTTTTCAGGAAATTGATAGTCAGGGCAATCGGGGATCGATCAATCCCAACATGGCGAAGTGTGAGTGGAGTTTAACTAGTGCTGGGCGGAGCTAAAGCTGGAAAGGTCCATTATGTTCAGAATATTCAACAGGAAAGTTTATTTTGTTTTTGGAAAGATGTTAAGTTATTTCAAAGCTGTACTATAGCTCATATTGAAGCATAGACATATTTGTTATGCATATTATCAAAGGTGCAGTGCTCAACTATGGCATGGTTAATGAATAATAATAATAATAATAATAATAATAATAATAAATTATAATAATAAGTTAATGACATATTTCTGATAATTATAATAATCAATATTTTTTTTGCATTTCCTAGAAAAATGCTATATAATTTTATATATATATATATATATATATATATATATATATATATATATATATATATATATATATATATATATATATATTGTAGAATAATTGTTTAGGCAAGTTTTATCTATATATTATCGTTTATTACATATCTACTTACATGTGTCATATCCAAGGCTATGGTTACTTACTACTAATACTGCTGCTACTGTTGCTGCTACTGCAGCTGTTGCTACTGCAACTACTACTACTACTACTACTACTGCTGCTGCTGCTGCTGCTGCTGCTGCTGCTACTACTACTACTACTACTACTAATATTAATTTTCAAAGGTGATGGTAAACGGGTGTGTTTTAAACTTTTATTGAAAAAATGATTACTGTATTTTGTGGCTGTAGTAGTAGAAACATCCTACAGCTGCAATCGGTCCTTCTTCGCTTTTGCCCACTGTGTCTTGTCCTCAGCCAAAATTCTTAGCTTCCTCAGGTCCATTCTTGACTTGAGTGTACCTAATCCTGCTTTCTTGAGGTCACCTCGTAGCATGCTTAGCAGATTTATGCAATGACGTCCTCTCCTGGCCAGCTGTTACAGTTATACATCATCAAGGATATGCAGGCTGCATTGTATAAACGCAGTCCTTTTATCATGGGCATTTTTGATCCACGAATCCATAGCTTCCAGAAGGACTGGAAACCTATGTTCCCCATGATGTAGCGTGCAGCAATGTCAGCAGTACTACAAAGCAGTGAACCCAGGATTTTACTTTTCCTTCATGGTTCGTTGCCACGCAGTGGATCGTCATTTTCTTTAGTTTCATGCTTTGTAGATGGGGATATGTGGGTGAACTCTGTTTTGGATTCATTCATAAAGAGATTCTCAATTTTTAGTTTGCTTGCAGCTATTGGGAGAAGTTCGTCAAGAGGTTTCTTTTCCTCATCTATAAAGTCCACATCGTCGGCATATTCCATCTCTAGTGGCATGCCCAGTATTGACATCAGGGGTTTGGTCTTGTGGAGTTTTCCCGCACAGATTTCAATGCAGCAGCCAGGTAACAGGTGAAGAGCACAAGGGATAGACCATCTCCCTGTGGGGAGCCGATTGATGTCTCAAACTCTACAGACTTCGCTGACTTGACTCGTACTCTCAGCTTGGTGTCTGCAAGCAGTAGTCTCACTAGTCATAGCTCATTTTCATTGCAACTGGCCTGATGTAGTACGTCTAGTATCTTTGAGCGTTTAATTGTGTCGAAGGCTCGTGACATGTCAATGCCCATTTTGTGGAAATCCCAGTGTTTGGACATTACTACCGACACAAGCATGCGTTGAGTCCATACAATGTCTGCGCAGCTGCATCCACATTTGAAGCCACTTTGACATGATCCGGTGAAGTCGTCGATCTTGTCTCGGATGCGGCATAGAGTAACATTGGAAAGGATTTTCCGTATGCTGTTAAGGAGCACAATGGGACGCAGAGTGGCTGGGGGGGGGGGGGGAGGGGGGGGGCAGGTGTCTTCTTGGGCTTGGATAGCGCGATTAGGATGCCTTGGCCTACAGCGTCGATTGGAAGCTAGTGCATAAAAGCTGAATTGATTATGTGTGTGATCGGTTTTGAGATAATGTCACTTGCATATTTGAGTAGTTCATTGCTCATGCCATCAGGTCCAGATGTACGTCCATTTTTCAGGGCTTTAAGTGCCTTCTCAACCTCTGCTGTATTAATTGGTGTTAGTAATGGCCTGTGGTCTCCTGAGAATGGGTGCATTATAAATAATAATAATATAAAGTCAAATGTCAATTTTTGTATTGCAACCAAGAAAAGAAAACACTTATGT
Source organism: Chaetoderma sp. LZ-2023a (assembly GCA_034401795.1). Classification (NCBI taxonomy): domain Eukaryota; kingdom Metazoa; phylum Mollusca; class Caudofoveata; order Chaetodermatida; family Chaetodermatidae; genus Chaetoderma; species Chaetoderma sp. LZ-2023a. Next base: position 8,782,454 of record CM067361.1, on the reverse strand, counting down.
CAGAAGAATATTTTTAGCAAATTTATCACTAGAATGTTAGTTTACCAATATATTCTTGCCTTGCGTGCTCTGCAAATATAAAAACAATCTCTCAAACTAACATAGCCACTCTTCTAGTAATCATTATATATATATATATATATATATATATATATATATATATATATATATATATATATATATATATATATATATATATATATATATGTGTATATATATATATATATATATATATATATATATATATATATATATATATACCGGTATATATATATATATATATATATATATATATATATATATATATACCCATATATATATATATATATATATATTGTCAGTGATAAAATCTCGTTCTGATCACTATATATCTGCCTCATTACCCCCCCCCCCCCCCCCCCCGATTTAAAAAAATCAGGTGGGGAGGGGGGGGGGGGTGTTTGAGGAAGAGAATTATGTTTTCGCTTCCGTCCATGTGTCCATCCATGCATTTGGTTTTCTCTCGGTAGGTTCACTTATAATTGATGGATTCATTTCAAATTTGGTATGTCAACTTCTGATGACATGCCCTTGGTAGACATTGCATACCAACAAAACATGTCTAGATTAGCCGTAGTTATCTACCTTGAAATACTTAAAATTTGTCAAAAAGGTAAGTGCATTTGGTTTTCGCTCAATAACTTTACTTTACTACCATTGCTTTGTCTAACCACCTATCTGCTTATTTGTGTGTCTATCCGTCTGCCAGTACAATCTATCTGTCAATCCATGTGGCGAACAGGGTTTCGTGGATGACTGTCGTTTGCGGGGAGGATCATGCGATTTACATCATCTAGTTATCTATGCAAGTTATATTATGCATGTTTTTACAGTACATTCAGGAATATCTGACACCATGCATTATGTTAATGATGTGTTAGAGGTGGCTAAGATGTCAGGCTTATTGACACTGGGAGCTTAACCATTTAGCACTCATATCAGCCAAAAACAGCTTCAGCAGTGCTCTTGAGAAATGTCCATTTGCAGACCAAGAGAAGACTATTTTTGAAAATTTACTACTACAATGACTGGCTCGATGACCGAGCCAGTCATTCTAGTGGTAAATTTTCAAAAATACTCTTCTCTTGGTCTGTAAATGGACATTTTCTATGAGAAAATTGCAATTTTCTTAAACAAAGACAAAGATTAAAGCTGTCATGACATGTTAAAATAATTAATGTTAACATTAACCAATTTCACTTATTGATTCTTTTGATCAAATGTGGTCACGATAATCTAAATATTTACTTACTGAATGTCCATTTGCAGACAAAGAGAATATAATTTTTGAAAATTCCTGGAATGCCTGGATCAATCCTCGAGCCAGACATTCCAGTGATACATTTTCAAAAATAGTCTTCTCTTGGTCATCAAATGGATATACATTCACTGAGCAAAATTGCTGATTTCATTAAAAAGTAATTAAAGTTTGGAATTGAAATATTTTATGCAGTAGAAATTATTCACTATTATTCGATTGTGTAATTTTTAATCATATAAATTCACGATTGAAAAAATAATTATGATTTTCGATTTAATCATGTAATCACGTAAGTCTACTTATGGTAGAAAGAGTTTGTAGTATAGCGCACTGATTTGGTCAATCAGCGACTAGTATTAGCCCGGTCAGGTTGCTGTTAAACTCGGTCTAATAAAGCCCGATTTGAATTCAAGCCCAGATTAACTCGCTGACTGGTGCAACCACCAGACAATAATTTAAATGGGCAACAACTCTGAACCATTCTGAATATTTTGAAAACAATATGACTGAAAGTTGATAGTGGTTTGGCCACCAACACATTTCAGTCAAATTGTATTTAAAATATTCAGCATATCCAGGGTTTTTGCCCATGGAATAATTTCAATGGGAAATAATTTGCGACTTGCTGAATATTTTGAAAACAATTTGACTGAAAGTTGTTCATGGCTTAGCCACCAACAACTTTCAGTCAAATTGTTTTCAAAATATTAAGCATATCCAGAGGTTAAAACCTATGGAAAATCTAGTCTGCAGAAATTCAGCAGTCAGACACTTTTGTCATTAAAATTTAGTCCATGAATTGTTAAAGATTAATTAATGTATGTATTGATTCAGTATTTCCATTGGTCTATGCTCATATTTACTGTTATACATACAAGCGCTCTTGTATTATATATATATATATATGCAAATATCTTTTACTATGCAAAGTGCAGTCATGACATCATCATTAATTTACATATGAACAAAGTTATATTAATATACATTGTAATGAGATGCAAATATTTATTTACAAACGGTGATAAGATATTTATTCGACACTAAATATTAATCTTTGAACTTTGTAGTCGCAGAAACTCACTTAAAGCTATCGTAGTATATGATAAGCCACAACAAATTAGGGTCCATGTTCCAGATGTTAGCATTATTGCCCTCTTTAACAATATTCTTAAAGGGGAAGATGAACGGAAAAGGGTCCGAGCAAGCAGATCGTGATTTTTGTATAAATTGTTTCCATATTTTCGAAATCCTTAATAATAAATTTTACCATTTTTTTTTCTATTTCTCATGAAAATCACGGAATGACGTCATCGCATGAATGACTGTTGTGGTATTACGTCATTGTGTAAATAATATTTTGTTGTTGCTGATTTATAGCTTACAGCAGCAGATAATGACATATTAATGAGATGCAGGAAGAACACTAGTGTTTGTTAAACTATAACTTGGATCGTAGCCGAGGTTCCGCTTGATAATTATTAGACGCCAGTTTCTTCTAGTCTGAAAACCCATGTGGCGTAATCAGAATACATGTATTTGACAATTCACTCCATACCGTGAATGTTATAGCATGTCAAAATTCATGATTTTGACAAAGATTTTAACAGAGCAGGTTTTTCTCATGGCATATAAATTTTGGAGGTCCCTGCGAGCTTACCCATAGAAATCTAGGGGTCCCAACCTGAAATCTTGGTGTCTCGAACTCAAATTTAGCATGCCCTTGCAGTTTTTCTCATCCATGCTAAAATTGGAGCGTACCATAGGCTCACAGCTATGAATAAAGGGGAGGGGAGGCGGGATGCAGGGGGGGGGGGGGGGGGCGGTTCCTATGCTAGATTTTGTGCGTATGTGTCTGTAAAAAGCTATAAAACTGATATAACAATCACACTACATTCAGGAATTTCCAGGAGTCTCCTGGGACCCACTACCACAACTTTTGGGGGTCCCAAGTTGCATTTTGGGGTCCATAGCCTCAAAAGGACCCTGATAAGAAACCCTGGCTAGAGTTTCTGCTGGGCTTGCGTGATTATTGCATTGAGTGATCGCGATCGATTATTAAAAAATAATCATGATTACTCCATTAATCAACTTGGATACAAATTACCAAGACATAACAACAAAAGAATATCAATGATGAAAACTGCAATGTTGTTTGGAACAGTTCATTTGCAGGGCAAGAGAAGAGAGAAGACTCTTTGAAAGTGTATCACTGGAATGGATGGCTCAATTCTCGAGCCAGGCATTCCAGTAATACATTTTCAAAAATAATCTCTTGCCCTGCAAATGGGCATGCATTCTCTAAGCGAAATGTAATTTTTCATGACCGATCACATTAAAAAGTAATTGAAAGTTAGGTTTTGAAATATTTTATGCAATAGAAAATATTCACGATTATTCGATTATTTAATTTTTAATCATATAAATTCACGATTTAAAACATAATCGTGATTTTCGATTGAATCACGTAATCGCGCAAGCCTAGTTTCTGCTAATCTCTCAACATCCTTTTAATTTATAAAATATGATAAGAACATTTATGTTTGGCCATTTGTATTGAAATCCTTTACCCTTTTAAATTACTGTTTGCATTATCAACTGTTTGTCGAAGCAGACATGTTATGATGTGGTAAAATATTTATTCAACATTAAATATTAACCTTTGAACGTTGTAGAAATGAAAACCCACCTTTACAGAAAATCTCACCTAATCTTATACTAACGATTCAAATGATAGAATTTGCCACCCTGTTCCATCCATGACATTCTAGCTAAAAGCATATAATGGCTTTCATGATTTACTTTTCAGCCAATCAGAAAAACCAGCGCGTCTGCCTCAGTATATATGTTCAGTCACAGAGATGCCAGCTATAGCTTAGCAATGTGGTATGAAAACAATCATACAGGTAACCTGTTGAATATTTTGAAACTAACTTGACTGCAAGTTGTTGCTCCTTAGGCAGCAACAATATCCAGTCAAATTAGTTTCAAAATATTTAACCTACTGAGGATTACATAATAAAGAATGTAATGCATTGGCACTTACATGACATCACACACTATCATTTGAGGAGACAAAATGGTGACGATCACTGTTCAACATTTACGCGATATTACAAAGCAGATAATTGTGATACAGATAAGGGAATGTGACAGGATATGAATGATAATCTATCAGTGCTATATAACATTTGAGATGAGATTAGCATCCCTTTAGCGATATCGTAGTGTAGTATTAGCCGGAACAAACCAGGGTCCATGTTCCAGAAGTTATTGTCATCTTTAACTGTGACTTCTGCAAGTCACCAGACAATTTCAATGGACAATAACTCGCGACTTGCTGAATATTTTGAAAACAATTTGACTGAAAGTTGTTGGTGGCCACCAACAACTTTCAGTCAAATTGTTTTCAAAATATTCAGTATATCCAGAGATTAAAACCCATGGAAAATGTAGTCTGCAGAAATTCAGCAGGCAGCCAGTTAACATTAACTTAAGAAAGATAATGCCACTTTTTAAGCAAACAGTTTGGCGAAGCAGACATTATGTTACGATATGGTCCTCATTAACAGTCATTAGTAATGAAAGTTGTTGGTGACTATTAAAATTATCGAGTCAGCCATTCCAATGGTCAGTTTTCTAAGATATATATCCTCTTATTGTATGAATGAACATGTCTCACAAACCATAGGGTGAACTAAATTTATTCTGGATGGGCCAGTAATAGGGTTAGATAGTGGTTTTTCTGTCACAACATGTTTGCACCATATACTGTCACACAGGGTTCATACACTTTTCTATGTTTGAAATTACCTGACTTGACAAAAATAACCTCCAAGAATTAATATCTAATATATTTGTGTTTATGACGTAACGTATGATCAGAGTTATTTTGCAGATGTCTGAATATTGCCTCGTGCAACAACAAATCCAAAGCCTTGTTTTGGGATTGATTAGTTGTTGGCGTGATTTTTATTGAATAGAGGCGACGACGGTAATTTATGCCAACAGATTTCTTTTATTTCATGATTACCGTTTTCCATGATTTTTCCATGACCTTATAGTAAAAAATGCTGATTTTCCATGACTTCAGGCCTAGAATTTAAATTTTCAAATTCCATGACTGCAGGATTTCCATGAGCAGTACGAACCTTGTATGCAGCGATGTTTGAATAATCTACGATAGCTTTAAGACAATCATATAGATAGAGTGTTGAATACTTTGACGCTAAGGCAGCAACAGGGATTGTGATTTAAATAATGGTTTCTGGTGCAATTTACGTCTGAAAAAATGGGTTTGGAGAATAAATAATGAAGTATTCTGTAAAAATTTGCTTTTTTTCTCTTTTATTTGTATATATCCACATTAACGGTGTTCCTGCAGAATTTCTGCAGACTACATTTTCCATGTGCTATATCTCAGGATATGCTGAATGTTTTTGAAAACAATTTGACTGAACATTGTTGGTGGCAATTCAGTCCAATTGTTTTCAAAATATTCAACCTGTCTAGTGTTATTGCCCATTGAAATTATTGGCAGGTGGCTTGTCATTGTTTATCCATTAGGCCTTCTTTGCAGCACAGCTGTGTACCACAATGGAGGGATCTGATCCGTCACTCAAGTGTCTGATATCATAATCAATCACATCATATGTTAGCTGATATCACAATCAAAATGATGCAGACTTTGTCACGAATAACAAAAGGTCCATCATGAAGTGTACAAATTATATGTCTTTCGTGAATTTACAATTTATTAAACATTCTGTCGAATATTTTGGAACTAATTTGACTGGATGCTATTCCCCCCCCCCCCTCTCAGCTTATATTTCAGGATTGCTTAAGCCAATTGCAACTAAATGGGGATACATGATTAGCTATAATGATAGGAAGGAGCATGATGATGTTGGGGTCACAAGGTCAAGGTTACTCTGACCTTGATACAGAACTCTGTTATTTCAACATTAACATTTTGCGTTTAGCAAAACTTCTCGGCCTATATTTTTGAATTGGTTAAGCCTATTGCAACTAAACTTGGAGACATGGTTATTTATAATGATAGCAGGCAGCATGATGATGTTGGGGTCACAAGGTCAAAGGTCAAGGTCACTGTTACCTTGATACAGAACTCTGCTTTTTCAACATTAAGTTTTTGCGTTTAGCTTATATTTCAGGATTGGTTAATCCTATTGGAACTAAATTTGAATACATGGTTACCTATAATGATAGGAATCAGCATGATGACATGGAGGTCACAAAGTCAAAGGTCAATGCCACTGTGACAAACAGGAGACAGGCGAGACATTTGATTCTGTGGAATTCTTGTTCTATCGCAACATGTGTGCATTAGGCTTGTGCAATTATCAAGACATAACAACAAAAGAATATCAATGACGAAAATTGTAAGGGTGTTTAGAAAAGTCCATTTGTAGAGCAAGAGAAGACTATTTTTGGAAATCTATCATTCCAGTAATACATTTTCAAAAATAGTCTTCTCTTACCCTTCAAATGGACACACATTCACTAAGCAAAATATTGTTTTTCATGCCCGATCACATTAAAAAGTAATTGAAAGTTAGGTTTTGAAATATTTTATGCAATAGAAAATATTCACGATTATTCGATTATTTAATTTTTAATCATATAATTTCACGATTGAAAACAATCGCGGTTTTCGATTTAATCGCATAATCGCGCAAGCCTAGTGTGCAGCATATACTGTCACACAGGGTTCATACACTTTTCTAGTCATGACTTCTTGACAATAATTAACCAATTCCATAACCTCCAATAATTAATATCTAATATATTTATGTTTATGGCATAGCTTATGATCTGAGTTATTTTGCAAAAGTCTGAATATTGCCTCTTGCAACAAGCAATGCAAGTCAAAGCCTTATTAGTCCCCTACAGGTAAAACTGGAGGGGGCTATAGTTTTGCACTCCGTCTGTCCATCTGGCGCAGTTGGTTTTCCGCACTTTTTTTCGCAGTCCTTCAAGGTATTCAACAGAATTGTATATTGCTTTGGTATGAGAAGTTACAGACCAAGTTCGAGTTTCAGGCGTATGCATCAATTTTTGATGGAGTTATGCCCCCTTTCGACTTAAGAAATATGAAAGATATCAGCTTTCCGCAGTTTTTTCGCACTCCTTCAAGATATTTATGTGAAAATTGTTGCATCGCTTTAGTATAAGGTGTTACAGAGCAAGTTCGAGTTTCAGACATTTTCGTCAATTTTTCATGGAGTTATGCCCCCTTTCGACTTATGAAATATAAAAAATATTAGTTTTCAGCACTTTTTTCGCAGTCTCAAGATATTATACTGAGAGCTGCTACATTGCTTTGTTATGAGAAGTTACAGACCAAGTTGGAGTTTCAGGCGTATGCGTAAATTTTTGATGGAGTTATGCCCACTTTCGACTTAGGAAATATGAAAAATATCAGCTTTCTGCAATTTTTTTCGCACTCATTCAAGATATTTAAGGAAAAATCGTTACATCGCTTTAGTCTAAGGGGTTACAGAGCAAGTTCGAGTTTCACACATTTTCGTCAGTTTTTCATGGAGTTATGCCCCTTTCGTCTTATGAAATACGAAAAATATTAGGTTCCTGCACTTTTTCGCAGTCTTTCAAGATATTCTACTGAGACTTGCTACATTGATTTGTTATGAGAAGTTACAGACCAAGTTCGCGTTTCAGGGGTATGCGTCAATTTTTGATGGAGTTATGCCGGCTTTTGACGAAAAATATTAGCTTTCCGCACTTTTTTCAGGGTATGAAATGGAAAATTGGTACATCGCTTTAGTATAAGGAGTTATAGAGCAAGTTCAAGTTTCAGACATTCTCGTCAATTTTTCATGGAGTTATGTCTTTTCGACTTATGAAATACACAAATTTTTAGTTTTCCGCACTTTTTTCGCAGTCTTTCAAGATATTCTACTGAGAGCTGCTACATTGCTTTGTTATGAGAATTTACAGACCAAGTTGGAGTTTCAGGCGTATGCGTAAATTTTTGATGGAGTTATGCCCGCTTTCGACGAAAAATGTTGGCTTTCCGCACTTTTTTCGCAATCCTTCAGGATATGTAATGGAAAATTGGTACATCGCTTTAGTATAAGGAGTTATAGAGCAAGTTCGAGTTTCAGACATTCTCGTCAATTTTTCATGGAGTTATGCCCTTTCGACTTATGAAATACAAACCTATCAGCTTTCAAGACCCTTTCCTTCTCCTTCACCATAACTGAAACTTGGTTTATTGCTATGTTATGAGACGTTACAAATCAAGTTATAGTTTCAGCTGCTTCTGTCAATTTTTAATGGATTTTTTGACTGTCAATCTCTAAAGATGTATACCAGCAGGTAGGGGACATGTATTGCAAAGCAATACTTACAGAATGCTTGTTTTGATATGCTGTTGGCATGAGTTTTATTAAATAGAGGCGACGACGGTAATTTATGCCAACAGATTCCTTTTATTTCATGAATGCCATTTTCCATGACCTATGCTATTCTAATTCCATGACTGTAGGATTTCCATGAGCAGTACAAACCCTGGTATACAGCGATGTTTGAATAATCTACGATAGCTTTAAGACAATCATACAGATAGAGTGTCGAATACTTTGAAGCTAAGGCAGCAACAGCTCCTAGTCAAATTAGTTTCAAAATAATCGACAAATTCTTTCTTATATTGTAAAAGATTTGTATATCCATTCTTACGAGTTCAAATGGTTACATTTGCTATGTTTTGTCATATTTCTATTTTTTTAAAGCAATAATTTACTTTCAATGTAATTTTGGGTGGTAATCACAGGGATTGTGATTTAAATAATGGTTTCTGGTGAAATTTACGTTTGAAAAAATGGGTTTGGAGAATAAATAATAAAGTATTCTGTACAAATTTGCTTAGTTGCTCTTTTATTTGTATATATCCACATTAACTGTGTTCCTGCAGAATTTCTGCAGACTACATTTTCCATGTGCTATATCTCAGGATGTGCTGAATATTTTGAAAACAATTTGAGTGAGTGTTGTTGATGGCAATTCAGTCAAATTGTTTTCAAAATATTCATCCTGTCTAGTGTTGTTGCCCATTGAAATTGTTCTATTTGATCTCAGTGCGCACATACTTGACTTTGTATTTCCAGCACACGGATGTGTGATGTTCAATTGGCTTACTGTTGGAAGGTTTGTGTGTAGATTTACTGCACTTGATGCGCAGTTGCAGTGAGCATGTCCATTTCATGTTTGTTTATCTGTGGTAGCTTTTGGGCCAGAAGCCCCATGTGAAGACGGCATATTAAACGGTTGATGCAAGGAGCCAGTTCATATGCATTCGCTGGCCTGTTGTCTTGGCCTCGTATTGGCTGTAAGATGGGAAGAAGTTGTGTTCTGATCTAAAGTATTAATGGCATCACAGATGTCTAAGTCACTATCAGATTTACTGCCGTTATCTGTATATTTCCTACGACAAAGGACCAGCGAATTGTGATGGCATAATGTTCCTGTGCGTGCGTGCGTGTGCGTGTTTGGTTGTGTTGGCCGGGTCTCCCTATGTATCTAGCAATGATCTGTTGAATCACTTCGCCATACCAGATGGAATGGTGTGGTGCAGGTGGATTAATGCATAGGAGTTTGCACATTTCTTGAAACAGAGTGCTTTCAAAGTTGTGCTTTCAAAGTTGTGCCTCTGATCGCTGTGGATTTCAGTGGGCATGCCTAGTTATCAAATGATTTGCTCAAATAATGTGTGTACTACTGTAGCTGTTTCATGGTTAGAGACCATGAGTGCTTCCAGCCAATTTGTGAAATAATCTTGTATGACAATTATGTTCTTATTACCATCATGAGAGGTTGGTAGCAGACTAAGAATGTATATAGCTACTCATTCCATTGGCACTCGTATAATGCACCTTTTTAGGGCCAATGGATGGACACTGGTAAAGCTCACACCATGCTCCCCAGGCAATGACTGAAGTATGGATATCAGAACAATGAAAATGTGCCTTGGTGGCCTCCTCTGCTGCAACCATCACAAGACAATGCAGTAGCGACTCTACTGCATTGTCATGTAATGGTTGCAGGCCTAAGTCTTTTGGAGTGTTCTGGCATGACTCAACACAAGCCATACTATAGCATATGTCAGGCATCATCTCTTATTGGTCTAAAAACACCAAGAAGGCAGGCGATGCTATTATTTGGATGGGCTTCACATAGCATGTTTTCTGCCCACTCAGCCGCATGCAAGATTAGGAAGCATTGAGTTGACTGCGCTATTACATGACAGATAGCTATGGGTTCTCGAGGAGAACTTCCTGCTCAGTGCATCTGCGTTACTTTGATGTAATCTTGTCCTGGGCAATGCTCCACAACTAATTGATAACATTGCAATGCTTCTTGCCAATATGCTATCTGACCGTCTGCATTCTTCTTCTCTTAACGATTTGAGAGAAGTGTGGTCAATGTTCGGTTTGAACTCTTTGCCATATAATAACTGTTTGTATTGTTTGGTAAAGAAGCTGAGACCAACACTTCTTTCTTTATGGTGACAAAGTTGTGCTCAGTTGAGGACACAAGTCGTGAGCCATAGTCTATCATGCATTTGTCTCCATCCTGCACTTGAGATAGCACTGCACCCATGCCAATCCCAGCAAAATAGGTGCACTGTTAAGGCACTCCTTGAACATCTGACAGGCCGCTTCTTGTTCCTCAGTCCACTCAAATGGAATATCTTTCTCTATCATTTGGTGCAGGGGTGCAGAGTGTCAGAGGCACTTTATGTAATGTATATAATACAAGCAGAGTCTTTCAGGATCCATGGCAATAACATTTGCGCTGATTATGTGCCATAGTAAGTGAATATGTACACTTTCTTGGAAAACATGGCACTTACCAGGTTTGAGTTTAAGGTTGGCACTGGCAAACCTGTTCAGTACTAACTGTAGATTTCAGGGTGCTGCTTCAAAGGGGTTCGTTATGAAGACTATGACATCATCCAAATAACAAAGGCTTATCTGCCATTTAAGTTGTGTAATGATGCATTAGATAAGGTTGATTGGCTGGTTGCTGGACGTCCCTCCCGTATAATTGTGAGCAGTTGTTCTTGTCTCTAGATATCATTTCCACTTCTTTTCCTTCTTACGAGAAAACCTAATTACATTTCTACTTAACCATTGCGGCTTGCGGTTGTGTTGTTTTACTGTTTTGGATGGAATATAATGCAGTGACGTACGATTTAGTAAATTTTTGAAAATCTTCCAACATTCATCTATGGTTTTATTTTGGTATGTGTGTAGTAAGATAGAAGAAAGAATTGCAAACATTGAAATGATAGTGGAGACTAAAGCAGATAAGACCTGAGTAAAGGCTATTGAAACTAAAGTTGCTGATTGCGACAAGAAAATTGAGAAACTAGCTGCTGATATTGGAGACCAATCTCGTCCAACAAACGATGGAGCTATATCAACAAGCAAGCTGATATTGATAAATTGGTACATAACACCCTCGATGAAAGAGACCTAGAAGCTAAGGAGAGAGAGGGACAAGGAAAGATAATTTAATCATCATTGGACTGAAAGAACCTGCATCAATACTCAAAGAAGAAAGACACAAGAAGGCTGTTGAAGTGTTTACAAACTTATGCAAAGAAGAACTTGAGGTTTCTGTACAACATGACGAATGCAAACATTTAGTTAGACTTGGTAATCGTAGGGACGATGGCAAACCAAGACCATTGAGAATGACAACAAAATTGGCAGAAATAAGGCAGCGCATCTTCACTAGCTTACATAATCTTAAGATATCAAACTTGCAACAAGAGGGAAAAAATCTCAATTGTACCTAACCCCACTGCAAAGAGAAGTGCGTAAGGAACGAGGAGCAGCAGCAAAAGAGTGCACAGATAAATCATCGGGAAACTATATATACCAATTCAGAGGGTCACAGTGGAATTGGCACATAAAGAAGCTGTCAACGACGGTGCCCAAAGAAGTTTAAAGACAAAAACTGAGCACAGTAAATGTATATATGTAAATAATATTATAAATAGTCGTCATGAATGCAGTCAGCCACACTAAACCATTAAATGTTTATGTACAAAAGCGGACATCCTAGTAAACAAATTTGATGAATTTAAACTTGACATCACAAACTACACACCAGACATCACCGCAGTCACAGAATTAAAGCCAAAAAACTCACGATCCCCCCTAACAAAAGCTCAGATAAACTTAGAAGACTGAACTATATGCGCAATCAACTTAGAGAACAGAGAAGGGAGGCGTATAGCGATATACCTGCACAACTCACTTGAATGCCATGAATAACAACTTGAAGTTAACTATCAGGAATCTCTTTGGATAAATGTCAAAACTAGCCTGACGAGCAACATTCTGATGGGCTGCATCTACAGAAGTGGAAGTCAACCAAATGAAAACAATACAAATCTCTGTGAATTATTGAAGGAAGCCTGTACAGTCAGTAATGAAAACAAATTCATTGCCTCTATGCGTCACTGTCAGTTGTACCAGCATGTAGACAAACTAACCAAAGGCAGAGGATCAAATATGCCAAACATACTGGACCTTATTTTCACATTAGAACAAGGGAACATACCTGCCCTAGAATATAACAGCACATATGGTAAGGGCGATCACAGTGTACTACTATTCACAAACAATCAATATCTCCACCGTACATAGTATACTAGAATAAAGAAATATTATGATAAAGCCCACTATGACAATATAAAGAAAGAAATTAACATGATAGATTGGGAGAAGCTGGAAAGGTTAGACCTCAATCAGCAATGGGAAACCTTTATGACCATTGTTCGTGAAATACAAGACAAGCACGTTCCAAGCAAGAAAGTCAAAATAGGAAAAAATAAAGACACGGTACCACTTAGCAAAGATCAGATAAAGAATGTAAGGAATAAATACAAACTCTGGAAGAAATATATAAAGACGAGAAAGGAGGGTGACTATGAATTATACTGCAAAGCCAGACATAAAGTAATAAAAATAATGAAAACGGTCTAAAGGATTTTTGAAAGACGCACAGCTATGAATATAAAAATCAATCTTAAATCAGCATGGAAGTACATTAAGTCACAGTACAAAGTCAAAGATGGGATACAGCCATTATTGCTGAACCCAGAGGATCCAAAAACAGAACTTACAAAAACGGAGAAAGAAAAGGCAGACACGCTTCAAGAATTCTTCTGCAGTGTTTACACAAAGGAAAACGCTGGTGATCTACCCACAATCGAGATGAAGGAAGTAGAAAATGTCATACAAGACATAATTATTGATGAAGAGCGTATAGATTAAGGAACTGAATCAGCTGAAAATATCAAATTCAGCAGGACCGGATCAGTTACACCCATATTTTCTCAAAACTCTAAGTAATGAACTCAAAATTCCACTCTGTATTATCTTCAACAATTCCATTAGGGTACAAAAACTCCCAGATGCTTGGAAAGAAGCTAACATAGCTGCAATTTATAAAAATGGAAGCAAAAGATTACTATCAAACTATAGACCAGTGAGCCTAACGAGCATAGTCTGCAACTAATGGAAAAAAATCATTCGTAGAGAGATCATCAAATATATGAGAATAAATCAATTTTAGCACCAAAGGATATGGATTCATTGACAAGCAATCAACACCACTTCAGCTACTCAAGTTGATAGATGTATAGACAGAAGCTCTAGATGACGGATATGAAATAAACACAATATATCTAGATTTTATAAAACTTTTTATACAGTGCCCCATAGACGATTAGTCCTGAAAGCAAAATCATATGGCATCCATAATAACATACCTGATGTAATAAAGACTCTAAAATACTGGAGACAAAACATAATTGTGAATGGAGTCAGATTGGAGAGCGGTAACAGGTGGCATCCCACAGAGAAGTGTCTTGGGACCCATACTTTTTGTTATCTACATAAACGACCTCCCAGATAAAGTAATAAACGACATACTGCTCTTCGCTGATGATACAAAAGTGTACAAAATCATCAAGGCTGAGGACGACAAACAGCAATTCCAAAATGATCTACAAGAATTGCAGAACTGGAGTGAGAAATGGCTGATAAAATTCCTCCCAGACAAATGCAAAGTGCTACATATAAACTCTGACCCACATAATGAATTTGATTATAGCTTATCATTGGACAATACAGAACACATTCTTGAGCATGCAACCATAGAGAAAGACATAGCAGTGATCTTCGTTAAAAGATCAGCTTTGACGAACATATCAAAGCTAAAATCAAAACAGCAAACTTGATGGCAGGACTAATTCGAAGATCGTATAAATTTCTAGATACTGAAACATTCATCCCTCTGTATTTAAATCACTTGTAAGGGTGCGTTTTGACTATGCAGCTCAAGCCCATACAGACAAAATCTCATTGATGCGATAGAGAGTGTCAGCGACGAGCAACAAAGCAGCTACATGCCCTAAAGGAAATGTCATATGAGAATAGATTTAGAGTGTCAAAGTTGCCAACATTATCATACCGGAAACATAGGGCAGACATGTTTGAAGTAAAAATAACTACTTAATAAGATATATATGATCCTGAAGTAGCACCTGAATTAAAGCTAGCAACCGAAAAATCCAGCCTATTAAGAGGACATAAACATAAATTAAGCAAACAAAGAACTAAAAGGATTACAAGACTTAAAGCATTTCCATCTAGAATAGTAAATATTAGGAATAATCTGCCAACCAATGTAGGTAATGCTTAAGTTTAAATGCTTTTAAAAATAGATTGGCTAAAACCTGGAGAAACCAGGATGTATTATTTAGTTATAAAATGTCCCTGATTACCGGAAGTCACACAGTTAACCAGGAGCCAGATGAAGAAGATGTGGTTATAGAGGACTGGAGCCTGCGATCACTCAGCACCTAGTAAGACCTAGTAAGTAAGATACTAGTAGCCTTTACATAAGGTGGTGGGTATCATCATTATGCCTTTTAACCATATATGGATATTGGGGATGGATATAGGTTCAGATATTGTACAGGTAGTTATAGTGAACCTATTATTTAGTCAACTGCCCAACATATTTTATGCCATTGGCGGTTCTTTCGCCTTTGAAGGTGGTATGGAGAAAATACAAGATCACCTTTCCCGAGAGTTGGAAGAGTTAGAATATTTTCTATAATATCCTCCTCATTAGTAAGTACAAGGTCGAGGGTACTTGGCCCATTATTTATTTTATACCTGCTGGGAAATGCTGCATGTTTAAATATAAAAAGACGCTGTCACAACAGGCTAATATGCCTTCTGAAAGGATATAGATTTAAAAAAACATCATTTTCGGTATCTAGGACATTAAGAGCGCTTAAATCTTTTAAAAAAGGAGAAAAAAGGAACCTGGCAATTACAGGCCAATAAGCATAACAAGTATAATATGCAAGTTAATGGAAAAACTAATTCGAGACAAGATAGTCAAGCACATGAAAGAAAATCACTTATTAAGTGCCAAACAATTTGGCTTCATTAAAGGAAGGTCTACCACACTACAACTACTAAACGTATTAGATCACTGGACCAAAATTCCCGATGCCTCTGGTAAAATAAATGTTATATACATGGACTTAATGAAAGCCTTTGATAAAGTCCAACATGAAAGACTTATGGTGAAACTCAAAGCTTATGGATTTGGTGACAGAATGTTTAATTGGATAAGGGACTTTCTAAAACAACGCAAACAAATGGTATGTGTAAACAACACATTCCCATCTTGCCATGATATTAACAGTGGTGTGCCACAAGGAAGTGTAATTGGCCCTATCTTATTCGTCATCTACATAAATGATCTCCCGGATAGCATAAGTTCAGATGTCTATCTATTTGCTGATGACACAAAGATATATAAAGAAATTCAAGATAGCAAAGACATCGATATAGTCCAGAAAGACCTTGATTCCATGAATGACTGGACAAATACATGGCTCCTGAAATTCCATCCCAGCAAATGTCACATCCTAGAAACAAAAACAAAACCATACAATGACAACAAAAGATACTCTCTATACAACGATGATGAATTTCCCATAGGTCTAGAACATACAGAATTCGAAAAAGATATTGCTGTACTCATAGACGTGCAACTAAATTTTAATAAACACATACAACAACAAGTAAACAGGACTAACAATATCATGGCAATAATTCGGAGAACTTATACATATCTAAGTGAGGAAACATTCAGTTTACTATACAAGGTATTGGTACGACCATGCATTGAATATGCAAATAGTGTGTGGCGTCCAAACAGAGAGAAAGACATCACTAGTGTTGAAAATGTACAAAGAACAACAACCAGGCAGATTCCGTCAATGAAGGGAATGAGCTATCCTGATAAGCTGAAAAAACTAAATCTCCCGACATTAAAATACCATAGACTTCACGTAGAAGTTTATAAAATTATGCATGGGCACTATGATAAACAAGTAGCACAAAATTTTTCACAATGAACCATTCAATAACAAGAGGACACGCATACAAACTGAGAAAGAACTGCTTCTAACATGAATTCAGGAAATATTATTTCACAAATAGAGTTATCGATGTCTGGAACTCACTCACAGACAGAATCATAACTTCCCCAACCATGAGCACATTCAAGAATAGGCTAAATAAGCAGTGGTCTAATCAAGACATAAAATTTACTACAAAAACCGAATTACACTTTAACAGTCTAGCAATACTATTGGAACACAAAGGCTTATTAGCTTGCGTTCTGTACAATCTATCTTTTCTTATCTTAAACAGGTTACTGAAACCCAGGTTCAAGAAGACAGTTAAAATCTGTTAGTCTAACTAGCCTATCCAACAGAGTAGGATATGTATGTATATGTGTGTATTAATGCCAATACTACTCACCAATAATTTTTTTAAGGTTACTCTGAAACCCGTCCTCACCAGAAGTGTGGTATCTACATCGACAAGAATCCCTCAAGCCTTCACATTCTTACTCCAATTTTGAAGAAAGCTGGCAAATGTAAGAAGCTACCCGATAACTATAGAGGCATAATGGTTTGCTCAACTATTGGTAAACTCCTTGAGATTATCCTTGTCAACAGAATGACACCCTTTCTAGATCGTGCTCAAAGTCAACTATAACGGAGATTTACAGAGAAGGCTAATTATCTTCATACTGCATTTTCTGTCTCTGAGACGATCGCAGAATTTGAAGATGATGGCGATGATCTGCTCTTCATAACCTTGGATGTCCAGAAGGCCTTTGATGAGGTCTGACATGATAGTCTCCTCATGGAATTCTATAAACTAGAGATCCCACTCCAGATGTGGTGCATTTTCGATGACAGATACAGAGGTTTTAGCGGTTAAGTCAAGTGGGAAGGCGCATTATCCAGGCCCTTTAATATTCTTCAAGGCACGGGCCAGGGAAGATCATTCTCTCCAAGCAACTACAAGACATTCAATAACAATTTTCTCCTAGCAATTGAGAATGCCAGAGTCGGGGCTCATATAGGCGATATATGTGTATCAACACCAACATGTGCAGCCGATGTGGCAATTATGGCAAAACATCATCATCCTGATGCTCAGGTTGCTCTGACAGCTACACAGAACTTTGCTGACTCAAGACGGGATACAATAGGAATGAAGATGACTAATGCCATCATATATCCAGCTTATAGCACCCTCACAGATACACTTGGCGTGTGCTATAAGACTGATGAATTGGCCCTATCAGAAGGGCCCCCCCCCCACCTTGGATTCCTGATGAGTGCTTCTATTAAACTTAATCAACGTAGAGTTGAAAACAACATTGCCTCGGCCCAAGGAGCCGCCTATAGTCTTTTTGGAGCTGGCTTCCATGGAAAAAATTGACTGAACCCTGTCATGAATCGAAAGATATATTCTATATTCATCCTTCCATGCCTCACCCATGGAGCAGAACTATGGAAGTTAACTGATAAAGAGGCAGAACCCAATTAAATATTTGCAAGATCACTTCTGCGCCAACTACAGAGCCTTGCTCCCAGTACAGCTAATCCAGTAGTGTGTGGTTTACTCAGTACTCTTCCAGTAGTGACCGAGATTCACAAGAAAGCTTTCATCCTGCTAAGAAACTTGGTCACCGACCCATCACGTCATGGATATACCATCGTGTTAAGACAACTTGCTATGAAATCCATGACCAGCAATACATGGCCCTCCTACGTTCAGATGCTACTCCTGCAATTACCAGCTGCATTCAGCCGACAGCTTATTGGTTCAAGTACCTACAAAAACAGCACAGAAGCATAGAGTCGATGAGGCAGTCTGCAAGTTCTGTAAGAGATAGATGTGTCATGTTGCATCGTCCATGTCTTCACTGCGATTCATGTCAGCTGAAATGACTGAACTGCAAGGCATTCCTGCTCCTTTATGGCGTGAATCTATGGAGACCCTGCATGAAACTGAGAAGGCAACCATTAAGGCAAAACTTCTAACTGGCAGATATCAACTCCAGACTGTACTCTTGAGACGCGATAGACGAGGCCATGTCACAGCAACGTGTCAGCTTTGCAACTCAAGTCAAGAAGATATGGCTCATTTCCTTACATCATGAACAGCTCTATCCGCAACTGGTCAGCCCCACATGCTTGCACTATTTGACATAACCGGTATCAAGCCAGATATCTCGACTAAGTTCATCTTCTCCTGAATCCTCTCCATCCAGGTCTGCCTTCTTCATTACATGTGAACACACGTATTATCTCATGCATAGAACATATTAGCAGAGATTGAATATTTGCCTGCCACAAAGAGAGGGCACGTATATTGCTTACATTGGCATGATACTACATTACTTCCTGTTTGTACTCACTTCTTTTTCTCTTCGTTCGCTGATCATACCGCCAGTCCTGTAAGTGACTATCGACATGATCATAAGCGTTAAGTGCGTGGATCCATGGTTTATTAGAGTGCGCCGTGCGGCCTGGAACCTCCGTCTTCAGCACTCGAGGTTTCTGTCAGGGTTACCTCACCCGTACCTCCTTTAGTCGCCTCTTACGACACGCAGAGGATACGGAAGGTGTATTCTAAGCCCCACCTACAGGGAAAAAGCGTTTGTACTCACTATATACATTTATTTGCTCTCGCTTTTTTTACTTATTGATGAACTTTCATTCACTATTACGTACTGCATGTTTTTGACAATATATTCACTGTATGAATTAATTCGCTCGCGCTGATTTTGACTTAACTTGACTTAGGTTCTTTCTGAGTGCAGGCCTAAGTCTCTATGGTCAGATCTTCATCATCATGGTATGGTGCTCTGTCGCTTCCGTATTTCAGTGGTGCAGTGCAATTATATATTAGTGGTTGGTCTTTCCAATGTCTGTCAAGGCGAGCCATAATGTGTTGACTGATGGCGCTTCTACAACACGTTCCAGCAGCTTGTTCCAGACTTTTACAGTCCGAACTGCAAAACAATTTCTCCTCAATTCTAACTTTGCCCTTGGTTGGAAAATGTTCCTATTATGCCATCTAGGCGCATTTCGTGATCCGGTGAAGTAATCGATCTTGTCTCGGATGCGGCATAGAGTAACATTGGATAGGATTTTCCATATGCTGTTGAGGAGCACAATGGGCCGCAGATTGGCTGGGGCCCAGGTGGCTTCTTGGGCTTGGGTAGTGCAATAAGTGTGCCTTGGCCTACAGCGTCGATGGGAAGGTGGTGCATAAAAGCTGAATTGATTAGGTGTGTGATCGGTTTTGAGATAATGCCACTTGCATATTTGAATAGTTCATTGCTCATGCCATCAGATCCAGATGCACGTCCATTTTTCAGGGCTTTAAGTGCCTTCTCAACTTCTGCTGTTCTAATTGTTGTTAGTAATGGCCTGGGGTCTCCTGAGAACGGGTGCAAGGGCTCATCATCGTTCTCAGTGAACTGTTCCTTGAACCATTCTTGGATCACCTCTGCTTTTCCCTGGTCAGTCCCAATAAAGTGTCCTTCAGAGTTGTGTACAGTGTGTGGTGGTGTGTAGTCAGTAACTCTCAGGGCTCAGTCTACCCGAAACATTTTGTGACAGTCATCCGTGGCAGTAATTTCATCTGCTAGGGAGTCTGTCTGTTGATTAGCAAGATCTTTTAAGCGTTCGCTGTTGTGGCGCAAAATAATATTGCGCTCCCGGCATAGTTTGGTGCGGTCTTCACTTTGAACACTTTGATAGATGTGCAGCCGTAACGCGTTCTGCTCTGCTGACAGTTTTACTACTAGAGAGTCGTCAGTATACCTAGTTTGGATGTTTTTAAGAACACCTATGGTGCTGGTAGTGGATGATTCCATAGATTTCAGTATTTTGGTTAGGGCTTCGTTCATCTGAAGGCATGCAATGACTAGCTTAAGGTCAGAATTGAGGTCTGTGCTGCCATACGAACGAGCGTTCCGGAGTAAGGGTTTTGCATAGTATGAAGTCTATTTGGTTGAAGACAGCTGTTTTAGCCTTAGAACCTTTTGGGGCTTTGTGATCAGTAATGTGTCCAGTCCATGTTGTCTGGTGACGGCATGGGTGTTTGAAAGCTGTATTTGTGACAAATAGGCCATTGGAGCTAAGGAATGCCACCAGTGCATCTCCATTGCTGTTGCGTGCACCCGCTCCATAAGATCCCATGCATAAGCCAATTCCTGAACTTTTGTCCGCAATTCCGAGTTTACCCAGCTTGGAGTTGAAATCTCCACACATGAACAGTTGCCATCTAGCTGGGATTGTAATGGCGGAGCTCAGTTCTGCATAGAAGGAATCTAATATTCTTTGGCGTTTTCAGTAGTTGGGGCGTATGTATTGACAATTTGACACTTAGTGGTGGTGTGTTTTCGCGTAGGTATAGCCAGGTCGATGAATGCAACACGATCACTGACGTATCCAAAACAAATGGCATAATCCAAGACCCTTGGTCCGATTACGAAGCCTAAGCCCAGGTATGTGGCCTGTTTTTGCTCCATGAGCACTAGCTTATGGCATGTCTGTAGTTGCTGCTCTGAGTGTTTAGCTACTTTAGTCTCTTGAATGCATGCAATATCGATGTTATGGTGTTCACAGTATGCACCCAAGGTTTGCCTCTTTGATGTTGCACTCAGTCCACGTACATTCCACATAGCTATGGTAAGCTCCTAGGACGATTGCGCCATCCAAGGATGTCAAGCACAGTTTCTTGTTTGAATAAGGGTAGACATAATCATAGTTGACTCTGTATGCGGATGTCAGCCCACAATCCTTGATGACAAAGTCAATGTGGCTTCAAACGTGGACGCAGCAGCACAGACATTGTATGGGCTCAATGCATGCTTGTGTCAGTAGTCATGTCCAAACACTGGGACGTCCACAAAATGGGCATTAACATGTCAAGAGCCTTCAACACAATTAAACACTCAAAGATCCTAAACGTACTATGCCAGGCCAGTTGCAATGAAGATGAGCTATGACTAGTGAGCCTACTGCTTGCAGACCCCAAGCTGAGAGTATGAGTCAAGTCAGTGAAGTCTGTAGAGTTTGAGACATCAATCGGCTCCCCACAGGGAGATGGTCTATCTCTGGTGATTTTCAGCTGCTACCTTGCTGCCGCATGAAATCTGTGCGGGAAAGTTCCACAAGACCTAACACTCCCCCCCCCCCCAATGTCAATACTGGGCATGCCGCTAGAGATGGAATATGGCGACGATGTGGACTTCATAGACGAGGAAAAGAAACCCCTTTATGAACTTCTTCCAATAGCTACAAGCAAACTAAAAATTCAGAATCTCTATGAATGAATCCAAAACAGAGTTCATCCACATATACCTATCGACAAAGCATGAAACTATAGAAAATCACGACCCACTTCGTGGTGACGAACCGTGGAGGAAAAGTAAAATCAGGGGCTCACTGCTTTGCAGTACTGCTGACATTTCTGCATGCTGCGTCATGGGGAACATATCTTTCCAGTCCTTTGGGAAGCTATGGATTCGTAGATCAAAGATGCCCTTGATAAAGAGGCTACGTTTATACAATGCAGCCTGCGTATCATTGATGCTGTATAACTGTAACAGCTAGGCAGCTCCAAAAGGCAGCTCTAGACAAACTCGATGCCTGCCACGCAAACACCTACGCACCATCACTGGACACCGATGGCCAGACAGCATAATTTCCAATGATGCATGATACAAGATGTGTAATACGTCGCCACTGTCTGTAAAAGTCGCCCAGCAAAGATGGGCCATGTTTGGCCAAGTGCTAAAGATGCCAGAAGAGACACCAGCTCAGAGAGCCTTGGAATTCGCCCTACTCGGAGCCAGCAAATACAAAGCCAGGAGAGGACGTCATTGCATAAATCTGCTAAGCGTGCTATGAGGTGACCTCAAGAAAGCAGGACTCGGTACACTCAAGTCAAGAATGGACCTGAGGAAGCTAAGGATTTCGGCTGAGGACAAGACACAGTGGACAAACGTGAAAAAGGACTGATTGCAGCTGTAGGATGTTTCTACTACTACAGCCGCAGAATACAGCAATCATACATGCTCATTTCTTTACACAACATCATTTCTTAGGATGAAAATACCTTCTGTTTCCATGTCATAGATACCATGCAGCATCTTTTAACTTCAATCATGTCCCCACGACCTCTTCGAAAAGTCAGTATTGGGAGCCTAAGTCTCGAAAGTCTTTCTTCATAACTTAATCCCTTAAGCCTGGTATTTGCTTCGTAGCTCTTCTCAGGACATTTTCTATTAGTGTTACCTGTTTCTTTTTCTGAATGGGCTCCACACCAATGCTGCATAGTCCAGGTGGCTTCTAACCATTGCCTTATCCAGTGGTATAAACGTCTTCTCATTTAAGTTAGCATAAGTACATCTGATTATTGCAAACATACTCGTTGCTTTGTTGACCTTTTCACTAATGGGCTTTTCTAAATTTAGGCCTTCGTCTATAGTGGCACCTATATCCTTTTCTTGTTCTGATCTTATTATGATATGTGTATTTGTATCAGCAACAATGTGATAACTGTGCCCCTCTGCTTTCATCTGCCCAAAGATCATGTTGACACATTTATCTGGGTGAAAGCGCAGAAGCCAAGTGTTTGACCATTCAGCCAGCTCATCTAAGTCTGCTTGTAAAAGGGCATGGTCATCTTCTTTAATAATTGCTCTAAAAATATTTGTGTCATTTGCGAATAAGTATATATCTGACATTACATGACTTGGCAAATCATTTATGTAGATGACAAAAAGCAGAGGGCCTAAGACGCTGCCTGGAGGAATCCCACTTGTTACATCCATTAAATTCTCTTCACCACCGATGGTCACTTGCTGTTTTCGGTCGCTAAGAAATGATTTGATCCAACCATGAATTTGAAGGTGTGTCACCTGTGATGTCATATTAAGATCTGGAATCATTTTGTGTTACATCCGCTGGCTCAATAGTAAATACACTTGTAAAGAAATTGGCTAATACCTCGGCCTGCTCTTTGTTATTCTTCGTAAGTGGTGAGTTCTTATCAGATGGGATTGTGTATAAGTCTGATATGCTTTCTTTCGTGCAAATTGCCTTTTAGATTACTCTTAGCTTTCTTTGCAAGGTCTTCCTCGAATGTCTTTCTCACACGCCTAGTTAATGCTCTTGCCTTATTTCTTAGCTTACACTATTCTTGATACTTCTCTCCACTTTTAGTCTCCATGTAACGCTTCCAGGCTGTATGCTTTTTTATTGTTTTCAGTGCTGCTCTATCAGGGGGTTGGTTTCCCTTCTTTCTTTTGTTTGGTGGTACCATCTTTCTTGGTATGTGTTTCATTTCCATGTTTCGTAGTATATCTGTGAAAATCAACAATTTCTCTTCCACACTATCCTCACACTCTTTAAACTTTTCTCTCCAATTTACATTTATTAATTCCGTTTTCATTTTAACAAAATCAGCTTTAACATAATATATTCTTTCTTTAGGCTTGTCCTTATATTCAGTGTAGCTGGAAAAGTCGAATGATAAGGTAGAGTGATAATTTTTTCCGATCGGACTTAGATACTCTAAGTTGGCTACCATTCTTTCCTGATTTGTTAGGACCAAGTCCCGCACACTAGGTTCAGAACCAATTCTGCTGCTGGTTGCCTCACTTACATATTGGAAGACAACGAATCTGGAACTCCTTCCATAAACTTAAATCCTTCGCTCGATTTGGAGCTCCAATTCTTCCAGTCTATACCTGGATAATTAAAGTCTCCCATTATCAGAACATGACTTCTTCCTGCTGAGCTAGCTTCACTGATCAAGTCGAGTAGCTTCTCATTGTTTTCCTCTGGCATGCTACCACTGCGGTACACACATCCTATTACTAGTCTGTCTCCCTTCATTAGGCTGATCTCAGCAAATACTGCTTCATTGAAAGTCGAGTTAACTTGGACAAGAGTTGCTATCTGTGATCTGTGTATGTACAATGCAACTCCCCTCCCTGTGTTATTAGATACATTTGTGTGAAAGAGTTCAAAATCTTCTAGTGCGATCTCTGCCACATTTATCTTGTAACATGACTTTTTCAGCTTTACTTCAGTGATACCTATTATCTGTGGCTGTCTTTCACTAACCAATAATTTTAATTCATCAATGTTATTCATCATACAATCAGTGTTAGCATACAGGCATGAAAGGGAATTTTGCTTAAAACGTGAACGATTTACAGCCAGTGGTGCCTTCTTTGGTGCTAATTCTCTACTCTGTCCTCCTGTGTGTGCGAGGGACTCACTATCCCTGGGTTTCATTTTGACTATTTTCTTGGCCCATGGAGGGCCCCTCGCTTTATAGACCCATCTTCCGCTGGGTTTCTGTTCTTTTATCTTCGCCTCTTCCATCATTGCCTCATTTTCTTCCGGCCCTAATGGGGTCATGTCTCTTGTTATTCTAAATTTCTTGTATGGATTGGGTGCCTCTTTCAGCTATGATGAGTTTCTAAGCAGCTTTATTTTTGGTTCTGTGGCTTTAAATGCTACCAGTAGTGGTATAGCTCAAATCTCTCTCTCTTCTTACACAATCTACCTATTCTGCTCACCTCTGTGGCTACATCAACACCCGTTTTACATATATCCTTACAGAAATATTGTAATTCTTCTTTGTCATGTTGCACTCTTTCATTAATGTCTTCACTATTGGACTCTGGACCATTGTAAATAATAATATTACTCTTTCTCTCTAGCTTTTCTCTCATTAATTTCCTTAACTGCACTCTTTATCTGCGCTGGTGACTGTTCTTGGGTCCCAGTATCTTTACTTGCCTGTAACCGTGCCTGTATTATCCTTTTCACATCCTCTGTATTGCATTCAGTTTCCATTGCCTCTTCCAGCTTCTCTAATCTCTTTGAATATGATTCCAGATAGGCTTGGCATCGTTGCTCAATGTCCTTTTAAACCTTTATGTTATGTTCCATTTTCATCTTGCATGGGGCGCAGAACCACATGCATTCAATTTTGGACATACTATCATAGGCTGATGATTTCATGCCAATGTATTTAATGCAGAAATGTTGGGCACAATACTCGCATTCCAGCACTTTATCCTTCTCGTCACTAAAAAGGATGGCACAAACCAGACATTCCCACCTGCTGTCATCTTTTTCAGCATTTCGAGCTGCTTTCTTCTTACTTACTAATTCGTTCTTTTTCTCACTCTCCATAGTACTATTCTTTCTTCCTGCTTTAGTTGCCATTATTTATATCACGCTTTGATGTATCTAAATACTTGCCACAATATATCATATCATATCATATCATATCATATCATATCATATCATATCAATTTTGGCTGTATGGGTAATAGGCTGCTGGCCTGTCAGCCATTCCTAGCTTTCAAATTTTCGCAGTGGACTTTGAACTAATATACAACTTGACAATACTAATGTCATATGTTACATTCTTATATATTTATACTCTGTACACATCTATGCAGGGTCAACTATGAATACATATATACAAACGGACCTAACTTAGTTCCAGAATACATCAGGAGGCCGTTATGCTTTCCCATGCTGCCATAAATATAAAACATAAACTTTTAAAACTTTAGTGGAAATACAATTAATCGGTAATTTTAACAATGAATAATTTCTGGTGCCAGCTGCGGTGTGCCGCATACAACAGATATTATCAATTTTTTCCTCTTATTTAATTGTGGCTATATAGTATATACAAGTAACCATGCCTATGTAATTTCTGTGCCAGTTGCGCTGTGCCGCCTACAACAGATGTTATCAATTTTACCCTCTTATTTAATTGTGGCTATATAGTATATGCAATTAGTAACCATGCCTATGTAATTTCTGTGCCAGCTGCGGTGTGCCGCCTACAACAGATATTATCAATTTTCCCTCTTATTTAATTGTGGCTATATAGTATATACAAGTAACCATGCCTATGTAATTTCTGTTCCAGCTGCGGTGTGCCGCCTACAACAGATGTTATAAATTTATTAGCGACGATTTACATATTGGTGAACTTTTATTAACAGTTACAATATTATGGACATCGGCAGTTACGTATTACATGCTTTTGAGAGAAAGGTGGTCATACTTGGTCTGAATCATGGAAGTCCGAATTGGGGACGTCGAGTTGGTGGATAATTTTCATACCTACATCCATGCAGGGAAATGGTGATATTTTTTAGATGACAAGAGCGCACGTTAGAGCACAATTAGATAAAATAATTTAATATAATTCGAGCATATTCGCTACAGCTACAAATGAGTTTCTCTTTATGGAGTGAAAGCAATGATCATACTTAGTCCGAATCAAGGAAGTCCATTTGGGGAAAGTTATATCCATAGAGGCAAACTCCATTAACTGTATTAGCAACGATGGTTGAAATATTGACAATCTCTTTATCTAATTGTGTGAAATGGTTATATTTGCTCTGATATGCATTTAACCGCCCCGAATCGACTTCCCCAATTCAGACTTCCCTGGTTCAGACTAAGTATGATCACATTATTCGCTTTTGACAATATATATATATATATATATATATATATATATATATATATATATATATATATATATATATATATATATATATATATATATATATATATATATATATATATATATATATATATATATATATATATATATATATATATATATATATATATATATATATATGATATTTTCGCATATGCTGTGTCCATGGACAATTACTCCAGATGGAGATAGATCTATTTCAAGGAACAATCTTTTGAATTGAACTGAGCTAGCCATACGATAATAAAAAACACCGAGGCAATAACAAGCCAATGGCTTATGACTCGTAAAATGATGATGATGAGGTGCTTCATGAAGGGGGCAACGTGCATGTAAAAGAAGAAGACAAGAAATAGGAGATAACTCGTCATCTTTCTAATTTGATTAAAAAACTCCATTTTTGTGTACTTTTGTTGTCGGGCTTCATTAAATCAGGTAAAGAAAACGTTTACTCATCCCAATTGAGAGCGAGGTGTTGAATTTAAACACCGCTGATGTATGTCACAACCTAGATCCTAAATCCTTTTGCAATAAATTTAATTTTGATTGAGATAATAACACCAATTTTCGTCTTCATTTAAAGTTTCCATTCATTTACTTGAATTTACACCAATCCTTCTTTAAAGAATACCAGTCATTCAGTACCTAAACAAAAAATTGAATTATTCTGCTTTGCAGGATGTGGAAAGATCTGTACATCAGAATACTTAAAAGAACTGTCACAAACTACAAATTCAAATTCATTTTATTTCAATACATACGAATGATACATGTACACACTACATGATGATACATTGGCTACGACTAACCATCATAATCATGGGTTAATTACAATAAATATTACTACTATCATATGATTTAGGCATACGACTTTTGTTAGTCCAGGCTGTTAGTAATAAAACAAATCCTTTGTGATGCTTTAACTTAGTGGAAGTGATACTCATGCACCTGAATATAGAGGCCTGTACGGCCTGTGTTCAGTATTATCGATAATAATAATAATTTCTGCTTTGCCGATTACATATATCATCCAGTAAGGTGTTTTCGAGGGTCATGTAATTTCGAGGGTACATACTGTAGTATCATGCACAAATACATTCCCCATAAAACTAACTTAAGTACACCTATCCTGAACCTGTGGTAACATCAGATACCCCATCTAATTACCAGGCACTGTATCAGCATCTCCCAGGGATCTCAGTGTCTACCTCGTTGAAGTTACATACCGTTACTTCTAATTAAGTACTAGCCAAGTACTGGCAAGAACACTACACATACTTTTGATGTTCTCATGTGCGCATCGCTTAAGGTGATGTCAACAAATCATGTCTTTAAATAGATACAGTAATTTTACACCACAAGTGTAAATTGTAAAAAATATGCGCTTAGAACAAGTGATTATTTTATGAATTTTGATGTCAGTGTAGTGAAAAACATGTATTTTCACTATTACTTTTTTTACCCATTATAAAAATATCGATAACTCGTAAGGAAATGATACAAATCAATCCAGTTTTTGCGTCCAACGACATATGCCAGTTACTGGCCTGAGCAGCAAAGCAGATCTGTTGCCATAGCAATAATTTATTTCTCCCGAAGCGTGGGACTGGCATGGGGTGCTTATGTAGTTTTCAGATCTAAATTGATTTTTCTCTGCCCGCAATGGCGATTCAAACATCCCCTAGTTACCACATACGATATAAATTTCAATAATTTTTTTTAATTTTCAGATAGGCAAAACATTTATGTTCATTTTCAATACCACTTTTACCAATTTCCAAAAGAGAAACTGAGATTTTAACTTTTTTAATGCTTTGGCTGAAATTTGCTGCTACCGGGTTATCACACAAAGCGGAATATAACCTGATCTGGATTTACAACTATAAATTAAGTTCTGTGTTTGTATCAGACCCATTTATGGCAATATAGTCGGTGACAGACTCCTTTGCTCAAATCATAAATATGACATCAGTTCCCCGCCTCACTAGAGTTGAAATTATGCAATTACATCACCCTCGAAAATACATGACGCAATACTGAGATTGCATCTGTAGACAAGGTAGGGGATGTTTATAAGCAGTAAGTTTATTTTAGGGTTTATTTTTATTTGTATGCATGTTTTATTTCAGTGAATGTTTGCTAGTTACGAAATCAGGCGTGCCCAAATTGCGCGAATGAAACGGTCATTTGCGGGCCGGTTCCGCAAATGTTTTTTTGCATAACCCATTTTTCATGCGCACAATCTAGTCACTTGTGACGTTGAATTTACATTAGTCTATGTCCTAATAGAAG
The DNA here is from genome assembly GCA_034401795.1 of Chaetoderma sp. LZ-2023a. Taxonomy (NCBI): domain Eukaryota; kingdom Metazoa; phylum Mollusca; class Caudofoveata; order Chaetodermatida; family Chaetodermatidae; genus Chaetoderma; species Chaetoderma sp. LZ-2023a. The sequence goes on along the minus strand of CM067361.1, from coordinate 8,752,847 downwards.
CCGTCGCCAACATCAACCCCCAAACTCAAAATATTGGTTTGATAAAAAAGTTTCACGCTGGCTCAATAAGAATGGAAAAGATAATGCCAACGTCATTTTGAACCGGCCTATACAATTTTGCTGGAAATTTCCTACCGGGTTGTATCAAAAAATAATAAAGGAGGAGATAATACTTTAAAAAATCTGACTGATTTAATAAAGATTGAAACGGATAGAACCTGGTATGTTGAGATGATATGCGATGTAACTAGTGCCCTATCAGAGACTAGTTCCCGGTCTGCGTTTCTATGCTAATACATGAATCGGCTGTTTTCGCATTCGCCCTTGCCTTAATCTATGTAAACGAATGAAGCCGATTTCATTTATAAGACTTCTGTGTCCGTATCTGCCAAACACATTTTCATTGGATGTACGGATTAGATATCATACAATTCGGTTCCTGTGTCAAAGTTCAATTTTGAGATATTGCATGATGAATTTTGCCTTCAAATAGTATCATATTCAAAATGGGTTACGCAAACTCAAATGGGTTGCGCCAAAGAAATTTACGTAACCCATTTTTGGGTTACGCAAATTTTCAATTTGGACAGGTCTGAAAATGGACCAAATTTGTTGATAAAATTCCTACTCTTATATTAAATTGGCGAAAATGTGCTTAACCCTCGAAAACCCATTATCCGATAATATATTCAAAGTTGCAGACATGCAATTCTGCACGCAATACTACAGCTGTCATTTAGTCAATGGTGTTCCCATAGCAAATTTCAAGTTCAAGTTCAATATTATTTATTTCACGATTTATGTGCATGTAAACAGATACTACAAGCAGCCCATCCAAGACAATGCCTATAAAGTGATGGACGCCTTACAAATATACATCACACTATATTACAAACAAGAGACACACAAAGAGGACAACAATAAAAAGCATTCACATAACTTACAATACATAAAAATACATATGAAGAAATTAATATGTACTGTTTGCGGTAAAACATGTTCGGGTGTGGAGTTGGGGGGGGGGGCGTGGTGGATGTGCTCGCCATGGTTGATTATAATACATATACCATATTTATGTATCATCGGTAATGCTTAGGCCAGACCAATTTTATGTTTCGCCCTACGAATATTCCCAGCCAAAAGATGCGATCGGAGATGAGAAATTAATTTTTTCTAAAAATAATGCACAATTTGAGGCTCAAGTCTAATTGTGGGAGAGCTGTGGTGCTGGAGCGGACTTCATGGAACCACAAGCCAGTACATGTAGGCCCTATGGCCAAGTAATGAGTGACCAGGTGAAAATAATGTATTATATATATTTCAATTGTGAGTTGTGACTGCTCTGAGTCTGATTAAGGTATCAGTCTATCAGAATCACTTGACCCACTCTACATTTACATCAGAGACAGCCTGAGACGGTATGACAATGTAAATCTCGACCGCCTATTAGATTAATACTAATAGTAGGCCACGTATGTTCAAGATATAATAAAGTTTATTCCACACTTTTGTAGTCATAATGCTCTTAAAACAGTCTTGGCGTGATTAAATAGCTTCCTTATAAATATATTTTAAGACCAAATTTATGTACCAAACAAGTACGAGTGAAAATGCGCATCAATTTTGTAACGCCGATCAACATTAAATGATCCAAATTGAATTATTACGAACGACAATATAGCCGCCTTCTTAAGTTGGCGAGCCAGCAGCTCTGCGATGGAAGGCGGTGTGTTCTCGCGAGATATTATACGCTAACGGGAGTTTATCAAACGGGTACCCGTTGTTCAAATCAGTATAGCGTGACTCAGTTCCTATCGCGCAATGATAATATATAGAAATTCCCGAGTTCCGAGTCCCCGATTCCAGAATATTTATATCCGAGTACTCGCTCTAAAATAAACTCTTCAATTGGAGGCGAATCACGTGATTTGTATTTTTTTTTCGCAACGCCACTTTATATCAAATTGTGGATTAATTTTGATGTAATAAACGACCTTTATTAAAGGATACGCAATATTTAGGCGCTCAAATCAAATAATTTCACTTCCCCGGTGATGTTTTGAGGTATACATTAAACATAGGCGTAGGCGGTGAGAATTTTTACAGGAGAAAATGCGGTGAATTTCTGTGGTATCAGTTTTAGAACTTTTTTGGGAAAACTGTTAGTGCATAGCTATTCAGAGAATGGAGAACGCGGGATAAGCGTGTGTGATTACTACAACAATGACAAATAGCTACCAAGTGAACAATCTGTATTCATCTAAAACTAATCATGAGTCAATACAAACAAATTAGTTATTTATTTAGTTTATTTAATCATTCACACATTTGACTGATGTTTGTTTCCATGATTGGTAACGCGAGCAGAGTTTCACAAGCATAAGTGTCTTGACAAAAATTTCAACATGGCGATTATACGATTATTTCATTTTATAATCGTCCACGATCATTTTGAATTATATAATCGCGATTAATCGGATAGTCGAAAAATTGTGCAACCCTAGTACATTTCTTGTTTGTTGGTATACTCTGTAGTCATTATTTCTCCTAGTTTTCTTGAATTTTCTGTAAGCTTTACGTTTATCTTTGATCGTTACATGTACACTTTTGTTTATCCAAATTGGCGTCTTCCTTTTACAATTACTAATTAGTAATCATATCTTTGAGTTTTTCATATAGAAAATCACTTGCGTCTTTTGTATTTAAGTCATTCATTACCATCCACTTTACCTGACTGAGCGCCTTTCTCATTCTTTCATAGTTTCTTTTGTTTAGAAATGGTTTGGCGATTTTCTGATCTGTAGTGTCTTTGAGAAGTTGTGGGTGTATCTGAACTTTACAAGCACTCGCACCAGCAGTTTTGCCAGCAAGGATGAGAATGTGATTCAGCAGTACCAGCATGTGTGCAAGTAAACATAGCTGACGATATTATGAGATACACGAAAGATGGCCACCGCACTGCAGCCCTTGGCTACTGTTAGTGATGGGAATTGGTAAAATTTTTGTGATCGAGGATTGGTATTACATACATGTGTACTCGCCGATGATAAATTAATGATCGATCATAACATTTTCTAATTTTTTACCCAATTTGAATGCAGTAATTATAGCAAGTTCAAGGATAATTACCCCTTTCAAAACAAGGAGCAGGTGCATTGTATGACAGATTCTTAATAATTTAAGAAATAATCTGTTGACTATTTTGAAACTAATTTGACTGAAAGCTGTTGCCGCCTTAGGCAGCAACAGGTTCCAGTCAAATAAGTGTCAAAATATTCAACATGTTATTGGTATAGTTACTTTGAAATTAACATAATATTTCAGGGCTGAAAGAATTAATCTCTTAGACTAAGGAGTAATACTATATAGTTGTAACAATTAAATTTAAATTCTTTTCTAAAAAGTATTCGTTTTCTAGCTTGACCAGTTAAAATATATTAGTAAAGTCAATTTATAAACAACCAAAATTGATTTCTGAAATCATGATCGATTGGTTGGTCGAACATGCAGACCAATCAATCATCGATCAAATTGAATAATCGGAACAACACTAGCTACTGTCATATAGAGTCAAGTCACACAAAATCTTAACTTGCTGTTTTTCGGAGGGCATGCATTACTTATTCACCTCGTGTATAGTGAGTGAATGAGCATGTCAGTGTGTGCAAGATAATCTGTGTGCGATTGGATGTCCGAAGAGGGAAGACAGTGGAAGCGTATAGCGAGTCTACTGACGTGTTACGACAGCACTACCGTGTCCGCTCCATAGCTTGAGATTACTCACCTGTCGTTTCAGCAGGCCGCTCTTTTTACCAGTGGAAGCATATCATTATAGCAGTCTACTAACCACCTCGCCCCTTGTGTTAAAGTCAACGACCACGCTCATTCAAATAGCCAAGAAGTAAGACCACCTCAGTTCCCTCCCTCAATCCGTTTCTCTACACATGCACACGTCCCACTCACTATACGAACATGTCCACCTGCACCCATGCATAGGCCGAGAATTTTGATGTTAAGATGTCGGTGATGTGGGTTGAGGAGCAATGAGTAATATAATAATACTAATTATAGTGATACTAATTAGTGACTGAAACTCTTATAATCAACAATTATCATCCCAAGTACACGAAGGATGCCACAACAGGGCATAATTTAGAATTTGATATTTGCGTAGCATGTATTGCTATGTAAATTATAAATTGTATAGTTGCCGACAAAAATTTATATAGCAACTAGAGCTGGGCGGTCTGACGGTAGTACCGTGAGGACCGCGGTATACCGTGAACCGATACCGTGAGTCCGTGACCGTTGACATTTCCAAATACCGTAAATACCGTCCATAATGTTTGAACAATATTTGAGAAATATATTCATAAAATCTGCCTTGACCAAGAGTAAATAGATGCTAATAGTGCCAAAAATACAGGCATCCCTACCTATTAGCCGAGTTGAGGTGAAAGGGTCGTTGTAAAAACAAACATCAAGACGTCAATTACAAAATAATGACAGGCAGAATTGTATGTCAAACGTACGTCTTGAAAGTCTCATGGTAAAATTGCTTTATTTAAAACATCTAAAGACATTCCGGTAGTAATTACACTATAATATATTCCCTATCCCCGTTTCTATTATTTGTAATTTATTACTCCAAGCATTTTGTCACCTAACAAACACGCTAGAATAACAAAATAACATACAAACTGCGTGGTAATTATCAGGAGCTTTGGAATCGGCTATATTCAATGTCGTGTTATATGTATGTGTATAGGCCTGTTTTCGCGAGTAACAGAATATACGACTCCAACAGAAATAAAAGAGTACAACACTCGCCCCGTTTAAATACTCGCAGATTTTGTCTAGACTCTGTTTATCAAAGCGCTCGACTGCCAAAATAAAATGTGCCGTTTGCGGGTTGCACGCATTAATAGCAAGAACAATCCAGATTGAAAATAGTGCGCAGCAATGTCTCAAACAGCGGGTTATAATTAGCGAATCGACTACACCCTTTGACCGATATTCCCATGAATGATATTACGTCAATAAAAATAGTGACCTAATAAAATCGTGAAACTAAACAGTCGCAATAGCCATGTTTTTCTTCTCTAAATCAGGAAGCCGAGTTATTTATTTTACCTATATTTACCGTTGATTGGAGATGGAAGTGAAAAGGAAATGGGAACAATTTTTCTAATTTCTTGGCATGCCCCAAGCTCAGATGACGGTATACCGTTGTACCATGGTATTTTTTCATGGTACCGATACCGTCATGTAAATATCAATACCGCCCAGCTCTAATAGCAACTAACTCTTTCTCCTTCGATCAATACTCACCATTCTGTTACTTCTGATATACAGCTGGCCTTGACAGCGGCTCTAGGATTATAGACTTAGAAAGCTTTACCGACTCCTGGGAACCGGGTACTCGGCTCCCAACTGCCGAGTACCCGTTTACCATAGAGCTCATTCTTGTTTGCATAGCAAAAAGAGCAATACATGCTTTCTGCAGGGAGAGGATTTTAGTGTCTTTTGTTAAAGAAATCTAAGTCTTTATCTGTAAAGTGATAGTTTGTGCGTTCTTGAAGGATTTAACTGGATACTATGGAGAATACCGCCGATGATAACCAGGTTGTATCATTCTTTATTATCCATAGTTAAAAGACTTAGGTCTCTAAATTTCGCTGTGTCGCATGTCCCAATTTCTGACCCCAAAGAATCTGGGACGTGTGCTAACAACGATATATGCCAGACGATCGCCTTCTTTAAGCCCCAACAGGCGATCGGCAGATATGAAAATAGGTGTTTGCTACGGTATTTCTAACACGAATATCGGCTGACGTCGTTCTCTGTAGGATCCGAGCGGGTGACGTCACACCCGGTCGCTCGGATGTTTATGTGAAGAAATTTTTTTTCATTAATTCGCGCATCTCGTTCTGGGTGCTGCGTACTAAAAATGGTACCGGAAACTTTAGAATGGTCAAGTTTACGTGCGATCACGATCGGTTTGCAATGATCGGTGGTTTCAAAATTCTTGAGTAGATGCGTGGTCTGTGGTTTTACCGTGTGATACAGCAGTTTGTTATACATTTTGTTGTTTTCTTCACATATCGTTTGGCTTTCGTTAGGGAGTATAATTTATATTGATTGGTAAATATACCCCGAATGCTATGCGATATGATTCCTGGAGCCGTTACACATCCTGGAGGATCTAATATGGGTGTGTTTAATGCCCGCTTCGTTCTTGTCGTCATAATCAATGCGATCTTTGTTGTAACGTGGCGGGGTGGGGTGCGGGAGGGATACGGTTAATTTATGAGTCAAATTATTTGAAAATTAATTGTCTGCCTTCCATCCGGGTCTCGTTCCGCTTGTTTATTGTAGGTTTGTGCTTATTTTATAGGCCAAGCCAACCCCGCCATCATGTGACGAGTGCCATAAATTTGTACGGGTCGTATTCAAGGACCATGTCTGTTTTAGGTGTTCGCCCTGTAACCTAGACCATAGGTGTAATGTGTGCGCAGTGTGGTCCGTGGATATGATGGTTAAGTTCCTTGCCCAGAAGGACTTGGCTGGGTCTGACGCGGTGTCAGGCGGTCCGAGAGTAAATCGTGGAGCGCCCGGTTCGGCTGGTGGGGGTGCTCCACGTCCCCAGCTGGAGGTGGCGGAGATGGCACCGCCGGCGTGGTTTGGTCCGGCTATGCAGGGTTTTCTGCATAGCGTTCTGCCCACGCTGGTGTCGTCCCTGCTACCAAAGGTTGGGGGGCAGTTTCTCCCCATGCCTGGTACGGACCCTGTCCTTGGACAGGGTTCTGGACTGGTGACCGAGGGGGCCGTCTCGTACGGCCCCCTGGCAGTCCCGCCTGGCTCCGGCCAGACGGGTTCTGTTTCTCTGCGGCCACCTCCGGGTGGTCCAGTAGCGGTGGCCGGTCCGTCAGGTGTGGGAGCCGTCCGCCAGGACGGCTCCATGGTCTACTCGTCTAGTGACGACTCTTCGGGGTCTGAAGACGAGGAGGCCGAGGAGGAGAGGTTGCTGCGGCCTGTGATGCCGCAGGTGGAGATTATGGAGGTCGATTCCGTCCTGGACGGAACCGGCCTCCATTTGTCTGGCTTGGTGCAAGCCAGGGCAGCGGCTCCGCCTGTGGCTGAGGCCAATCTGGTACCGGGCACCGGTTCCGTGACGGTTGGTTTGGCACCAGCCGACACGGGTCGGCCGGGCCGGGCGTGGTACTCACCTATCTCGCTTGGTCCGGCAGTCGGACGTGGGGTGCCATTGGCGCCCGTGTCTGGCTACGGTTCCGCGACTGCTACGGGTCCATACGGTCTTCCGTGCGGACCTACCCCCATGGACCGGAGTGTTTCATGGGGTGGCGGCGGAACCGTGTGGTACCGGAGTGCCTGGCGTGTCAGCCGTGGCTCCTTGCCGGGAGGCCATGGCTGGCAGGCCCGTGAACACGTCAACGGGTGACATGTTTGCGGGTGTGTCTTCATCGGAGATAGATTGGTCAGAGGCTCTGGCGTGGCTAGCCAGGGTTGACCCATCTGTGGTTTTGGCCACGGCCGATGAAGATGCGCCCCGTCCGTCGGTTGCGTCGATCAGGACAGGGATTTTGCCCGCGGCCCGGATCCAGTCGGTGGTACTGGGTCCACGGTTCATAGAGTTGTTGGAGGCTATTTATAGCAAACAACTTATGACCAAGGGTCAGCTCCCTGCAGCCTCCAGGGAGGTGCGGGCAAGATGTCGTATTCCGCGGGGGGAATACGACAGATATGGTGTAGTCCCATCGGTCACCGAGGATGACCGATGGGTACTGGGCGTTCAGAGTGCCGGGGCAGGTGGCCCCGGTCCGGCACTTGTGGACAAGGCTCAGGTACACCAAGAGGAAGTCCTGTCCCTATGCGGTGAGGGCAGCTATGAGCGCTGTCAACCACTCGTATCGTCTCCTTCAGTCGGTGTGGGCTGAAGCGGGGGCAGGCCACCCTGTGCCACCTGTGGCGCTTTCGTGCGTAAATGACGGCCTGGTGCTGTCTATGGACGCATTGGCAAGGGTGCAAGCGCGAGTGACTAAATCCAGGAGGCAAATGGTTATTGACCATATGCGTCCGGCTACGGCAGTCAGGGAGCGTCTTCTTGGGACGCCCCTGACTGGGCCTAGCATCTTCGGTGGCCAAGCGCGGGCCATCTTAGAGGATACAGCCAGTATCGCGCAGAATCGGTTAGCGGTCAACCTGTAGCTAGAGCTAGTGCGGCAAGCGCACGCACTAAGGGCTGTGGGGAAACCGCTAGCGGGACAACCTTCAAAGAAGCAGAAGAAGCATAAGGGTAAGACGAAAGCTAAGCCTGTTGCGACTTCTGCTTCAGCTGGTTTTTCTCAGCCGCCGCCGGCGAAGAAAGCCAGGAAGGTTGTAGAGGCGCCTACCCTCCCCAAGGTTGCTCCTGACCGCCCTAGAGGCGGGATGGGGAAGGGTACGGGTAAGTCCTCAAAGGGCGGACAGAAGGGGGCGGATCGTACCTGAGGGTACGAGAGCTCCCTTCATATCCGTCTGGACCGTGCCTGTGCGACAGGAACAGCGGTGCCAGTTATACCCGTCGTGGAACGAAATGGTTCTCTCTCTCTCGTTAAGAAAGAGGGGGGAGCGGACTACGAGCCGGACAACCCCGTTAGACGTCGAGGCGTCTATGGTGGGTGGAAGGCTCATGCGTTTCGTCGAGGCCTGGCGAGGTGTGACGTCAGACAGTCTGGTCCTGGGATGGTTATCCCAGGGCTACATGCCGGAGTGGTGGGTCTTTCCACCACAAAATCTGTCTTTGGCACCTGTCTGGACACACATACCAAGGGAGCCAGACAAGTTAGAAGCCGTTCAAAAGGAAGTGTCGGGTTTGCTTCTGAAGGGAGCAATAAAACCAGCAAACCGAAACACTCCAGGTTTCTATTCAAACATGTTCCTTGTCCCCACGAGCACAGGGGGATGGAGACCCATACTCAATCTCAGGCCATTAAATTGGTTTATCCATACGCCTCGGTTCCAGATGGAAACGCCAAGGTCGGTAATGGCGGGATTGAGGAAAGGAATGTGGTGTCTATCGATCGATCTGAAAGATGCATATTTCCACATTCCGATGAACAGGAGTTGTCACAGGTTTCTGAGATTTGCGTTTCAGAATCAAGTATGGGAGTTTATTGTTCTCCCATTTGGCCTGTCGACAGCTCCGAGGGTTTTCACAAGAGTGGTCCTTGCGGTGACAGCGTTTTTCAGAAAAGAGAACGTGGCACTACACACCTACATAGACGACTGGCTGATCAAGGCAGACTCGGCAGCCAGGTTGAACGTGGATACTGCTCTGACTCTGAGGTTACTTTCAGATCTAGGCTGGATAGTCAACGAGGAGAAATCCGAGTTGATGCCCACTCAACATTTCGTTTATTTGGGGATGCGATTCGATCTCGAGGAGGGCAGGGTGTACCCGTCAGAGCCCAGAGTGGTGTCTCTGTTAGCCATCCTCAAGAGTTTTCGAGTGGGAAACCACATTCAGGCGAGGCGGTTCCTTCAGATGCTGGGCATGATGGTCTCCATGGAGCAGGTTATCCCGTACGCTGCTCTAATGCGAAGGCCTATCCAGTTGTATCTGATGTCTCTGTGGAAACAGAGAACAGAACCCCTGTCAGAACTGTTACCAGTTTTGGAGCCGATAATGTCGCATCTTGTATGGTGGAAGGAGCGTCAGAATCTCCTAGTAGGGGTTTCGCTGCACCTACCCCAACCCCAGCTGTCCGTGTACATGGATGCATCGCTGGAGGGGTGGGGTGCCTGCCTGGGAGAACACCAGGTCTCGGGCACATGGACTCTCCCGGAGAGTCAGCTGCATATCAATCTGTTGGAAATGATGGCAGTGGAACTGGCGTTGGAAGAGTTCCTTCCGATGATCAGGGGCAAGGTGATATTGATACGGTCGGACAATTCGACAGTAGTATCATATATAAATCGCCAAGGCGGGACCAGGTCGCCCACTCTGTGTATCAGAGTGTGGCACTTGATTCAATGGTGCAGGAATTACTCGGTTGTTTTGAAAGCAGCTCACATTCCTGGCCGATTGAACATTCTGGCGGATGCTTTGTCTCGCAGACAGAGAATTCTGCCAACAGAATGGTCCCTCAACCCTCCAGTTCTGCGACGGATCTTCGGGTATTGGGGCAAACCCAATGTGGACTTGTTCGCTAGAGCTTGGCGGTTTCCCGATAAAACCGGGAAAATCGCGATATTATTGTTATTGTTATCGTTATCGTCTCATTTCTAAAAACCGCAAATATCGTCAAATACCGTCAGTGACGGTATTGACAATTTATATATTGTAATAATTTGATAATAAAGCATTTCATGCGAATTTGACGAGTCTGGTCTCTTCATTTCCGTATTCATGGTAGTCAAAAGCAATCATTTTCGGCACTATTATTGCCATAAATATATGTCTATGTGTTATATACATACCCCTACTGTTCTTAGTATAGTTATCCTTCCATGCTCAATTAAATGTTGTTCCAATAAAGACAAGGTAAATCCGAAAATCGTAGTTGCTGACAACGTTGAATTACGCAAAATAGCAGCCATTTGTAAAACAAAAATAAACTCAACTCAAGCCTCGTTTTGATTATATTATTGGAATACCACCTTCGCTTTCCATAGCTGATGACGCGCTTGACGTCATTACAAGGCAATAAATAAAACAATGACCATCCAAATACCCTAGCGGGATAAATAAACTCGCTAACTATGACGATAAATTCAAGCGATCTAACTAAACCGGTGAAGCCATAACTGTACTCCCTATATTCTTCGCTTGTTCAAGAATAATTCACCCCACACTTGTGTATAAATGTACGCTTGGGTGAGTATTGATCAGTCTATACCAGTAAAAGCATTGATATGCTGAATGCGCTAAAGGCAGCCAAAATATGAATGAAACAAGCCCGGCTGATTATATTGAAAATGATTTGATTAAAACTTATTGCGCCATGTCAATAATTTCCAATCAAATTATCTCCAAAATATTCAGCTAAAATCGGACAAGTTATTAATAACTAATAACCTCTTAGATCATCTTTTCTAGAAGACAGATCTTATAGGGTGAAATGTGTTGTATTCACTAATTTCATGCGTTCTGGGTCATTGGCTCAGGGGACTATTGCGCCATAGATCTATAGGGCTATGATTTAACCACTTTCAAAACGAATGCAGAGGCTTTATGGAAATATAATTTAAAGGAAATAATAAATAAAGAGCTGATTAGTTTGAAAACTTTTTGACCCAAACGGTGTAACTGACATCGACAGCAACATCTTTGAGTCAAATTGTTTTGAAATAATCTGTATAAATAGCTGATGATTATTTATTTTCACGCACCCCGGTAAGTCCACATTATAGGATAAAGTGTGTGATTGACTTTGTTCATGCAGCAGTCAATAGGTCGACAATGTTCTAACAGGTTGGAATGGGTGGCTGGGCGAGGGGGATGAATGAATGACTGATCATATATAGGCCTAATCTACTAGTCTCTGAATACAATTTTATTGCTGACAAATATTCAGGTCATAATGTTATCTTTGTACACACATACACGCGCGCAGCTGATCGCATCTTCAGACCTGGATTGTCCATTGATGCCTATTCATAGATTGGCCATATTAACCCTATCATAGCCAACATTATTCCAAATACCGCGATATTAGTAGTTATCGCGGTATTTTTCACAGGTACCGTTATCGTCATCCCAATGGCAATACCGCCCAGCTCTATTGTTCGCCACAAAGGAAAATGCTCAAATCATGACGTATGTCTCGCCGATTCCAGATCCAAATGCCGTCGATACAGACGCTCTGGCGATAAGCTGGAGAGGGATGCACGCTTACGCGTACCCACCCACCATTCTTCTACCTAAGGTATTGGTGAAGGTCAGGGAGGAACCGTGTCTGGTCCTGCTAATAGCGCCGTATTGGCCGAGCAGGGCGTGGTTCACGGATCTTCTAGATCTGCTGGTGGAAAATCCTGTGCAGTTGCCCGAGATTCCGAACATAATCTCCCAGGCCAAGGGACGCTTCCTACACGAGCGTCCCGAAATGTTCAAATTGACTGCGTGGATGTTATCAAACAACGTTCCACGTCGGAAGGCTTTTCTAGACAGGCTGCTGATTTCATCGCGGCTGCGAGAAGGAGGTCAACCTTCAAGTCATATAACAACAAGGTTAACAGATTTGCAGACTGGTGTGAAGAAAAGGGTATTGATACCTTTCAATCCACTATTCAGCAAATAGCAGACTTTCTCTGTGAGCTGTTCTTTTCAGGACTAGCTCCCGTCACAGTTGCTGGATACAAGTCAGCTTTGGCATCAGTTATCCCTTGTCTAGCCAACAGGGATAGTCCAGAGGTGGCCCAGTTAAATGTGATGTTGAAGGGAATGAGCAATCTCCGACCGAGACAACCGGTAGTCATTCCAGCCCGGAGTCTATCTTTAGTGCTTAATGTACTGGCCAAGCACCCTTTCGAACCGTTGCATTCGGCTAGTCTAAAGCATTTTACTCTAAAGGCGGTCTTTCTATTGGCAGCTTCCTCAGCTAGAAGGCGCAGTGAGATCCATGCGCTTTCGGCAGAGAGGGACCGATTTATTGTTTCTGGAGAGGGTCTGCGTCTTCTGCCAAGAGCAGAGTTTATGTCAAAGAACCAATCATTATACCGAAGTTAACTAGGTTTGATCGTGATGCCAGTGTCTGGTGCCCGGTCCGTGCTTTGACTAAGTACAAGAAACGGACTGACTCGTTACGGTCGAACGATAGACATCTGTGGATCTGCCATAAAAAGCCTTATGGCGCCGCATCCATGGATACTATCTCTCGTTGGGTGGTCGAATGCATTCAGACTACTCATGAGATGGCGACTGGGCACCAGGTGCAAGGTGTAAGGGCACACGATGTCAGAAGAATAGCCGCCTCGACCGCCCTTTACAATGGTGTTACGTTAGAGGACATCATGGCCGTTGCACAATGGCACTGTGAGTCCTCATTTACGGATTACTATATGAGGGATGTGTCAGACTCAGCCAATCCACTCGCTTTAGCTGTTTTGAAATGATAGTTAGTGACCACACTGCTCTTCACCCTTTTTTCACTTTGGTTAGAAAAGAACCTAAAGCAGGCATGGTCAAGCGAGAGGATGACAACCAGATTGTGTCACTGATGGCCGGACCAGTGAATGGTTGGAGGCGGTACGTCTGGAGTCCAATTATCATAAGGTAATTCAATAGTGAGAGTTTTTTGTATTATGGATGTGTATCATGTTCATTCATCTTATATATTCATGCTCATTCCCAGGCTAATACATGGAATATGCAGGGAGCAGTTAACCCTCTTGGCATATTTGTGTTTCAGGCGAGATACATGTTCGTGAGTTCTCTCCCTTTTCTTAGGAGGAAAAAAGGGGGGGGGGGGGGGGGCGGTGATGCGAATGTGATTCGGTTCTGTGAACTTGACGGTCCTTTTAGGTCTCCGTTAGTCAAGTTTGAAGTCTAAAATCTTTCTCCAAGGGGCAAAATTAGCATTTATGGCTTGCCCCTTCCCACAAGGTTACTGATCAAATCTGGTGTATATCAGAAGTAACAGAATGGTAAGTATTGATCGAAGGAGAATGAAGGAAATGTCAATTTCCCTTTCTCCGAGATCTAACAGTACTCACCATTCTGTTACGGACCCAGCCTCCCAGCCCCACGGAGGCAAGCCATAGTTTTCTCTTGTTTGGTGGCTATGCAAACAATATGAGCTCTATGGTAAACGGGTACTCGGCAGTTGGGAGCCGAGTACCCAGTTCCCAGGAGTCGGTAAAGCTTTCTAAGTCTATAATCCTAGAGCCGCTGTCAAGGCCAGCTGTATATCAGAAGTAACAGAATGGTGAGTATTGTTAGATCTCGGAGAAAGGGAAATTGACATTTCCTTCAGTCACAGAGAAATTCCTTGTATCTCAATCTCAGAGCAAACAAACAGGAAAAGCTGTTGAATATGTTATACATATACATAGTAAAGGATTTACTTTTTCAGGGATTTGTCATTGAAAGGGTTAATAATGGAACTTAGGAAAATCAATAGTAAATTCTAATCCTGTACAAATTTTGCATAGCAGATACAGCTATACATGTTGCAGAATGTATAGCAAATGCCTAAATATGTGTAGCAAATTGAGATCCGATACCAGATAAATTATGCCCTGCACACCATCAACTTGCTAAGAACGCAATCTAGGACTACTAAAGATGAGAAAGGGCCTAAAGGAGCTGAGGAGTCTCATAGCAGAGAGACGCAGTGGAGATGGTTGAAGAAAAACTGATTGGAGTTGAAAGAAGTTTTCACTTTCTTCAGCTGCGGAACACAGACACTCAAGTCATCATTGATCAGCATTACATTAACCACTTACATGTATTGGTCAAATGCGAACAAGAAAATTTAAATATCTGCCTCTTTACAGGCCAAGAGATTACAACTTTTGGAAATTTAATACTGGATTAACTGGCTCGGTTATCGAGCCAGTGGTAAGTTAAAAATCCTCTTGGCCTGTAAATGAGCATTTCGCAAGACGATAACAGAGGCCAGTTTACGGTTAAAACAAGATTTGACTCATATATATATATATATATGTATTCTGGCTATTGAGTAATAGTTTGTAAAAGCCATACATGTGCCTATATGTGTTTTTCAAATTTTAACAGGCTTGCGACTAATGTGATGCCCTTAATTCCATGGTTTATATTTTTCAGGGTTATGATGTAAGCAAACGTGGTTTTGTGTTCTGAGGCGTGGCAAGTCTGATTGTCTCAAGTCTTCAAGAGTAGCTACCATAATGTTTACTTCAGAGACGAAACAGGTCCTTAGGAACTATATTCGGCACACGGAGACTCACAACCGGGTAACTTATATCCTATACATGATTATGCAAATACATGTATAGGGGGTTATATAGCGCTGTGTCCGTTCGGGTTTTATTTCCGGATGATAACTCGAGTTCCATTACCTATTTCCTAACTGGTCTAAACTCAGGATGTACAATTTATTTACAAATGATCAAGGAATGAACCTTTCCAGTTTATCCATCCATCATATGATGTCATAATCAACTAACTGATTTGTAGATTGACATCATAATCATGATGTCATGAATGATTCCATATAATCCGTCTTTAGCGCATAATAGTCCGACACGGTGTACACATTGTATGTCTTTACCATTAAATAAACATTCTGTTGAATATTTTGAAACTAATTTGACTGGGCGCTGTTGCTGCCATAAGTCAAATTAGTTTAAAAATATTTAACAGCTTGTATAGTTTTCTTGGACATGTCAGAGAATTCAGAGATCGATTGACCCGAACACGAGCGAGGTGTGTGTGGAGCGTAGATAGAGATGGGATATCTATATTCTGGTACTGTGTGTATGCTGTGACTTGTGGCAGAACCGAGGACCTAATATTTGCATTTTTACATTGACCAAAATCAGTAATTAACATAACAAATATCATAACTACTCTGATTTCTTAGAATTAAGTATATAGTTACATTCATTTTATATGTATCCTAGGTGTAAAATATTGCTAATATTCTCCTGTCAATGGCTGTCATGGTAACAACTAGCGTGATTAGGAAACAAAACATTGGTTTGTAGTGGTTTCGAGGAATGTTAATGTGCAGGCCAATAGAATACTATAATATCTGAAATTTCACCATTGGAATGACTGGCTCGATAACTGAGCCAGGCATCCTAGTAGTAAATTTTCAAAAAATAGTCTTCTGTTGCCCTGCTAAAAGCCAGTTGTCATGGTTGTGTAATATGCTGATAATTTTGGAAATGGTGCCGGGTTCAGCAAGTAATTCTGAAAAAGGTGTGTTTATTTTTAAGAAAATTTGAACTGAGCGTTGATATTTCTGGTTTGACACGCTAAGAACAAGTGTTTATTGGAATATTTCTGTTTTACAGATTGTCGAGGAGGGTGAAATGTGGCGACAATGGAATGTTGCAAATCAACACGAAGTACCTCCGCCTCCACTTCCTCCTCCCCTCCCGCCACCTGTTCCGCCGCCACCAACATTCAACATCCCGCCTCCGGGCTATATCCCTGGTCCCGGAGTCATTCGGCCACCTCACCATGGCGGCGGGCGTGGATTTGTAGGTCACGATGACAGAGGTAACTACCCAAACTTTGCTCACCATGATGATAGAGCGAGATTTCCTCCCCCTCCTCCTCCACCACCACACCCTCATCTACCCCCTCCTATAGGATTTGGTCCCCGCGATGAAGACTTTGGCCCTCGTGGCCCCGGCCGTGCGCATATGGATGAAGAGCCACCACCACTGCCGCCACCACCACCACCGCGAAGCACATACTGGATGAGGGAGCTACATAAAGTTGAAGAGAAGGATCCGGAAAGGTAATTATTGTACATTCTAACTGCAGAGGTGAAATATCTGGTTTACACCCAGGCACATGCGCCATTGTTATTTCTTGCCATTTAGCATTATATATGTATCTCTACATTAGGGGTCAAAAAGTCTTGAGAATTCAGAGGCAGCCATGTGGTGGTACATGCAGAGCGGGATTAACCCTTTAACCATCAAATTTGTTCAAGATAATTTAAATTTTTTCATTCAAAATGTCTATTTGCAGACCAAGAGAAGAGTATTTTTGAAAATTTACGACTCATTCCAGTCGTAAATTAAAAAAAAATAGTCTTCTCTTGGTCTGCAATGGACATTTCTCAATACCACTGCAGAAGTTGTTTTTAGCTGATATGAGTGTTAAAGGGTTAAGGCACTGGGCTAACAGGACTGTACAATAATCCTGAGACACCCCCCCCCTGCCCCCCCCCCCCCCCCCCCCCAAAACAAACAAACCAAGGGGCCCTAAATCAAAAACAAATGAACACATTTTACCTGTTTGAATCTTTCAGTCCCAGTATCTCATATGGGTAATTCCAGCGTTACATTTTGACTATGATTTGTATTTTTTATTCAATCCAGAGTAATAAGTTTCTGGTCAAATCCCTCTTTTTTCCAGCTTTATACTATGATCACTCAAAAATTTATCATCACAGTTTAAGCCACAAAGGAATTTGCAGACTTTAAGCAAGTATTTGCCTGTCGTTACTCACGTTACAGAAATAAGACATGTTTATTTTTAGGAACACTGAGGCAAATTTGTGGTGTCAAACTATTTATTTAACAAAAAAGCCATGACAATTCTGGCTAACATATTCACAGTTCTAACTATAATAACGACAAAGAAGATCTACAAAGTACCTGTTACTCGCATTACATTTTGTCTGAGAGGAAAGATGTCAGTACTGTGTGTCAAAGTGATGGTACAAAGGCCTACCGACTTCAAATTCATACTTATCTCTTTATTTGTGGACATAAGCTCGAGTTTCCCATAATTTTGGATGAATTTAAAATAATTCTCCGTTGAACATGGAGTCTAAAATCCATCAGAAAGCATGAAATGACTGTTTATAGGAATTGGTTTGTTAAGCCTTTTAGCAACTTGCACTCTGCTGTGGTATATGACATCATGAATAGATGGACATTTCCAATTCTTTCCCGCGGGTAATATCCCTCCTGAATATCCAGCACCACACCAGGCATGCCAGCGTACACAACTTTATCATACATCACAGCACACCAGTCCTGTGCCTTCAACTCTTCAACATTTTCTAGAGTGGAGAATAACTTTTTAACTACACCTGTCTTCAGAACAAAGGCATGCCAGTAGGCTTGCACGATTACATGATTAAATCGAAAATCGCGTTTGTTTTTTAAATTGTGAATTTGTATCATTAAAAATTAAATAATCGAATTATCGTCAATAATTCTACGGTGTAAAATATTTCAAAACCTACCTTTTGATTACTCTTTAATGCGATCGCTCATGGAGATTTACATTTTACTCAGTGAATGCATGTCCATTTGCAGGCCAAGAGAAGACTATTTTTGAAAATGTATCACTGGAATGACTGGCTCGAGAATCGAACCAGGCATTCCAGTGACACATTTTCAAAAATAATCTTCTCTTGGCCTGCAAATGCACCTTTCTCAACACCATTGCAGCGTTCGTCCAGTGTTGCCCACAACATCTGATTTTTGGGGGTCCCAAGGACCCCACACTCAGATTTGGGGGTCCGACTGTAAAATCTGGTGGTCCCATGCGGTCCTCATCTGAAATATGGGGGTCCCATGTTTTTTTCTTAAAATAAACACAACACATTGATCTAATTATAAAACACTTTATTAAACATGTTGAAAACAGTGCCAGTCATTCCAGTGGTAAATTTTCAAAAATATGTATTCTGTGATCTACAATGGTGGCTAAACTTGATCTATTGAAATGGCCCTTGTATATTTAACTAATAACATTTGAACTGCATGTCAATAAACAATAACTTAAAGCACTGTACTTGTTTGTTGTCTGATAAACCAACCAACCTACATTGACAACCTTGTATGATTAACATTTCCAAAGACCACGACATTAGTAATTAGCAAAGACCACTGCATTAATTTTTCTATTAAACCCTAACTTGACTTTGGACGAATTGAAAAATTACGAGTATCTGGGGCGAGTTTGCTCAAGGACGTCTTGACCTACTTCGATATAATGCGCGCATATTTTTTATAATGTAACTGGAATGACTAAATATAGTGGAATACATAGGTTAAGATCAGACAAAACAATAATTTATCAAAAATAATCTGTGTAAATCAGATTAAACTGCGTAATTAGTGAAAATATATCAGCCAATAACCGGATATGTCTAATCCATAGGGAGTAACTATGTAGCGCGATTGCTGATTGGTTGACACATAGATAACGCATTAGCGTGTATCCAATAAGGATGCTTGTATCGGGGAGCTTTGAGCTATACACTGGAAAAAAAATCAGTATTTTAACGTATGCCTACCTGTAGATCGACGATATTGTCGAACATCGCTGAGCTTTCTAGTTGAGAAATTGGGAACACCTAATGATCGAGGTTTTGTTATAGATTACAACGTTGTGATCTGTCCAATGTTCTGAGCTATGAAAGGGTTAAGACGCCCAGACACGTTTGTATACGCTTGATCAGTTGTATTGGATTTCTCAAGCGTGAGTTCCTCTAGAGGGAGATTCCGCTGTTATCCAATCAAATACTGACACGTCACACTGATGTTTAGCACAACAGACAGAAACATGGCGGGTATTTTTGCAATTTGTAGGCCTGACAAGGCGACTAACATCGGGCTTGTAAACTCATTATTTATTAAAAAAAATTAGATCAAATGGAATACTAAGGATGATTTGGGGATTGTGTTTACAATTAAATGTGGTGGTTGAATCTGATGTATGGGCATTAACAACTTTGAGTTGTGCAAGAAAACATACAACAAATCATAGTCTTAAACAACGCAGTAAGTTCGCTTTTATTGAACACACAATAAATTAGGCATATTTTTTAAAGTAAAAACATGCACAAATAAATACACACGATAATATAATCGATAATTAAGCACATGCAAAGTTACCAGTTTCTGTTACACTTTTTCACTGCGTCCCGCGTGCGTCCTCGGGGATGCAGAGAGTTAATTTTATGCGTCCATCTGCCATTTTTAATGCGTATATACGCACAAAAGGACGGATAAGGGCAACTGCGTTCGTCATTTATATGCTTTTTTGATGTTATAACTGGGTAATTTGTACTCAAGCTGATTAATCGAGTAATCACGATTATTATTAAATAATCGATCGTGATTACTGAAAGGAATAATCGCTCAAGCCTACATGCCAGGGTACACAACATTATCATACATGACAGCACACCAGTCCTGTGCCTTCAACTCTTATTTAACATTTTGTAAAGTGGAGAATAACTTTTTAGCTTCATCTGTCTTCAGAACAAAGGTCTGGCCACCTTGTCTTGAACTAAACTTATTTGGTGGAACTGAGCTGTCCCTAGAATTAGTTTGGCATGTGAAACAATATTCTCTAGATTGAGAGATCGATTTCGTTGCTCAATGTCTGCAGGAGACATACATGTGTAGCAAGATAATTATGTAAATTGTTATAGATGTGTAGACAATAGACAGCTTAATTTCACATCAAGAGTATACTTACCTCCCTAATACTTTTGATATTGCTAAATATTGGCGTTCACTCAATAAAACACTCAGATTAAAAACAGTTAGGTGCCCCTACTGGGCAGGTAGACAGAGGTAGTCAGGCGGATGCCGGCCCCCCACCACCTCGCATGCGCCGACTACTACTACCTCTTTGCTAATTTATTGGCAGAGAGTTCACATGCATTTGTGCTTGTTAAGAAGTTTTCACTCGTTTACCTGTGTAAAATAGTCTGAATATACCTGGAAAGAAAGAGAAAGATGTCAGAAAGGGCGACTTCTCCGGAGGAGGGAGCTGGATCTCTTTATCAGGTGATTTCAACTATATTCTAGCGAGTTTTTCCCCGGTGTAATGTGTTTCCGGGACTCGCGCTTACCGTGATGGGCGCCGGTTTGAGTTGGTTTTTTCAACTCGGTGCTATATAAGTCTAATCTCTCTTTGTGTTTATGTCCACAGGTATGGATTTGCATTATTAGTGGACATCTCAGTACAGGAGGGTTTGTTTCTCTCCACCACGGTTCCATTTCCTACTAATACTGTTAGGTTATCTAACCAAAAAATCTATGCTCAGTGAGTTGGAGGCTTGATATAAAGGTCTTCTCACTTTGCCCTCTTGATCCAATTCCTTCCCCTTAGGTGGAGAGAGTTAAGAGGCGTAGTCTTGGTGGAGTGCTCCAGTGCATCACGTTGGATGGTTTGTCTATACCAGGTGTCAGGTATCTAGTTAATGATATGAGGTGATATGAATTATTTGAAAAAATAATGACTGTATTTACCATTGTTATCATTGTGTATCTGATGGTGTGTAGTCTGAATATCCAAGTGAGGACGTTAGGTTAGGAATACAATTCGTTCTTGCACTTAGATGCTTGTTGCGGACCGATTTAATTTCTGTCATGGGATTGATGACGTCATAATCAGCCTTGCTCTTTATTTACATTTAAAGTTTTGTCCAACGCTGGTTTCTTATGGTTACTGATCTTTATGATCTTTTCCCTCTCTTTAGTTGGTTTTGAGTTTTTTAAAAGCTATCCTTGACTAACTTGCTCATTGTCCTCGTCCTGTGTCCTGTTTCAGAGACCGGGTTGTCCGTCCTGTGGCCGGTTTCTGAAGGATCGGTTTGTTCCCCATTTGTGCTTCAGCTGCAGTCCCTGTGGACCGCTGCTTAAGTGCGACGTATGTAAGCAATGGGGGGGGTGGGGCGAACTAATGTCTGACTTTTTGTCATTGCAGGCAAAGGAGAAGGGCGTGGAGGAGGAGAGGAAGGCGAAGAAAGAGAGTGTTTCGAAGAAGGGTAAGAGGAAGGCCTCGTCCGCGGTGGACATGGAGGCCTTCCGGTCCGAAATGTTGGGAGAGATGCAGAGGACAATAAAGGATTTGGTCCCAGAGTTGCTTCGCAGCATGCTTCCTGGGCCAGCTCCTTTGTTGTCCTCAGCATCTGCTTCAGAGCAGGTTATCCCCGCCTCTGAATCTAGTTTCCGTAGGTCGATTCCGTTGTTTGAGAACGATTCAGAGGTGGCCCCATTGATGGGGGCGTTCCACGACCCTGGCAGCAGGCTTGGTGCCGCGCCGAGGGGCCGTGGACATCGGTTGTCGCAGGAACCCGCGGTCTGCTCATCAGACCCTGGGTATCCGCACGCCGCGGGTGCCAATGCCTCCTATGGCACCTTCCCTGGCCAGTCCGGGTTAGCTTTCTTTGCTGACCCGGAGTCTAACCTTTCTGGCCAGGAGGAAGAGGATTTCCTGCTAGGGTCGCCATCTGGGGACGTGACCATGGACTACGACGTCTGTGCACCCCTCGCGGGGAATGCAGGCGACGTGCTCCATGGTTCTACTCACGCAGGAGTAGAATTCACGGTCCAGGTGACCCTGGGCGGTGCTGAAGGCCAGCATTACCGCATACCTCGGCTTGCCGAGAGTGTCGCTGGTGCTGGTCTGGACCGTGGTGGGGCGGTGTCTGCCCCGCGCTCTACCACGGCGCCTGCTCTTGGTCAAGCCAGTGAGCTTAGCATGCCGGGTCTTTCGGGGCCGCATGTTTTCCCTGGTTTGCCAGCGGTATCAGCATACCCGCCGTCAAGCTCTGCTGCGTGCGCTCAGGAGGAAGACGAAGGCCCCCGTCTTGTAGAGGGCTCGCAGCTAGCCACGGAGGAGGATTGGTCGGACGCTTGCCAGTGGCTGGTAAGTGTTCGGCCAGACCTGCCCGTGGAGCAGTCGGCTAGCCAGCGAGATCACAGGCCATGGTTAGCTGGTAAGCCGACTGCAAATGCTATGCCATCTCTGCCGCTGGCTGAGCATGTCGTGGACATGTTCGAGGCGGCGGAGACGTCCATTAAGGCGAATGGGCGTCTCGCAAAGCCCCTCGCGAGGTGGCCAGGCGTTGCCGCATCGTGCCCCTGGACTACTAGCGGTACGGTGTGGTGTCCAAGCCAAGCGTCGATGACCGCGCGGCTTTGGGCGAAGATGCGCGGCCAGGCTCCCGTTCTGACACGGGTGTCCTGTGCTCGAACGCATTGCGTTCGGCAAATGCCGCGCTGCGTGATGCGGAGGAGAGTGGGAGAGCGTCGATTGCTGCTCTGTCCCACGTCTCCCAGCTGTTACAGGGGATGGTAACGGCATCCGCATCGCGCCAACCAAGCCCGGTCACAGTCCAGAGAGCCATCCAGGATGGTATCAACCTAGCTCTGGACTGCTTGACGCGGGCGGTGACCAGGAGTGTCCGGGCGAGGCGCACGTTTGCCTTGGACAATCTGTGCCCGTCCGAGGACCTGTACAATAGGCTACTGCGTACGCCTATGACAGGTCCTGGTCTCTTTGGAGGTGAGGGATGCAAGCACCTCCAGGAGACGGTGACTCTGGTCAACAACCAGAGGGCGCTGCGCGAGCAATTTGAAGTTCTCCGTCATGCGAGCGTTCGTGCAGCACCCCCTGCGTATCGTCCCCTGCAGTCTCGAGGTGGAGGTGGCCAGGTCAGAGGCCAGCCACCATCGCAGCGACGGCCTAGGCCGCGTGCGATTCGGCCCGCAGCGAGGGGGGCGCAGGCTCCCCAGGCGCAGCCAGTCAGGCAGCCACCCGCGCACCGAGGTGCGCGCGGTGCTGGGCGTGGCGCGCGGGGATTTGGTCGCGGTAATCGGGCCTGATGGGCCGGTTACCATGGTGGGAACCACTCCGGTGTTTCTGGCCGAGAAGACAGTGCCACTCTCGCACTCCTTATGTCCACCTCTCTCCCTAGGTGGACCGGTGGGCGGCCGATTGGCCGACCCCTTGCCGGAGTGGAAGCGGTTGACTCAGGACCGTTTAGTCTTGCGATGGCTTTCTGTCGGCTATCATCCCGAGTGGATGACAGGCCTGCCATCGCGACTGTCTCTCGTGCCGATCTGGACTCCGATTCCGAGAGATCCAGATCAAAGGTTGTGTATCGAGGAGGAGATAAATTCCCTCCTACAAAAAGGAGCTATTCAGCCGGCGCAGAGGTGCCCGGGCTTCTATTCAACCGTGTTCTTAGTAACAAAAAACACCGGAGGGTGGAGGCCGATTCTCAACCTCAAGCCATTGAACAAGTTCATAGAGACGCCCAGTTTCAAGATGGAGACTGTGCGTTCGGTGTTGGCGGGGTTAGAGCAGGGAATGTGGACAGCTTCAATAGATTTGAAGGATGCTTATTTCCACATTCCCATAGAGAGGAGTTTCCGTCGCTTCCTGAGATTTGCATTCCAGGGCAGACAGTGGGAATTCAGGGTATTACCCTTCGGAATTTCCACGGCTCCTCGGGTCTTCACCCGTGTGGTTCTCGCGATCACGGCATACCTCCGCAGGAGAAGCATAGCAGTCCACACGTACATAGACGACTGGCTGTTAAAAGCACACACCCAGGAAACGTTATCGGCCAATCTGGAGATTGTTTTGAAAACTCTCACGGACTTGGGCTGGATAATCAATTTCCAAAAATCAGAGCTGACTCCATCCCAGAAGTTTGTTTACCTGGGCATGTTCTTCGATCTGGAGACCGGATATGTTTATCCTACTCAGGAGAGGGTTCAGAGACTCATCTCCTTAATACAGTCGGTGTGCGACAGTCGTCATGTCCTGGCACGGGTTTACTTGAGAATGCTGGGTTTGATGGTTTCATTGGAACCAGTCATTCCGCAGGCGGCCTTACGCAGGCGCCCGATCCAGTTGTTTCTCATGACACAGTGGACCCAGAGTTCAGGTTCGCTGGACTCGAACGTGTCAGTGTTGGCGCCTCTAATTCACCACCTGCAATGGTGGTTGAATATAGAGAATCTCTTGCTGGGGGTTTTGCTAACCCCTCCCCACCCTCAGGTGACTGTGTATACAGATGCATCGATGGAGGGGTGGGGAGCTTGTCTGGAAGAGTCCACAATATCAGGGCTTTGGGATCTGGATCAGTCAAAGGAACATATCAATCTACTGGAGCTAAGAGCAGTAGTCCTGGGCCTGGAACATTTCTTACAGAAAGTTCAGGGCAAGATTGTTCTTATTCGTTCAGACAACTCAACAGTAGTGACTTACATAAACCGCCAGGGCGGAACGAAGTCGCCCAGTCTCTGTATGATGACTTGGAAACTGCTTTGTTGGTGCCTGGATCACAGGATTACCTTGAGAGCAGTTCATATTCCGGGTAGGCTAAATCTGCTAGCAGACTCATTGAGCCGAAGGATGAGTATTTTACCCACGGAATTGCAACTAAATCAATGTGTGGCGGATCGTCTGTTCGACCATTGGGGGATGCCCAACATCGATTTGTTCGCAACGAAGAAGAATGCGAAGATGACGACGTACGTCTCACCGATTCCAGACCCAAGCGCTTTCGCAACAGATGCGTTAGCTATCAGCTGGGCGGGAATGTATGCATACGCATTCCCTCCAGCAATCCTGATTCCAAAGGTGCTTCAGAAAATCAGGCAGCAGGAGTGCCAAGTGCTTCTGATCGCCCCGGATTGGCCAAGCCGATCGTGGTATACGGATCTGCTGGACCTTCTGTTCTGCAATCCGGTTCCTCTGCCTCTGATGGACGACCTTATCTTCCAGGGCAAGGCCCTTCATGACAATCGGTCAATGTTCCGATTGACTGCATGGATGTTGTCAAGGAATCTAGAATTAAGGAGGGCTTTTCTGAGCAAGCGGCCATGTTTATGGCCAAAGCCAGGAGGGGGTCAACCTCCAGAGCATATAACTATAAAATCAACAGATTTGCAGAGTGGTGCTCAAAAAGATGTATTGATCCAATGGATGCATCTATTCAGGTAGTAGCTGATTTCCTCTGTCACCTATATGATGCCTATAGCCTCAAGCCTAACTCTATTGCTGGTTATAAATCAGCTTTAATGGCTGTTATTCCTTGCTTGGCTAACAGGGGGAGTGATGAAGTAAGTACATTAAATGTATTAATTAAAGGCATGGGCAATCTAAGACCAAGGAATCCACCACTGATTCCAGTTTGGAGTTTATCTCTGCTGCTTCAGGTACTAGGAGATAAGCCTTTTGAACCACTTATGTCCATATCTATGAAATTGTTGACTCTTAAAACTGTGTTTTTAATTGCTGCGGCCTCGGCGAGGCGTAGGAGTGAGATTCACGCCTTATCAGCCGAGGATGACCGTTTTGTGGTTACAGGGGAAGGCCTTAAGCTTCTACCTAGGATTAATTTCTTGGCTAAGAATCAGTCTTTAAAATATCCAGGTCAACCTATTTTTTTGCCATCTTTAACTAGATATGATCCTAATTCTAAAGTATGGTGCCCCGTACGGGCGCTGCTCCGGTACAAACAGCGTACTTCGGAGTGGCGTACCGACCAGTCAGCGTTATGGTTGTCATATATTGAACCCCATGGCAGGGCGATTAAGGACACCATTTCCAGGTGGATTGTAGAATGTATTCAGTTTTGTCACAAATCCGCCACCGGGAGACAGGTTGATGTGGCCAAGGCTCACAGTGTCCGCGGTGTCGTGGCATCCACTGCCCTGTTTAGTGGGGTCCCTGTGGATGACATTATGTCCGTGGCTCAGTGGCACTGTGAGTCAAGTTTTACAGACCATTACCTCCGTGACACATCAAATCCTCTCGCCTTGTCGATTTTGAAACAATAATCGCCTTTATGTTTTATGAGGAGCGTTTCCTCGTTGCTTATATACATCACATTTAAGTAATGGTAACAACCACTTGTCGGGACTGCATCAGGCTTCTCTACTGGGAACGTGATGACAGCTTCCAAGTTCAACAAGGTCAGTCTTGTTTAGGTGTTGTTCATTGTTAAATGTATTGTCACGTTACCCGTTATTATTAATATGGTGATGGTTTGTGTGGATTGTGGTTCATAGAGAGTATACGAAAATGGAGTACTTTCGTCTCTGTCCTGTAGTATGTGGCACTAGTACGTAGAGAGCGTGTAGGACATTGAGGTCATCTAGTCTTCCTCCCAGAGGGGGGGGGGGGGGGGGGGAGCGCATATGACATTCGGTCATCTCTCATGCATCGGTGGTGTTATCCGATGGTTTGTCAAATCCTGACTGTGTTCTCACACAGTTTCAGACGTTTTTAAGTGCCGTAAACGTGTGAAAGCGTATAGGGAAGAGCTGGTCTTTTGACCTCGCCTCCCTCCCGCCAGATTCACTTTCGAATTCTGGCAATATCAAAAGTATTAGGGAGGTAAGTATACTCTTGATGTGAAATAAACGAAATCTAGGATTTCTTTTTTCACGAGAGAGTATACTTACCTCCCTAATCCTTTTGATATTGCTAAATATTGGCGTTCACTCAATAAAACACTCAGATTAAAAACAGTTAGGTGCCCCTACTGGGCAGGTAGACAGAGGTAGTCAGGCGGATGCCGGCCCCACCACCGCGCATGCGCCGACTACTACTTCCTCTTTGCTAATTTATTGGCAGAGAGTTCACATGCGTTTGTGCTTGTTAAGAAGTTTTCACTCGTTTACCTGTGTAAAATAGTCTGAATATACCTGGAAAGAAAGAGAAAGATGTCAGAAAGGGCGACTTCTCCGGAGGAGGGAGCTGGATCTCTTTATCAGGTGATTTCAACTATATTCTAGCGAGTTTTTCCCCGGTGTAATGTGTTTCCGGGACTCGCGCTTACCGTGATGAGCGCCGGTTTGAGTTGGTTTTTTCAACTCGGTGCTATATAAGTCTAATCTCTCTCTGTGTTTATGTCCACAGGTATGGATTTGCATTATTAGTGGACATCTCAGCACAGGAGGGTTTGTTTCTCTCCACCACGGTTCCATTTCCTACTAATACTGTTAGGTTATCTAACCAAAAAATCTATGCTCAGTGAGTTGGAGGCTTGATATAAAGGTCTTCTCACTTTGCCCTCTTGATCCAATTCCTTCCCCTTAGGGGAGAGAGTTAAGAGGCGTAGTCTTGGTGGAGTGCTCCAGTGCATCACGTTGGATGGTTTGTCTATACCAGGTGTCAGGTATCTAATTAATGATATGAGGTGATATGAATTATATGAAAAAATAATGACTGTATTTACCATTGTTATCATTGTGTATCTGATGGTGTGTAGTCTGAATATCCAAGTGAGGACGTTATGTTAGGAATACAATTCGTTCTTGCACTTAGATGCTTGTTGCGGACCGATTTAATTTCTGTCATGGGATTGATGACGTCATAATCAGCCTTGCTCTTTATTTACATTTAAAGTTTTGTCCAACGCTGGTTTCTTATGGTTACTGATCTTTATGATCTTTTCCCTCTCTTTAGTTGGTTTTGAGTTTTAAAAGCTAACCTTGACTAACTTGCTCATTGTCCTCGTCCTGTGTCCTGTTTCAGAGACCGGGTTGTCCGTCCTGTGGCCGGTTTCTGAAGGATCGGTTTGTTCCCCATTTGTGCTTCAGCTGCAGTCCCTGTGGACGCTGCTTAAGTGCGACGTATGTAAGCAATGGGGGGGGTGGGGCGAACTAATGTCTGACTTTTTGTCATTGCAGGCAAAGGAGAAGGGCGTGGAGGAGGAGAGGAAGGCGAAGAAAGAGAGTGTTTCGAAGAAGGGTAAGATGAAGGCCTCGTCCGCGGTGGACATGGAGGCCTTCCGGTCCGAAATGTTGGGAGAGATGCAGAGGACAATAAAGGATTTGGTCCCAGAGTTGCTTCGCAGCATGCTTCCTGGGCCAGCTCCTTTGTTGTCCTCAGCATCTGCTTCAGAGCAGGTTATCCCCGCCTCTGAATCTATTTTCCGTAGGTCGATTCCGTTGTTTGAGAACGATTCAGAGGTGGCCCCGTTGATGGGGGCGTTCCACGACCCTGGCAGCAGGCTTGGTGCCGCTCCGAGGGGCCGTGGACATCGGTTGTCGCAGGAACCCGCGGTCTGCTCATCAGACCCTGGGTATCCGCACGCCGCGGGTGCCAATGCCTCCTATGGCACCTTCCCTGGCCAGTCCGGGTTAGCTTTCTTTGCTGACCCGGAGTCTAACCTTTCTGGCCAGGAGGAAGAGGATTTCCTGCTAGGGTCGCCGTCTGGGGACGTGACCATGGACTACGACGTCTGTGCACCCCTCGCGGGGAATGCAGGCGACGTGGTCCATGGTTCTACTCACGCAGGATTAGAATTCACGGTCCAGAAGGTGACCCTGGGCGGTGCTGAAGGCTAGCGTTACCGCATACCTCGGCTTGCCGAGAGTGTCGCTGGTGCTGGTCTGGACCGTGGTGGGGCGGTGTCTGCCCCGCGCTCTACCACGGCGCCTGCTCTTGGTCAAGCCAGTGAGCTTAGCATGCCGGGTCTTTCGGGGCCGCATGTTTTCCCTGGTTTGCCAGCGGTATCAGCATACCCGCCGTCAAGCTCTGCTGCGTGCGCTCAGGAGGAAGACGAAGGCCCCCGTCTTGTAGAGCGCTCGCAGCTAGCCACGGAGGAGGATTGGTCGGACGCTTGCCAGTGGCTGGTGAGTGTTCGGCCGGACCTGCCCGTGGAGCAGTCGGCTAGCCAGCGAGATCAGAGGCCGTGGTTAGCTGGTAAGCCGACTGCAAACGCTATGCCATCTCTGCCGCTGGCTGAGCATGTCGTGGACATGTTCGAGGCGGCGGAGACGTCCTATAAGGCGAATGGGCGTCTCGCGAAGCCCCTCGCGAGGTGGCCAGGCGTTGCCGCATCGTGCCCCTGGACTACCAGCGGTACGGTGTGGTGCCCAAGCCAAGCGTCGATGACCGTGCGGCTTTGGGCGAAGATGCGCGGCCAGGCTCCCGTTCTGACATGGGTGTCCTGTGCTCGAACGCGTTGCGTTCGGCAAATGCCGCGCTGCGTGATGCGGAGGAGAGTGGGAGAGCGTCGATTGCTGCTCTGTCCCACGTCTCCCAGCTGTTACAGGGGGTGGTAACGGCATCCGCATCGCGCCAACCAAGCCCGGTCACAGTCCAGAGAGCCATCCAGGATGGTATCAACCTGGCTCTGGACTGCTTGACGCGGGCGGTGACCAGGAGTGTCCGGGCGAGGCGCACGTTTGCCTTGGACAATCTGTGCCCGTCCCAGGACCTGTACAATAGGCTACTGCGTACGCCTATGACAGGTCCTGGTCTCTTTGGAGGTGAGGGATGCAAGCACCTCCAGGAGACGGTGACTCTGGTCAACAACCAGAGGGCGCTGCACGAGCAATTTGAAGTGCTCCGTCGTGCGAGCGTTCGTGCAGCACCCCCTGCGTATCGCCCCCTGCAGGCTCGAGGTGGAGG